>CM059576.1:51209451-51809451 GCA_030386875.1 Morinoia aosen | reverse complement strand
CTCCCTGTACATTTATTTCGTTTGAAAAAACCTATGCGTGGACGGAGAGCCCGCTTTACCAGACTCAGTAATTGTTTCTGGGGGTGATATGACTTTGAGCTATTGATACATAAGGGAATTATATGCGTGGACGGAAGAGCCCGCTTTCGCCGTGCCATGCATTGCTTTCGTTGCGCCTCGATCACCTTTTTAGGGTGATTGATAGCGCAGTCGGTAGCGTGTTGGCGCGGTAACTTGTAAGTCACGAGTTCGATTCCCATGAACTCCCTGTACATATATTTCGTTTGGAAAAAACCTATGCGTGGACGGAGAGCCCGCTTTACCAGACTCAGTAATTGTTTCTGGGGGTGATATGACTTTGAGCTATTGATATACACAAGTAAGCATGTGCGCAAATATCAGCGTAATCTAATCAGTATAAACCAGCTTTCCAATCGGGGGAAACGGAGAAAATATCTTTTATTATGGCATAAATTTTATAAAATTTCCGTACTGAAATTAGTGGCACAAAACAGTCTACCTAAGGCAGAAACATGAAAACGATTGTGGGACCTGAATAAGAAAGAAAACGTTAATGTCCTATAAGGGTTTCATATTAGAAAAAATCACATTATCTCTGAAATATGGCGGAAGTTGTCGGCAATTGATAAACATACATAGGTATCACATTATTATAAGAATATAACTATAAGCATTATAAGCATATTACTGCAGTATAAATAGATGATCACACAACGAATTTATTGTTTTTTTACATCGATGCTTTACAATTTCATATTAGAAAAAAATCACATCATCTTTGTAAGATGGTGCAGAATGTCTGCAATTGATAAACGCACACACATATATGTACCCTGGCGGTCTAGTTTAAATGCTTGCACAGAAACGGAGAGGGATGACATAAAATGCAACCTTCGACTGGTTTATCTACTCTAGTGCACACAGGTGTACATACACACATATACAAGTAAGCATGTTTGCAAATGGCAGCGTATAGGCAATCAAACATAATACCTAAGCATACTTCAAAACTGTTGAGTGATGTCTTGAATTTCAAGACAATGATCGGTGGAGATTGTTCGGCAATGGAGATACCAGGCAAATGAGATTCATCAATACTTATTCAGTATGTTCTGTAACTAAGAATTATTTTTGAGACACAAGGTGACGAGTTATTTTGGCTTTAAATTCTCTCGGTCTTTGAGGGATTTTAATACTCAGTGGAAGTTTGTTCCACAGTAAGGCGCCTGATTTGGACAGAGCCTTCTGCCCTAAGTGAGATGAACGATAGTTGACTAAGACACTATTGTTTCTGTTTGGTTTTTGATTGGTTACAGTGGGGGATGGGAACGCACTATCTCAGCATTGCTCTGAGGAAGATAAAACGAGGAGAATACGTATTGGGCCTTCTGCTTGAGGAGCCTTTCTTGGATAGAAATCCAGCCAAGTTGATTGAGGAGAGGGCTTACGTTATCACTTTTTTGAAATTACCGTTACATACCACCTTGGGCCCAAAGTTCATGCACTTTTGTAAGTCCCTTTGAAGGTATTGAGGTAGGTCTCCCCATACTAGGTTGCAGTAGTCAATGCGCGATAACACCAGCGATTGAATGGTAATAATCTGGACTTTTCGTCCAGCATACTCTTTATGCGATGAAAAAACATCAAAGTTCCATAAATTTTGTTGCAAGTATTCTTAGCATTAGATTTGAAGGACATGTTTCTATCGAACCAGATACCTAGATTTTTACCTTTTTTTGATGCATTAATTTTCTCATTTCCAACTGCAAGAGTAAGGTCTGAAGTTTTTTTAATTGCATCTTTGGATCCAAAAATAATGCATTGTGTTTTTATTAGCATTTAATTTGAGACCATTTCGGTCGTACCATGAGTTCAGTCTAGTCAGTAAAGCTTCGGCTTTAATTTGCGTCTGTGGTATTTCCGATACAGAACTTGTTATTGCAATTGAACATCATCTGCATACATTGAGATCCGTGTGTTTGAAGGCATTGGAGGGAAATCATTAATGAAAATAGAAAACAATAGCGGACCATGAACGGATTCTTGGGGAACGCCAGAATTGTTTGAATGAATGGGGACAATTTGTTTTCTATGCGGACTGCATGAGATTGATTTGACGAGTAACTTTCAAACCATTGCGTGTTTATTCCCAAGTTCAGTATTTTACGTAGAAGTCTATTATGTTCGACGCCATCGAACGCCTTAGAGAGATCGAGTAGCAGCAAGAGTGTTACATTCTTTTGATCGATGTCACTGTATATTTTTTCAGAGATATTGAGCAGAGCGTCTTGAGTGCTAGTATTTTTTCTATTGGCGTATTGATTTTGGTGGAGTAGATTTGACTCGTCCAGGTGAAATGAGAGTTGATTTGTCACCACTTTCTCCAATAGTTTGGACATGACAGGCAAAAGACTGATGGGCCTGTAGTTTGATGCTATATTTAGGTCACCACTTTTATGTAACGGTCTAATAATGGAGTGTTTTCATTGTTTTGGAAACTTGTTGGTTACTATTGATGTATTAATTATCAGACGAATCCATGGTGCGGTAACAGGGAAACTGTCTTTGATATATTGAAGACTGATACTATCATGTCCAAATGCGTTTGTGTTTTTAGTGAGTATAAGATATTTCGTAACTCCGGTAAATCGATAGGGCGTGGTCTCCACTTGACATCAGTCCTCGAGGGTGCAGTGGGGCATGAATTTTCAATTGTCGTATTTCAATAAAAACTGAATGTGTTCTATTCCTATGAAATATCAGTGAAAATGAACTAAAAACCAATATGTCAAATATCTTCAAAACACAATGGCCTGAATCGAAAAAATCAATAGCAAAAATTGTGTTACTTCTCAAAAGTGACATATAATAGTCAAATTTCATGAGAATCAGACAACAAATATAAAATTTCATAATTTTACAAGAAATTTTTTTTTTGTAAATTGCAATTCACGTTGTGAATATGAAGTTAAGCATGGAGATTATCGAAATAACAATGAAAACAGCATTCAATTACATAAATTGTCCATTATATTACACATAAAAAATATATTCGTTTATGGCTTATACCCAAAACCTCTCATTTTCAACATTCAAAAGAATAGAAGTCGGTGAGTTTTCATGCTAGGAAAAAACAAAGGCAGTTTTGGAATCCTTGGAACATTGCAACACAGTTACAGGTACCAATTTTCCGTTCGAAACTTTTCGTTTTTTGTATACAAAAATTAGTTAAAAAATGTGTATGCTATTAGTGAACAAATATCGCACATAAAAAACGAAAAGTTTCAAATGGAAAATTGGTACGCGTAACTTTGTTTACAATGCTTTAAGGATTCTAAATCTCTTTCGTTTTGTTCTAGCATCAAAACCCAGTGACTTCTATTCATATAAAATATCCAAACAAATGTTCAAAAAAACTTATATTTTGTATTTTTCTCATAAAATAAGGCCTGAATCGAAAAAAGTACACGATTAAAATATGTTTACTTTCAACATATACATATATGGGCCATATTTCAAACGAATCGGATGTAAATGTGAAAATCGATGGGTTGACCTTAATTTAAATCTCTTGCAACAGAAACTAAAGTAACCTAAACCTAACTCGGAGAATGTAGGTTTTCTGCAGACTGAGGTTACGAATTTATTACCAAATCGTTGAACATTGATATCAAGAAAATTCAATTGATTATTTTTTCAAGATCTAAAGTGAATTTCATATTGGGATGTCTGGAATTTAAATATTGAAGAAAGAAATGGGCATCAAATTTGTTTCTGAAAAGGACAAAAGTATCATTAATGTAGCGCCTATAGAAAACTGGTTTGAATGAAGTCGGACACTGATTTAACCATTTCTGTCCATTGCGGCTCATGAAAATGTGTCACTTTACCACAAATTTCTCAATACATCTCGTAAATTAGAGAAATCAACGTTAGACTACAACTTTCTCTGTGAATGCAAGATCTACAGCATCATGCCTAAATTTCTATACTTCAAGCTGTACAAGAGGTCCCTCCACACAACTAACTTCTATAAATATTGGCAGACCAGCCCCCTCACTCGGGAGATAAACTTCAAGAAGATTAATATTGTAAAGTTACCATCCGAGCTATCTGAATGCCGCAGCAGAATCTTACAAGCCTATCCTGGAGTGACCTGGGCCATGATGGAGTGCCCTATGAACCAAACAGAGTTGTGCACAATTATTATAGTTCTTTTCCGTTGAGCAGCCTTCTCAAGTTCTCATTGGCATTTGGTCTGGATTAATTTTTTTTAATTCTGAAAAGTAGGCGTTAAAGTGATAATCCCAGTTGTTCAACTTTTTCCGTCCGATTCGTATGAAAATTGGCCAGTATATGTACAAAAATTATTTTGGGGTTAAGAGCTATATAACTTTTTTCGTCAAATTTGGAAAAAATCTTTCATTTTTTTGATATAAATGTTCCAAAGAGCCCAAAACTGTCTTTGGTTTTGTTCTAGAATCAAAACTCAATGACGAAATACGTTGTGAATGTTGAAAGTTATTTGTTTTGGGTATAAGCCATAACAAAATTTTTTTGTTGAAGTGTAATATAATGGACAATTTATGTAATTGCATGCAGTTTTAATTTTTATTTCAATAATTTCCATAGATAACTTCATGTTCACACTGTGAATTGTGATTTCCAAACAAATAACATAAATTTTTTTTGTTTATTTAACATCATGAAATTGTTTATTTTCAGCCTGATTCTTATGAAATTTAACTATAGTGTGTAACTTTTGAAATGAAACACAATTTTTCTATTCAGTTTTTGATTAAGGCTTTAGTTTAAAAAAAAATTTTGACAAATTGGTCTTTTAGTTCATTTTTATTGATGTTTCAAACCGTATCACCTCATTGAGTTTTTATGCTAGAACAAAAGTAAATTCCGTTTTAGAATCCTTGGAACAATTTTAACCAAAGTTGGTTTTCAAATTATCCATTTCCCGTTTTTTTGTTTTCTTTTTATATGAGGTTGAAATAGGGTCGAAAATTCAAGATTTTTCCCCCTCCTGGCGGGAAGGGATCTATTGTCCGTAGCGCCATAAAATTTTAAGACCGAATAGTCCACCACTTAAGGGTCCATTTCGATCAACAAAACAAAAAGCTCACCGGATCGACAGGGGCCCGGCAGCGGCCTGGCAGGACCACCTTAACAATGCAGCAAAAATGTCCTAACCGCACCAAAATTTTCAACTCCACTGAGCAATTGCAATCACTCGCATTCAAATATTTTTATGACTTCAACATTCGGAGTTTCCTCAAGAATATTTTTGAAGACCGACTAATTGTGAACAAAACTAGCTATATTGAGCGAATGCACTCAATTGTCTCTGGCCCGAGTTAATTCCTCCCAATTGCTGTGCCAATGCAAAAATTCTCTTTATAAATTGAAGATAAGGTAAATAACTTTGTGCTCTAACTCAAGAATTTCAATTTATTGCAAGATGATATTTATGAGAAGCTGATTTGATCCGGAACATGCCCAGGTCTTCTCTATGGACTACCAAAAATTCATAAACCTAACTTTGCGACTACGTCACCATTTCGACCAATTTTTGCGCGCTTATAAATGTGCTACCTATATTGTTTCACAATGTTTAGTTCTGTTGTTAGCAATTTAACTCCTAATGATTTCACTGTTCAGAACTCTTATGACTTTGTACAAACTATATTTACTCAACCTTATGCTTATCAGTATTTTATGGCTTTCCTTGACGTTGAGAATTTTTTTACCAATGTACCGCTTGACGAAACCATTGATATTTGCATAAATTTTCTGTTTTCTGATCCGTCCTTTTCAGTTATAAGTTTAACCAAAAATTATTTTAGGTCTCTTTTAGAACTGTGTGCAAAATTATTTTTTTATTTTCAATGACCGTACATATAAACAGATTGTAGGGTTAGGTATGGGTCTCCCTTTAGGCTCTACTTTCGCCAACATTTTCATGCGCCTCAATGTTAAATCAGTGTGTGACTTCATTCAAACCATTTTTTTATAGGCGCTATATTGCTGATACATTTGTCTTTTTCTAAAACAAATTTGATGCCCATTCCTTTGTTCAATATTTCAATTCCAGGCATCCCAATATAAAATTCACTTTAAATATTGAAAAAAATAATCAATTGAATATCTTGATATCAATGTTCACCGATTTGGTATTAAATTAATAACCTCAGTCTACAGAAAACAATCATTCTACGGGTTAGGTCTAAGTTACTTTAGTTTCTGTTGCAAGAGATTTAAACTTAACAGCATCTCAACCCTTATAACTCGTGCCTATAATATTTGTTCAAATTACACTGACCTTCATGAAGAATTTACATTTTTGCAGTCTTATTTTACAACCAATGGTTATCCACATTCAGTTATTTTTCGTGCCATTAATAAGTTCATGGATAGTAAATTTATTCCGAATTCTCGTGTTCAAGCTCTAAACTATAGTTACTGTTTTTGCCATATTTTGGATTTCAATCAGAAAAAGTTGAGAAAAGACCTTTTAATGCTTTTAACTAAATTCTTCCCGGAAATTTCTTTTCGCAATATTTCAGTTAACTAACGTACCATTAGATAATTTTTTAGATTTAAAGATGTGCTCCCAACCGGTATGCGATCTTCTCTCGTCTATAATTTAAGTTGTGCGCTTTGCGCATCGCAGTATGCGGGTTCCACCCACACTCAGAGAAATCTTGACACACCTGGATGTGTCATCATGACACACTTAAGTGTGTCACCATGACACCTTCAAGTTGACCGAGAACGTACACGAGCATCAACCGATAGAACGTTGCCAAGGTTACCGTTGCTGAGTGTTTCCTCGCTAATCTATAACAAGTAATATTTTTTAATAGACACATTTATTTGAATGTAGTTATTATTGAATTTATGTGACTTCTGTGACAGATTCGCTTCTTCCAACTTAGTGTTGAGAAAAAGGAAACTTTATTCCACTCCTCAGGGGTATACAGTCATTGTATTTATCTGAATTAGGGCTCCCAAAGGAATGTGCGAGGTCCCGAGCAAAAAGTTAGGTAGATCTTCCTTCTGTTGACGTAAGATATGTTTTTCTTCGTAACGGGTGATGTTTTTTTCGGTTACTACTATGCTGTTTTTTGGTGCCTACAGCTTTCGTCTTTAATTTTTATCTTGTTTTATGACCATCTTCCTCAACTTCCTATTTCCATAAGCCTTGTGCATAGATTCTGCATCGATTTAAGGTCATACTAATTAATGCCTTCCTCCTTCCTCTCTTTAGAAACCCTTTATTGCACTAAAAAATCTAATCTGATCTTCTCTAATCTAGTTTTATCTAATTTTCCCAGATCCGGTCTTTTGTCCGGTCTATGGTCCAGCATTTTGTCCAGTCTCTGGCCCTTTCTCTGGGGCAGCGTTTGGTCCGATCTCTGGTCCGGTCCCTAGTCCGGTCTCTGGTCACTGGTCCGGTCTCTAGTCCGGTCTCTGGTCCGGTCTCTGGTTCGGTCTCTGGTCTGGTTTCTTGTCTGGTCTCTGGTCCGGTCTCTAGTCCAGTCTCTGGTTTGGTCTCTGGCCCGGTCTCTGGTTCGGTCTCTGGTCCGGTCTCTGTTCTGGTTTCTGGTCCGGCCTCTAGTCCGGTCTCTGGTCTGGTCTCTGGTCCGGCTCTGGTTCGGTCTCTGGTCAGGTCTCTGGTTTGCTCTCTGGTCTGGTTTGCACATGTCTTGTTTGATTGGATCTCAGAATATTGAAACATCTTGAATATCTCGGCTTATTGAACGTTAATTTTTATTTTTCAAGATGTATGAAACATTAATTTCAGTGAAATATATATCAAAGAAATCAACACTGTTTGCATTAGATCGATTACATTTATCTGTTTAGCACAGAATCTCTTCGATGGAAACTCGCTCAAAAAGTAGCTACCAAAGATAAGCAAATATGATGTAAAAAAATTTATCCGGAATGAAATCAATTAAATGCCATTTCGATTAAAATAACGTTGACCTGCAATACATTTCTATACCTTCTTTCGGTTTCATTAAACTTATCGTTAAACACAGAACAGAAAGCTCATAATAGGCTGGCAGGTGCTCAAGTATAATTTGTTCCATAACTATTGAGATTGTCTTTCAGTAGACTGCAGGATTTAGTCCTCAGATTACTCGGGGAACACAAATATGGCCTCTGAAGATTCTCTTCTTCAAGTCGTGTTTACTTGTTAGAAATGCATTCACCTTATGTTTCATTGTTATTCATAGAAAGGACATTTTCTCTTCATGTCTGTTATTCTAATGCTTATGATTGCAAATAACCATGTATAAATTTTTCTTCTGCAAATAATAATTGGAGCATCTGTATGAGGGAGCATATGACAGCCTCGAAACATTGTATTGTCAAGCGCTAGATTGCAGACGACTAGATTTGCTGTTTCCATGCCTAGCGCTGGCTGCAATGTGATTTTTTAAGATGCGTTGAGGAGGCTGATTTTCAAAGGCTGGCGCCATCGGAAGATCATTCGGTTAATTAAAGAAGTTTGAGGATACGATGAATTCCTCTTTTTATGCGGATTTGTATCGTACATCAGACAGGAACCCAACGTCCGCGGTCCGCCAGCACAGACTGCGCCACTGTAGAGTGGGTATGAACAAGTATGAATGTGTGAGAGGAATGTGGAAGTATGTTGCTGCACCTAGTGTCATGTATGGTATGAGTGCTCTTGCCTGAAATGGAAGTGATCTTGAATAGCTGAATGTAATACAAAATAAGGTTGGACGTTTAGCATTGGGTGCTCCAAAATGGACGGCTACAGAAGCCATCAGAGGTGACCTGGGGTGGAGCCTATTTTTAGAAAGAATGATGAAAGCGGTGCTGAATTATAAGGTGAGAATTGAAGGAATGCAGAATAGCAGGCGGGTGAAGCGAATTTTTTAATGGAATCTGAGTGTAAGCTATCGGGAGAAAGTATGTAGAGGGCATGCAAAGAAACTTAGTATGCAAAAGATTATTCATGTTAGAATTTGGAGACCTGTGGATGACTGGAGTTTAATGAATGTTGGAGGTGTAGGGCCTGAGTGGGACTGTAAGAGGTGGAAAAAAGAGCTTGAGAAGCAAACAAAGGAGTATGGATTGAATAAGTGGAAGCTTTGCATGATGCGGAAGCCTACACTTAACTGGTATTTGAAAAAGGAAGCACCTAAGTATGAGATGTTCTATGATGGTAGTTTTGGAAGTCAACTCTTGTTTGCTGTGAAATTTAAGTCATTGAGTGTGAACAGACCTACATGGAGGTGGAATGAGAATAATAACAGATTATGTCGGCAGTGTAATAGTGGAGTGGAGGAAACAATTGAGCACTTTGTGCTGGAATGTAGTAAGTATGAGCAAGAGAGAGAGTGTTTTATGAATGTGGTGTTTGAGCAGTATGGAGAGAATGAGTGGTATGCCAGATGGGCTGAAGATGATTGCGGTATGAGCTTTCTTGCTGGATTGGATCGGGAGTGTGATTTGAGCATCATTGCAGCAATGAAAATGTTTCTGGTGCGTGCCTGTAGTAAGAGACAGTGACTGGAGTGAGCCAGTCAGGTAGAGTGGGGAGTAATGACTCAATATGCTTGGGGTTGGTGTCTTGACACACCGCATGGTTATCCCAGTGATGCCGTCCAATGGCAGCTTGTGACAAGGATTGGTAGATCCTGAGTAATTTAGTGGACAAGTCTGGTATCAGGCGCTGAACTCCTTGTGTACAAATTGTGGAGGGAATTGTAGGCCGTTACAAGGCCCCGACGCTGTCGGCCCTCAAGTTCAAGTTCAAGTACTGCGGCAAAAATTACAAATTGTGCCCCCGGATGTTTTGAAAAAAGTTCAGAATTTCACACGGTGGTTCTTGTGTATCTTGTGTCAGGTGATTGTTCTCAATTGTTAAATAAAGGCAATTTAATTTGAACTTACGAGCATGTATTTTTCAGGTGTTGAATGGTGTTAGAGTCCTGAAGCTAACATGAAATTTTGAAGGGATGAACAATGTTCTGTTGAAAATTTAGGGCTTCTGTCATGCTGTTTTAATAATTAACAGTATTAATATCAAATTTTGAAATAATATTGATGTATTTGTGGTTTATTTCAATCTTTTGTGAAAACATTGATATAAAATATTATGATTTCCAAGCGAGTAACTTTATGTTAACATATTATAAAATAAAATGCTGATTTTGGATTAACTTCCTTAGTAATTAAGTGATATTTACATTTCTTGAAAAACAAACCAAAAATATTTTATCGCTATCTTCGCTTTCAGAGCATGCGTAGGGATATTTGGGGAAGCCTTTGTTTTTAATTCTTTCCTAATCAAGAACATTGACAACTTGAAATTAATAACAAGGTTTAATTCTTTCATGTCAATGTATTCTCATTCTCTCCCACTTTTTAGAAATTGTGAAATTCAGGCTGACTACCTAGGCTTGTTATCCATGATTCTTTCATTGTTACTGAAAACAGAGGGTGGATGGTGATGAGTAAGCCAGCTAACACATTGCTAACCAAACATGGAAATGCATACAAGCAAAGATATTAGTGTCTTTAATGATATGTTGTACACATTCTAAACTTTTTTGTTTTTTCAGGTACCGTGACCAGTGGTCATCTATGACTGTCACTGGTATGTTGCAAAAAGGTCTGCATCATTGAAAGGCTTCTAGAGGGCATGATGGTCTGGCTAACTTGTTTCTGCTGCTTTTCAAACATTTCTTCAAAATCGTGCCAACATTTCTTCTTTGAAAAACAACACTTGGTTTGAAACATTTCAAAAACTCTGTTCAATAAGGTAAGGAACAACCTATGGTGGTATTTTGTAAAAAATAATTCATTTTAAAGGAAAAATAAAACTATATGTGGGCAAAGCTTGAAGTTTTCTAGGAAAAAAGAATCAGTTTCAGTGCTTTAGTTATTATGTAGTACAGTCTGGCTGTCTCTGTTCACCAAAGGTACATATGAGCATCATTTATACTTTTCAACCAGTCATTACATTGTATCGCTTTTCAACATGAATAACTTCATTTCATGGCAAATCAGATTTCATCATATATTTTGGAGAGCTTGAGTTTAACCCAACCATATTGGATATAATCATAATTGGCACAAACCTGGTTCAAAAGATGCTCAGTGAGGCTTTCACGTGGAATTTTATTTTCTTTCATGATTAGTTTCCATATTTCTGTACATGATCCACCCCATACTATATTGAATAGAATTTGAATTCTGGCCTGACATACATTGAATTAAATAAACAAAGTATTTGATAAAGTTTATTCTGACAGACCTTTTAGTGTTCTTATCCCACGAGCTCAGTTATTTGTTAAAGTTTCATGCATGCTGGAACAATGAGGCAACTAACATGCTAAATATGTACTTGGAAATGAACTTTAAATATTCCATTTTCTTGGTTGCAGGGAGGAGAGGCTGAAGCTGGTCATTTCTTACATTGTTCATTAGTGAAGTGCTACACAAATGTTCGAATGAGCACACGTTTTACTGGGGCTGGTTGATTCACTTTCATCATTTGTAGCACACCCCTCAGGCGGATACAACTATCGTGTCTATGGGAATTAGCACTCCAAGGGCTCATGACCCTGACTATGGGAAGGCCTGAGCTGAAGGTTAGATAGGCTTTCTTTTTGTTAAAATAGCATAGGTTTTTGTTTTGTTACGGACCATCTTTTTTCGGTTCACTGATGTCCTGTTTTTCAGCACCTTTTACTTTCTTCTTCAACTATTTTTTGTTTCATGATATTCTTTCTTGGCTAACTGTTCCTATGCACTTTGTGCATAGATTCCGCGTTTCCACAACCTTATACTAAATGGTGCCTTCATCCTTCCTCTCTTGGAACATCTTAGTCGTGGTAAAGGGAGGCTAAAACTTTCTTGTATAATAAAAATAATAATCCTTTGTAGCACAAAAAAAATAGTGGAAGCTAATTCAGCAAACAAAAAAGAAGCCGCTGCTGAAATAGCAGCTATGATGTTTCTCCTCGTTCATTCTGCATTTTCTTGTGTGTTCATCCAGTTTCGACCCCCAATTTACCGAATATGTTTCACATTTAGTGTCTTCTTCAGGAGGATCTAGGAGTATATTTAAAGTCGATGGATTTCTTCAGCAGAAGTCCGTGCAACCTGGCAATTTGTGTTGGAGTGCTTGAGAGCACAAGCAGCTCCGAGAGCAGAGAAAAGTCAGGTAAACATCAAATCACATTTAGTGAGTTCGCAAACTGAAGCTTAGGTAGTCCTTTTTCTACAAATTAAGTAGGATTTTTGTTTTGTTGAATAACATTTTTTTTGTACACTGGTGACCTTTTTGATTGTAACACATTACTACCTTCTTCAACTCTTATTTAATTTACAAAAGCTTCTTTCAATTTTACTGGTTTCAATTAAATTAGTACCTAGTTATCATGAGGCACTTCCCAATCGCATGGTTTTCATGCACAACTTGTTGGGAAACTCCATGTGCGTAGATTCCCCGTTCCCTTCATTCCATCCTGAACAGTACGTTCTTTCATATTCTTTGGAACCTTTTTTCAAGTTTGGGATGCTTAGATCAACTTGTATCCAAATTTCCATGTTACGTTTCGCAATGTGCATTGCAGTATTTAAAATATACAGTGGACTGATGAAGTTCAATAGTGTTTGAAAATTCAAGGTCACTTGAGGTCAGAAAATTACTCGTAGCCTTATCACACATATAACCGAGTATATTAGCAATATTTGGTATTTAATGCTTTGTTTAGATTATGCGTTGGCGAATCAATTTCTTAGGAAAATAGTTAGTAAATTCATGCAGGATTTTCCAAATCGTTCATTTGTTTTAAAGTAAAAACAAACATGATATATTCTTAATGTTGAACTTGGGACTAAGTGGCTTTTTAAACCCAATCCAGGTTACATTGCTATGCCGTTGAGTTAGTAAGTTCAATAAATGGATACTTCTCAAAGCCATTGCTCAATAAAAGTTGTCTAGGTGTAGCGCTTTAAATTTCAGAATGAAAATCATATGCTCATTTGTTTCAGCAAAGCACGCGCAAAAGGCAGCTGGGTGGTCTCGACCACAGTTCCGACAACCTCAGCAGCTGCGGTCCCCATCCTATCTCGTCCCAATCTGTATCGGAGACTCGCCCCACCAGTGCGTTGATAGCCAAGTCATCCAACGTACTGTCTACACGCAGAGGATCTTATCTGACAACACAAGATACGTAGAATGCATTGAACCGCGTTCTCGCTTGAAAAACACATCAGTAGTCACTGGATGGATTTTCAAATACTGCTGACCGACCTGCGGTCACTTCCTCAATATTTATCAATGGGTATTTGGTGCTAAGTAAAGGTAAGATCGAATTAATGTTTGATATTTTCAATGCTTGTTACTGCAATTGGCTTCAATATAAATTAATTACTGAACTTCAGTTTAACCCGTAGCAGAAAACGAATTGAACAAATGTGTCATTTTTATAATACTAACCAAGAACTTGAGATGTGTTCGCTTAGGGATTACTGTATTCATGTTAATAAAAATGGAATTATTCCTTTACAGGAGTTGGTTATTTAATGAAAATTTTATGCGGCCTGTAGATAGGTATGGCAGCGTAATATGACTGACTAATTTGAATGACGTCGATTGAATTAAGAATGAAATTTTGGTTAGTTTCTTCCCAAGAATATTAGATGTTTTAAAACCATTAAGGTAAAGTTGTTTTATATATGAACTTTTTTAGTGCCGAATTCTGTAATTTTTTTAGTGCTGAGTTTTGTGGATTTCACATTCAATTTATTAACATAACAAAGCTTTCTAAGGAGACTTGAATTTCTTCATTAGATCCTCGTAAATTCGTTATTGTTGCAAGTCAGAGGATCCCCACCAAATGACTTCGGTGTCGCTACCAGTGGCAGTCAACACTTCTCGAGTGGTGGTCATTTGACTAAGTGAAACCATGGAACACATAGCTCTATGCTATGTTGCGGAATGTGAATCTGGTGTGGAGCTTTATATTTTTATATAATTCAAAAGGAACATGGCTACTCTCATTTTATAGTAAAAAATTTGAGATTCCAAGTTATAATACAAGTTTCAATGCTTTCATTGTATCGCAGCAAAACTTTTTACTTGTGAGATATTGTTAACGTAGGAAGAATTCGAGTGATAATTAAAATTATTTTCATTCGTTTGAACGTTTATTGATGTGTATTGCGAGTATAATGTATATCCAAATGATAAATAATTTTATGTCTCACTGCTGAGAAGTGTTCGCGCATTTTTTGGGGCTGCGTCAAAACAAATAATTTTTTTATTTTATTGTCTCGACATCCTTCATTTTATGAACACACGTAGTAAATATGAGACTAGAAATGAAAAATTAAATGATATTCATTTGTTTGAACAATTCTGACTTCACGAAGAAATGTGCAAATAAATGTTAAATTATTTTATTTTCCATTTTAATTTTTATAAATGTTATAGTAGCTATTAACTTGAGCTGTGATCTAAATCACAAACCTTTCAGTTCACTACTTCAATGCTAGCCAATAACTTTGACGGTGGGTGCAAATAAATGTTGTTGAAATTTTTCTTGAGTGAAAACGAAACTCGCATTGTAATGGCGTAGTAGTAAATGAAAATGTAATTTTTTAGATAAGTGTTGAGAAATTATTCTACAGTCTCAGAATAGACAGAATCTTTCCTTGTGTTGTATGAGACGTTCACGTTCTGTGAACTCGAAATAAATGAAATACTAACTATTTCGTCTGTTCCAACATTCTACGATTCATGTAAAAATATGCGTGCAATTGTAAAAAATTAATGATTTCTAAAATTATTTGATTTTATAGCATCCACTGCCTTAGACTACGATTAGTAATATGTAATGTTCTATTTTTTGCTCTGTAATTAAACTCTACTGCCATAGTTATCTATAAGAATTCTTATGTGTGGCAATTATAATATAATTCTTTTTAGCAGTTATAACTTCAAAAAATGCTTTCTCTACTGTAGTGTAAGACTTTCTCTAACTTCGCGAGAACTCCTGTTATTTATGGAACTGAAAGTAATGAATAAAATATTTTCTGTTTAATTGAAAGTTTCTTGATTTATTCGGGAACGTGCAAACAATCCTGCGAATATTTCATTTATCACTTTTATTTCACTACTCGTGTAAAAGTGGATAACTTGACCTGCACAAATAAGTATTATTAAATTTTTACTTTAACAAAAATGAAATTATCTTGTATGATGGAGATGAATCAGGTTTTCATTTGTGCGAGATAAGTGTGTGGAAATTTATTTATTTTTTCAAAATGAAATATTTTTCATTATAGTGCAGAACATGCTCAATTTCATGAGAACTTGAATTATTTATGAAACTATTAGCAGAACTTAATTATTTTCGTCCGGTTAAATATTTCTAGATTTACTTAGAAATATGCTTACAGAGGTAGATATTTTTTGTCATTTTTATGGAGTTCTTTTATATAATATTATTCATTACTTGATCTGCGATTGATAGAGGATTTATTTATTTTTTTCGTGTTTAAAATGAGATTTAAATTTTGTTAAGGTATTGTGATGAATTTAAATTTTGTTTGTGCGTAATAATAGGTGTTGAAATTTGTTGTTTCAAAATGGAGAGTTCTTGTACCGAAGCGTGAGACCTTTACTTTCCAAGTTATTTAAATGTGAAACTGAAAGTGACAAATATAATTATTTTTTTTGCTAGAACATTTCTTGTTATGCGGAAATGTGCTCACAAACATTAAATATTTTTTATCACTTCCAGTTCCAAGTAGATGATCATTCAGTGCTGAATTGGTTGTCACCGTTTTTATTGCTTAGAATTAAACTGTAAATTTTCCGAGAATTAAATACGAAGAAAATGTTTTATTTCAGTGCTGAATAAAACGAGTGAACTGAACTGATGCTGAGTTTATTTGAACGGATGAATGTAGGATGTGGTCATGATGAAGCCTGTTTTTAGCGCGCGAAATATTTTTTAGTTATCTGGAATGCAATTCAAAATGAAATTGGGGCATTCTTCATGCGATAAACGTATAGGCATTGAAATGGTTACTATTATTCGAATTCATATATCATTTGAAATTCATTTGACACAGTTGTGAGGGAGATATTCAAGCCGATATCAATTTATTTGCAGGTTTCAACAAATCTGTTCAACTCTGAATAAATTCATGAAGTTTCTCATCGCAACGGCATGGAATATTTAATGCTTTCTGTAAGATTGCAGAATACGCTGACTTTTTTATAAGAATTGAATTTGGTTGTGTGGAAATATTGTGTTAATTTTAAATTTATTACTCAAGGGGTGGTACAACATATGCCTCGAATAATTCATTGATTCTGTACATCTATATTTCTTGATTTACAGGCAGGTTAGAGGGGTATGGGAGGAGTAAGTTAAATCTATGTTTTAGGTTCCGTAGATTTCCCCTAAGTGTGTCATGACTGCCCTGTGTCATGTGACACACTAAAGTGTGTCATGGCGCCTCCATGACACACAATTGTGTGCCGGTTTTGTGACAAACGTATGACACACTTAAGCGAGTCAAAATGACCCTATATTTTTTCTCAGAGTACCGAACACTTTACGTCAGGGTTGCTGAACATTCAGGTAGAAGTCATCGCACAGGTCGCTTGCTTACCTCTCCTACACATTCTAGTATCAGAAAACATTGTAGTTATGGTTCCTGTGAACAGATTATTGATACTGGCAAATTTAAAATATTAGATACTTGTACCGTCGCTTAGACCTACGTATGTTAGAGTCATTATCCATTCATAAACTTATACCATCTCTCAACGGAATGCAGAGTGCATACCCTCTGAAAATTGTCAACAGATAAATTATTACTATATTTTTAGTTTATTTGTTTTTCGTGCTTACATTCTGCGCTTCTAGATGTTGGGTGTACTGACTCGTCTGTAATTTTATTTGTAGACTTTTTGTTGAGGATGAGCCTAGGCTCGAAACATTCTAGTACTTCTTCTCAATATCTTTCATTGTAAATTTGCTTCCCCAAAAAGATTTTCTTTGTACGTATGTATGGCTCGTAATTTGATCTCTGTGCGATTTCACATGGAAGAACCAGTGCCGTATCATCTTGATTTTGATCCATTAGTTATGATAAACGGATATATTTACCTTTGAGTAAAGTTGCCGTTTATTTTAATGACCAAAGGGATAAAACTAAAATATCGGGTAATATAAATTTCACTTGGAGCCTCAATATATTAAGCATTATTTAAAAGCTCGCTTTCACAAGCTAAACTCTCAATGAGAACGCAGGCCGCCGATGCACTAAATTCAAAGAATTACAGTTGGTAATGACGGCAACAGCAACGCAACGTTATCATGTACTCGTCTTGTTATCACGTCCTCACACAGCTCATGAAAATGTCGTTGAATTCTTCTATTCAAATTTTTTTTTTGGAATGCTCAGTGCTGTAGATAATCAATACAACAACACAAACAACTGACTGTAGGTTTGCGGTTCATTATAGTGCCCGAGCAAAGCCAAAAGGTTTGAAAACTTGCTACAAAGCGAGTGCATTTATTGTTCATTCGTGACTGGAGAAATTGATATGAACATCGAGTGATAAGTGAGGCACAGATAAGACGTACGGGGCACTCTGCACACAGCGAGTCTTATCAGTCCGTCTTCAGGTTGAGGGCAGGACGAAGTTATACCTTCCGTGCTCTGGGTGAGGTTTTGCTGAGACTCCATCACTGCTTGCGGTTTGAGCCAAGTTAGAGAGAAGCTTCACCTCGCCAAAGTGTTTATCACAAGCAATGAGTGTAATATAAACAATGATTTTAATATAACTATGATTAAAATATAAAGTTTGATATAAACAATGAGTGTGTCGCGATACGTGGAAAGGGTTCCTAATCACGTACGCATTAGAGGTCTTTCAACCTCTGACCTAAATAAATATGATGTACACCTCTGCGCTCGCATGTATCCTACATAAAAGCATGGACAATAAAAGAGTGAAGATTGAACCTGATTTTATTTTTACGAACACGTGGGTTGAAATACGAGCACACAAAATACTTGAATGAAATGATTAAAGCAAATGGAAATGTTTGAACGAAGAAAAAAAATGCGCAGAAGAGCACTAATGTGAGATGCTCATGACAATCACCAGTGTGAAATTCAACACGACATAGCATTCAAAAATGTAAAACTTCCCCGAGAACCGCTACCGTCAATACTCAGGAGCTGACAACGATTCACAAAAGAATGCACAAAGTTATAGAAATCCCTACGCAACACAAATCATAGAACAATGAGGACAAACATACCGGCAGCACGTCCTTTTTACTGCCCTGTACAGCGTGACACTTTGACTTCCACTAATACGCTTTAAGGCACTGTTTCAAAATACTCGATACCACAAAAATTTAACACTTCCGTGAGGCGCGGTCGCTGAATGTTCGGTGTAGACTCTTTCCAACTTTGCGGGATCCTCCACAGAGTTCTCACAGTTCCATCACTGCGGCGGTGATGCTCAGGCTCCATTGGGACGGCGCTGCTGCTCTCCATTCTTCGTACATCCATGCTCCGCAAATCTGAGTTTTGGCTGTGTTGGCGTGCTGGCGAACTGTGTATCTTTTCTTGTTTCCTTCCGTTTTGTTGGTGAACGCGTGACTCCAGGTTTTAATGCTGTGGTTGTTTGTGAGCTTATAATTAGCGTAGAGATTCTCCATGGGTGTTTCTCTTCACGTTGAAATGTTGATGTGCTCAGGCCGTAATTCTTCGAGCGAGTGCTCATTGCTGGATAATTCTTCGACGATACTACTGAATTAACACTAGCCCGGGAAATGTCGGCCTATCGCCGAGATTTCCCGGTTTTGCACTCCAAAGCCTGTCGTGTCTCGTTTGGCGTTACTGAAACCAGAACCCTCTCCAATGCACTTGTTCGCCGCTTATATCTTCTCCCTTGGTTTCTTTTCCAGAACCTTCGCGACTGTTCCTTCGCAAAGATTACGTGTTTCCCTTATGATTGGTGGAAACCTTGCCTGCTTCGGGTGCCGAAATGTAACTGGTGCGTTCTCTGACACACCCACACGCCTGATCCCTTCCAGAGCGCTGATTGGCTGACGGGATGTGCTCCCCTTTGACGCTGCCTCGTTCGGGCGTTCCCACGCAACGCATCTGTGTTGGGCGCTTTGTGTTGTGTGTGTGCCTGTGTGTGTGTTGATGTGCGTCGTGTGTTTTGTGCTTTTCTTGTGTGTGTGAGTCGTTTACGATGCCTGCGCTCGCAGTTCTGGTGGTGTGCTGGCCGCAACACGGTTGGCATTCATGAATGTTGGCTCGTGAGCCAGGGAAATATGATACACACCTCCACTCCAGCTCAGCTTTTCTTATGTCGAGCTAGCCCTTGCGATATCGCTAAAACAACCGCTGCATGTTTTCGACAGAACAGTGAAGAATTGACCTTACACACACGGGTTAACTTTGGTTGCTATTTTCTCACGCTCAAGAATACCAGTGATAACAGTTTTTTGACTTTTCCTAAAGTGAAGTATTTTCCCAAAACATTTTACATGCATGCTTCCCAAAAAAAGATATTTTACGTGAGTATTTCTTAATAATTCCCAAAAACATTTTATGAGAGTAGTATTTCCTGACAAGTGTATTATAAACAATGATTGTAATATAAACATTGAGTGTAATATAAACAATGAGTTTAATATAACAATGAGTAAAATTTAAACAATGAGTGTATTATAAACAATGAGTGCAATATAAACACTGAGAGTAATATAAACAATGAGTGCAATATAAACAATGAGTGCAATATAAACAATGAGAGTAATATAAACAATGAGTTTGATATAAACAATGAGTTCGGTATGTAAAACGACTGACAGCAAATTCACCAAAATCCGCGCATGAACATTGCAGGAGGTTTATTCGAACAACAGTCAACGGTGGAAAAACTTTTGACTTGAGGCCTCCACATCGCGAACAGGTGCCGGTGAGTACTTTCTTCTTTTGATGAATATCGCTCAACTCATATTAGAGTGTAATCTCACAAGTGACGCGATTATGTTCTAATTGTGTCTAAGATTGTTCAGTATCGACCAGCTAATGCCCAAATATTTGAAGCCGTGAGTAGATATCACCCATCATGTAGTTTGTTATAGTTCGCTAAGAGCTAGACGGAGAAGGATGGAACGTTTTCTAAGTCTACCTGGCAATTTCTATGAAGCTTTCAATGAACAAAATCGAGGGAGTATTATTTGCCAGGTTGTACGCCGGGAAGGATTTTATGCAAATACTGAAGCAAACACAATGCTCAGATAGAACATTTATATTTCGCATTATTCTATGGGAGTTATTTGCTGTGCCTCATGTCGCTATGAGAGCGTCGAGCGACACCGTTGTGAGAAGTAATGAAACGAACAAACTTGCAGCCGAGTTACTCATGGAAAATTTATCAACTAATTATACATGAAAGTTGGAATGCATTTCGACTTTCTGGATAGAGAAAGGGAGTAAAGACCACCGACGGCTGTGCAGGTGTCAGACAATAATTATTTTGCTTACGATCAACTCGTTGCCTTAACCCAGCAGATTGGGAGTCGGAATGTATATCACGTGTATTGGTAGGTTAGATTTGTTTGTATAGAATATCACGTGTATTGGTAGTTAGATTTGGTTGTATAGAATATCACGTGTACTGGTAGGTTAGATTAGTTTGTATAGAACATCACGTGTATTGGTTGGTTAGATTTGGTTGTATAGAATATCAGCAGTTGAGGCTGAGGAAAGTATAGGAAAGGTATAATATAGCATAGAAAATTTTGGGAAAGCCACGTTAAAGCTCAGTTGGTGTGCCACTTTATAACGCCATCAAGGAAGCTTAATTATTATTTTTTGATAAGAGTTTCACCAGTGCACAAGATTAAGAGTATTTTAATCGCGGATTCTGTTGGGTTGGATGTATTTGTTTTTGATCCACATCTGAAGAATATTTAAGAAAAAATTATCGATTCCAATAATATATGACGAATGACGTACACCAAAAAAACCTACACCTCGACCTTCTCGCAGCGCCAGCAGGGTAACATCACTTCCTTCCCTCCCCTTTTGAAAAACAGGGGTGTACTACAGCTTCTTAACTTTAATTTTAAAAAGCTCAAGTTCAATTTAAAAAAGGTCAAGTTTAATATAAAAAATTCAAATTCAATTTAAAAAAGCTCAAGTTCAATTTAAAAAAGCTCAAGTTTAATTTAAAAAAGTTCACGAACAATTTTAAAAAGGTCATGTTTAATTAAAAGTAAATCAAATTCACTTTTAAAAAGCTCAAGTTCAATTTAAAAAGTGCAATTTAAATTGAAGTTCAATTTGATAAGCTCAAATTTAATTTATAAAAGATCAAGTTTCATTTAAAAGTCTCAAGTAGGTTATATTTAAAAAAGTTCAAGTTCAATTTTGAAAAGCCTTTGTTTCTAAAATTACATACCTATGTATTAATAATTTAATTGAAGTTTATTCGTGAGTATTCATATTTATTTAGAAGTACTGGCACTGAAAATAGAGTAAATCGAATATCAGACAAAGCAAGCTGCAGTGATTTTGTAATCAATTTGACATTCTTTAAGTTTTACCTATCAATCATTTACTAAACAGGTCATCTTTACTTTTATCTATTGACAAAAATGATGCAAATAAACTTCATGTAATAAGCAACTGTGTGACAATTAGCAAACTGCACTGACCGAAAAATTGAACTTTACAGAGCTTCAACTTTTTAGTCAGTGCAGTTTGCTAATTGTCACACAGTTGCTTATTACATAAAGTTTATTTGCATCATTTTTGTCAATAGATATATGTAGTACCGATGATTTGTTTAGCAAATGATTCATTGACAAAACTTTAAAAATGTCAAATTGAGTACAAAATCACAGCAGCTTGCTGTGTCTGATATTCGATTTACTCTATTTTCAGTGCCAGTACTTTTAAATAAATATGCATACTCACGAATGAACTTCAGTTAAATTATTATTACATAGGTATGTAATTTTATAAACATAAGCTTTTCGAAATTGGACTTGATCTTTTTTTAAATAAATCCTACTCGAGACTTTTAAATGCAACTTGATCTTTTTTAAATTATACTTGAGCTTTCTAAATTGGCCTTGAATTTTTTGAAATTAAACTTGAGCTTTTTTAAATTGAACTTGAGCTTTTTTAAATTGAATTTGATTACTTTAAATTAAACTTGAGCTTTTTAAAATTGAATTTGATTTTTTCAAAATTAAACTTGACCTCTTTTAAATTGAACTTAAGCTTTTTTGAATTGAACTTGACCTTTTTATAATTGAATTTTATTTTTTTAAATTAAACTTGAGCTGTTTTAAATTGAATTTGATTTTTTTAAATTAAACTTGACCTTTTTCGAATTTAACTTGACCTTTTTTAAATTGAACTTGAGCATTTTTAAAATTAAAGTTAAGAAGCTTTAGTACTTCCCTGTCTTTTTACGGGAAGAATACTCCCAGAATGTCGAATTTACTTGAGATATTGGGTTTCAGCTGCCATAGGAAGGGTAAGATGTCAGGTACATCCTGTGGAAAAATGAAGTTCGTACGTTCATTGGTTCACCCGCTACGGGGGTTTTAAGTATGAGGGGGGAGGGGAGGGGAAGTGATATTTTCTCATGATACACCTCCCCCTTGGCACTTTCTTCACGGCTTGAAGTTGCTATGTCATCTTCTTTGTCTCTTTATTACTGTATAATGATTTAAAGGTTCCTAGCTAACCCACCCAAAATTATTAAGAAAATTGAGTTTGTTTATGTTGCTTTGTTTACCTTATTTTGGAGGATCGGAATGTGGGCATTCAAAATATAGCTCCTCCTACAGTTTTCGAGCTACAGTAATGATTTTGGTATCAAAAGAACCGGAATTAAATTCTCTACAAGATAACGTCGGATTTTATTCATTTTTGAAATAGAAAATTAGCTACATTTTTTTTTGCAGGAAACGTGTGAAAATGGGTTCAATTTTTGTATTTTTAATTTTTTTTAAAGTATTTTGAAAATTCTTAAGAAAAACTCCACGTTACGTTGTAGAGAATACAATTCTGCTTCTTTTGATACCATTACTATCTCTGTATCTCAAAATCTGATTGAGTCCATGGATTTTCCCCAGACCCCCAATTTTTTCGTTTTCTTTCGATAACTCGTTTTCTTTCGATAACTCGTTTTCTATGAGGAAAATAGGAAAAACACGTGAGTCTAATCTTAATCCTTGTTCAATTTTACATACCTACGTCAAGTTTCACGAAGATCGGTGGAATGGTATAGGACTTTAAAAATGAGAGTATTCTCCCCTTAAAAGAGGAGGGAACGAGGTGAATTTGATTTTTTTTAAATTAAACTTGCCCTTTTTTAAACTAAACTTGAGCTTTCTTAAATTGAACTTCAGCTTATTCAAATCAAAGTTAAAAGCTGTAGTAAGAATAAAGAGGAGAAAATTAGCACTCATGCTCTTGGTTTTAGTTCACTGGTAAATTGATACACTTATTTTCGCTTACAGCTGCATTATAACAAGTCATTAATTAAGCAAAAGGAGATCCAGATCCCTTATATACCAGAGTCCATAACGTGGATGCCGAGTTCGGAAAGGTATTTCATATTACAAAATACTGTATTACAGCCTTACCTAATAACACCCTTTAATGAGTTTATTGGTTTTGAGACTGCTTATTCCGTCGCTCTGTGACGCTCACAAGGACGTTCAATGACCGTATCTGCGAGACGAGTTTCACCAGTGCACATGTACAAGAATATTTTTTATCGCGGGCATCATTGGTATGGATATGTTTGTTTAGCATCCACATCTGGAAGGAAATTATCAGGAAATCATTTCATCCCGTCGCTTGTGACCGCCGTGTGCACTAGTTTCTATAAATGTTAAAAACTTCTTCATATTGAAGATTTGGTACCGTTTTAGGATAAAACAATATAGATATTGAGATGCACAAAGAAATGTATATAAATAACAACTAGCTGCAGTGAAAATAACAAGGCAGCAGCAAAAGCCTCAGTTAGTGACACCCATGTAACTGAGAGCAGTGCACTGCCTCAGCTGCAGTGTATTTTGAGCGGTAGTACCGAATTTCTTGCTGCAAACATTCCAACTCGCGCAAAATACAAAATAAATAGGAAATAGGTGTACTGTTTATTAAACTGAATAAGTATCAAATATATGGTAAAAAGTTGGCAGAGAATGAAAAAAATGGAATCATATTATATATATTGAAGCTTGAAGCGGATTTCATTCGTATGCAAAACGTATCAGCAGGCCCGCTGAGACGGAAGCAGAAATACTCTGCCCATTATAGCTGCAATATAACTCGGTGTTGAGCGTGGCGCCTGTACTGCAGTGTTGCTCTGCGTAGTGTAGGTGCAGGGAATGTAAGGCAGTGCACATTGTGCCTGCGTTAGCTTCACATATATCAAAATTTACGGTATTTCGATCATAGTAATTGGATCAAGCAATACTCGTATAGTTTCGTTGGATTTTGTGCATACATCGAAGCTTTATCACAGAAAAAATTGTTGATGCTGACCTTTACTTCTCAGCGTAGGCACTGCCTACTTTGCCTTGTCAGAGGGCACGTGCCTGTAATAGGTATAGCAAACCTTGATTTTACCATTATTTCACTAATTTTTGAATCTTTGTTATGAAGAAAGAAGATGAAAACATATACGCAGGTCGCAGTAACTGCAACAACTATAAAATGAAATATTCACCTCAAAATTGGGAAGGAAAGGAGATTAAGTCGCACATTTTGAAAAGCTGGAATCGGAGTCACAAAGTTCGAAAACATATGGTCTGAGTTGGAGTCAGAGCGGCAAATTCATTCCTCCGACTCCGCACCGCTGCTGGTGAGGCAACGTTAAGAGATCGTCCCAGGGCCCTGTCGCTCCGGTGGTCATTTTTCATGTTTTTGTTGGAAAAGCACCCTTAGGTGGTGGACTATTCGGTCCTAAAATTTTATGGCGCTACGGACAATAGATCCCCCCCCAGGGAGGGTAAGGGGACCAAAATCTTTAATTTCGAGCCCATTTCAACCCCAAATAAAAAGAGAATAAATGGTAAATGGAAAAAAGCTTATTTGAGTTTGTTAGAAATGTTCCAAGGATTCTAAAACTGTCTTTGTTTTTGTTCTAGCATCAAAACTCGATGACGAGTCCCATTTTGAAATATCAATACCAGTGAAATATCAATACCTAAAACCAATATGTCAAATTTTTCCAAAAACTAAGGCCTAAATCAAAAATTAATAGGAAAAATTGTCTTTTCTTTCAAAGGTTACATATCGTAGTCAAATTTCATAAGAATCAGACTGGATATAAATAAATTTCATATTTAAAAAAAAAACTTGGGTGGGTTTGGAAATTACAATTCACAGTGTGAATATGAAGATATCTAAGGAAATTATCGTAATAATAATTATAACTGCATTCAATTACATAAATTGTTCATTATATAACACTTAAAAAAAAATTCGTTTTATGCTTATACCCAACACCTGTAACTTTCAACATTCAAAATGAAGTTCCTCATTGAGTTTTGATGCTAGAACAAAACCAAAGACAGTTTTAGAATTCTTGGATCATTTCTAACAAACTCAAATAGTTATTTTTTTTCAAATTCAAATTTAAAAAGAAATATATAGCTC
Organism: Morinoia aosen; assembly: GCA_030386875.1. NCBI lineage: Eukaryota > Metazoa > Arthropoda > Malacostraca > Amphipoda > Talitridae > Morinoia > Morinoia aosen. Next base: position 51,783,675 of record CM059576.1, on the reverse strand, counting down.
CAAACCCAAAAAATTACTGCTGTATTTGGAAATTTTAAAAAAATCTGAAAAAATTAGAAAAAAAATATAATTTGAAAAAAGCCTATTTGAGTGTATTTAGGATTGTTCCAAGGATTCTGAAACTGTCTTGGTTTTGTTCTAGCATCAAAACTCGATGAGTACCATGTTGAAATATCCATAATATATACCAAAAAACAAATTTTTCGAAAATAATAAGGCCTAAATCGAAAAAGTGACATGAGTAAAAAAGGTTTAATCTCACAAAATACAAATACTGGCCAATTTTCAAACGAATCGGACGAAAAAGTTGGAAAAGTGGGACGTTCTCTTTAAGGCACCAAAAATTGTATAGTTGACGAAGCTTGTATCACAGATACGCTCATCACACAGTTGCGGCTGGTGGGTGTGACGGACGGACGGACGGACGCGGCTCCTTTTATAATCGTGATTAGCGTGTTACGAAACATACAGATATATAAGCACTGTTGCTTGGTTGGTGAATGTGTCTGTGACGCTCATAAGGATGCTTAATGACCGAATCTGAGATATGAATTTCACGGATGCAAAGGTACAAAGATATATTATCAACGAATAATGTTTAGATGGATCTATTTGTTTGTCATCTATATCTTGTCTTATTGGATATAAAGTATCGATAATCGTCATTTTTGGTAAGTCATGCCCCTTAGTTACTTATATAATGCGGAAAAACATATGCAATTGCGCTTCTTTAATTATAAAAACGCTAGCAGGACGAACAAAAATTCCACGGTCAATTTCATTGTTAAAGTAGTTGAACTCATTAAATAATTCCAATAAACCTATTCAAACGTCACACATCTTAACAAAACATAACCCAATCTATCCCAACATAAATTAAATAACTCTAAATAACGCACCCTTACCCAACATACCCTGATCCAACAAAACCTATTCTAACCCACTATAGCCTATCCTAACCAAGGCTATGCTAGCCTAACATAATATATTTTAGCCTCACTTATCCTAACCTTTTTTGAGGAGGCATTCTTTCCTCCTGGCCGAGTATCAATGACATGATGCTTCTACAGGGAAGTAAGTGACAGGGGTTCCCCGGCCCCAGTCATGCCCGAGCTTTAAGGCCTTGTTTACCTCTCGTATAGTGCCGAGGTAACATTCCTTGTGGACAGTGACCACACTGCAGGCACGACCCTGACTTGCCGCATCAGCGTTTGCACGCCAACTGCTGCGCCACCACAGGGTTCAAACCTGTGCAGGTAGCGTGGCACGCAAGCGCTCTTTGCTCTCAGCTACTTATCTTAACCTAACCTATCTTAATTCAACTATTGAACCTAACGGTCTTATATCCTAACATAGTCCACTCTAGACTATCGTTACATATCCTACCTCGATCTATCACATGATAACCTTGCCTAAGGTATCCTAGCAAGACCCGTGAAAATTCCGCGGTTAATATCGCGGTAAATCTCGGTGGACTCTAGGAAAAATTCCATCACAACTAATTCTCATTTACTCGAACATGTATTCTAACCTAACCCAACACAACCTATTTTAAACCTAGTTCAGCATAACCTATTACTTTAGCTAACTTAACACCCTACATAACCTATTGTAACCTAACCAATATAACATATATTCTAACCCAACATAACCTATTATAACCTAACGTAACGTAACGTATCATAACCCAATGATTTAGCATGTATAGCGCAATGACTTCTGTATGATGGCACAAAGGGTGTGACACACATAGATCTATAGATAGATAGGTAAACTCGTATGATTATTTAAAAACATTATTATAAAAATCTTAATATTAGTTTATGCTTACCTAAAACTAGAAAGTGACCAGGAGGTAAAATTAAGCAATATAATGATAGAGTGAAAGAAAATTTTATTCCTCTAACCGAACCAGAGAAATGTGCAGGAATTTCCATCAGTAACTCATGTTAACTTGACCTTGAGACCAGGAAGTGAACAAAATAAATAAATCAATAAAATATAAAAGTAACAATAAGACTCCACCTTAACATGCGACTACGGCTATACAAACTTTTCAGTTATAGTAGTTTCTGGGCTGTGTCCATTCCTGAATTTAAGTTACAAAGTAGTCAATCTCTGACAATCAGATATAAGCCACCAGTTTCGTTACAAAATATATTTCATTGAAGTCTTTAGGTGATACTTGTGAGTGCTAATAACTCGCTCATGAAGCTTCAAAAGAAGCGTTATGTGTTGACTTGGATTTCATGCCATCATTGGAGTTGTATTCAAATTATTGCTGCGAAGGCGCTTTTTAATTAACACCAATATTTATAATTTCGATTTGATGGAATAACTTGAGGAATTGATACTTGGTCAATACAGATAGAGTGCAAATTACATATAGAGTTGTTTTATTCATTGTTCGAGGCTCGCCTGATAATAAACTATTTTCGAGCCTTTTCCCAAACCTATATTGAGCTCTGAAGAACAACAACGATGGCGAATGCAGTACATTACAAAAAAATTAGTTCGCAAGTGACCCAATGGGACAAACCTAAAGCAAAAGGTGTGGGCAGAAAATAACATGACAACGCAAAATGTAGATGTATGGGCAAAGAACAAACCCTGAAGCGGCATGTACCTGAACCCTGAAGCGGCATGTACCTGAACCCTGAACAGCTGTAAAATACGTATGAAAACTGCAAAAAACAACACTGCTCATCACGACGAAGTAAGTTTTTAATAATGTTACACTAAATTATTAGCATTTTTCTTGTAAGACCGTTTTTATAATCATAATTTTTCTTAAAGCAACCTAACGCAATAGTTTTATATATTACAAAGGCATGTAAATATAGAAACAGTTGTAAAAAGCGACGAAAGTTCAAGCCTCTCTCTGGTCTTCGAGACTATTCGGGCACAAGTAACAAGGATGAAATCAACAACATTTAAAACTTATCAACTAAGTGTCCTAGAATATTATTACTCATGTTAATAGAACCAAACAGTAATGCACCAAACCTTTACCGAGAGCCGCTAGCGACAAACGCTGGAGGTGTGATACTGCGAATAATGCAAATGGTGAACAGGTGAATCTCTAGCCTCCGATAAACCCTAATTTAAAACCACACATGATAGCGAAAAAAAACGAAGTAAAGATTTGAGGCTGAAGGGTTCAGGCTATTCCATTATTTCACAAACTGATGTAAACAAAAGCTTTGAGCCACTGAAAGAAAATTTGGAAATATTCAAGCTAAGATCACCCTTACTATGCGTGGAATGACAGTTACATACTTCATGCTCAGAGAGCTAGCTTTTTCGCAAGGCAGCTCGCTCGATCATCCCTGTCGTACTTGAAGGTTACGAGCTGAAATACTCGTGGATTTGTGCAACGGTGAGAACTCTGGCCCTGCGATACACCTCGTAGATATCAATACGATATTCAGGTGACAAAACCTTCATTGCTCGACATTGTAACCGTCGGAGCTTATAGTTATACCAAGTGTAGGGACACCGATGAGAAACACACTAAAACATCCTCAGAACACGAGACATACATCTCCATGCGACAGTTTGCGCAGTAAACCAATAGATCTGCTCATGTTATTACATACCTCTCCGATAAGGTATCAAGGCAAAGTCTGTCATCAAAAACGACCGAGAATTCACAATCCCTGGACTCTATCAAGTAAATACCATTAACAAGTAAACACTATTTTATACGAGTATAAACACCATTTTTTTTCTGAGGGAGGACTATATTTTAAACAAAACATTAGTTATTCCTGAAACATTACTTTAGACCCACTGTTGGATACCCACTCCAAATTTGGACACCAATTTGAAGACATGGCTGCTGCTTGCTACCTAGCTCGCATCTTCAATAATGCACGGGAGCACGTACTGCGAAACTGGCGTAGCATGATCTTCAATCTTGTTAATGATGTAGGGTTTTATATCAATGGGGTTGACTACTATCCATAGTCCACCCGTTAACGAGCCCATAACGACTACAATGGAGAACACACTAAATGCAAAGACTGCATTGCTTTTTGGTATTTCAATTTCAGGTCACTCTACTGAAGCTCTGGGAAACAATTTTGATAACCCATGTTTAAAGAATTTAAAACGATTTAGTTACCACAGGTGATACAGAGGTAGAATGTTCCTCAAGTCTAGTACAATGGTCAAATTTGAGTATAGCTACCTGTGGGCCCGAATAAGTTCAGTGACTTCCAGGGCATCCCCCTTCAACGTTGTTCTAAAGTGTACAATAATGTTTAGCTAACTGTAAATAACTTAACCTAGTTTCGCATTAGACTGATCAGTGAGATAATTTTTTCGATATTAGATGCTGCATTTTACAATATAAGAGTGTACCAAAGAGACTCGCATATCACTGGGAAGCGTATCTTTGTACCGAAAAAAAGAACCAATTTTGAAATTATTAGCCTGAGTGACAAGTACAGTAAAATTATGGAAATATTTGGCACACAGTAATGTCAATTCACGAGAGAGCTTATCAGACGGTGCCCCAAAATACGGAAATGAACAGTGCAAACGGTCGTCACTGTTAACTTCGGCAGCTTGTGACTTGTATTGCTTTGACAAAAAAATTTAATTTGCGAATTAATAAGACCCAGCGGGAACCTATTAGCTCTAAAATATGATCGTAAGAATTCGAATTTACAATGCACGTGTTTGAAAGTTGAACATACTTTGTAGCCCCTGTTAAGTAAAGTTTGAATACAATTTATTTTTCAATTTATCGAACAAATAGTGAAAAAAACTAGAGTCTAATCGAGTAAAAGTGGGCTTGTGATACACAGATGTCTGAAACTAATCTGTATCCTCAGTTACGAGACAGTCTAAAAGGTCAATGTTTTATTCTTTCTACCTCCAGGGTAAATTTAATTGATTTATGCGAAAGGTTAAGGTAGCTCAAAAACTGATCGACACGTGATGGATGGCTAAAAAGAACAAAGGTATCATCTATTTACCGATTGTAGAAAACAGGCTTAAAGTTAAAAGGAAACTTATTTAAACATTTACTTTCATGAAAACACATAAAGATATTGGCGAGTGACTGGGCTAAAGGAAGGCCCATTTCCAGGCCGTCCATTTGTTAGTAAAATTTCCCTGCAGAAATGAAGAGAGAGTGCATCACTGATAATTCCAGTAAATTTTGGAACACGTTACTAGTTACGCCCATGAATTTCGACTTACCCTCAGAAAATACCTGTTTCAGACAAATATCAAAATTTTCCCGCACAGGAATATTAGTATAAAATGATGCTACATCAAATGTAGCCATAGTCACATTTTTACCGATAGGAATTTTTCTAATATTTTCACAGAATTTGAAAGCATTGTCGACTGTGTACTCATTTTTAGTTAAATAAGCAAGGACTGGGACACGAAATGTACTCAGTTGGTAACTGGGAGTATTATAAGCAGTTAAAATTGGCCTCAATGGAAATTTTGAAGCGAAATCGGACTTTTTTTTTGGTAAACCGCACAGCACCGCGGGGGAAGAGCCTGATATTTGCAGGCTAGACATATTTTCAAATCTGAGCTCGATTCTTTCAGACCGGGTAAGAAATTATTTATTTTATCTTCAATCTGCAATACTATTTTATTTATTGACTCTGTTATCTCAAATCAAGTGGTAACCAACTAGCACGCCCCTCGCATTCTGCAGTGCGAAATCATGCCGAAAAATGCAATTTTCCTAAATCTCCCGCCGATTTTAAAATTTTAGACTCGGCGTCCACCCCGTATGACCTAAGAATTTTAGAGTCCTTGCATATCTTCAAGCGAAACCCTCATTTGAACATTATGGACAGCTCGTACCCTTTGCAAATAGTAAATAGATAGATTCCTCGTCAGTGCCGCCTAATTTCATTTCATACTTATGTGTCACATGTATTCTTATTGAGCTTCTGTATTTTATGCTTTGTTCTTGTCCGTATCATACTTTGTATTATTACTTTCATGAGGTATATATAGTACCTACAATTCATTTTACTTTGATCTTATATTTCAGGCGTAATTCATTTGATTTTTTGTGTGAACTGATGATGTAGCTGGACTCCGAAACGTTTTCTTTGTAAAGATGATAAATATTATCGGAATTTCCTTCGATTTGAGTTTCCGATGAAATTGATATGCATGTATATTTCTTTAAAACATGGATGGTGCAAGACTTCTTTGGCGTAGTATATGCAGCGATAATCTTCGCTTTTATTTGCATTTTTATATCCTAAACTTTGTGCGCGGGCTGATGTTTATTACATCACCTAAATAAAGATTCACTTCAAAAGTGTAAACTTAAATCCTGCATTTTTGCGTCAATTTTTCTATGACTAATCAGTCACCCGGAGTAAGCTCTTATTTGTTCAATGACCTGAATAGTTCATTATTAGTTCACCAAACCCTGCTCATCCAAGTTAGTGAGGATTCATCTGAGTCCAGTAAACAGATGAGAGTTTCACTCATCGAAAGTCCGTACGCTTCGTGTACGGACGCTCAATAAGTTGAACATATTTGATGGCTGAGACGAGTCTACATGCAGCTAAAAATACTAGAACAAAACATTTGACGAGTACGAAAACAGTGAACCTCACATCAGCCCAGCCCTTCAGATGTCCCCATGCAACCGACGCTCTCTGGTAACGCAGAAGCTGAAAAAATTCGTGAAAAATCCCTAAATTTCGCTGCATTTTTAAAACCAGAAAAATATTATAATATGATTTTATTTTTCAGATCAATGTTTTTAGATAAATTCATCAATGACCGCGTGTTAAAATTCCAAACACGTACTAAATTAAAATCACCAGAGCATTAAAACATGGCTTCCCTTGAATATAGTGCAATACAGTGAGAAGAACTCCTCATATTTCGGTATGTGAATGATATGATTTTTAATTACAGGACATTGTTACGCAAAAATTGGTTCTATCCCTAAATCCGAGTCAGATTTTCGGTTTTTAAAAATGAATTTTGAGGCTGAGGAGAGGATGGAAGATGTGTAAGGGTTTTCCTGCCACTTCTCTGCTTCCCCTTTTTTCAAGTGATTGTGTCTTCAGCTCTACATGCATTGTACCCTGTGCGGGCCAGGGTTGAAGGCCGCTCTTGCTTCCAAATCTGAACCGCGTCTCGTGTTTTTCTGATAAGATTTGAACGACGAACCACTCAAAATGTGATTAGGAAAGTATAAGTCGTTTTACATCACCCCATTTTTTCATGTTACCATAGCGTCTTCGGGGGTGAAAAGTCCTATATAATATATTAATAATTCATGTTACCATGAGACATAGATTATTACGCGTAAGAATAAAGGCGTTTCTTCTCTCAACAGGGTTCTTAAAATGGCGGCGGCTACAACGGCGGCCTCCCGTACGCTGGCAGACCAAGTAGAAGCTGCTCACAACACCTTGATGGGTCATCTGGAACTGAGCCCTAAGTTCGTTCGCCTATTTCTAGACACTGAATCCAGCGATAAGCAGCCTGATGAAACTTATCGGCTGTACCTCACAAGGATACGAGGCAAGGACTTCAGTAACGGAGAGTGGAAAAGACTGTGCTCATTTTCCTGGCAAATTTTTCAAAATAGAAGTAGTTCCAAGGAGATGGACATGACTACTCTTTTTTGCCTGTTCGAAGTGATCTTCAAAGTGAAAAATGACAAAAGAAATATATTAGGATTGACGTCACAACTTAAGGCTCTAAAAGATCTCCGAAACGATGTGATGCACAATGCTGCAGCAGCGACGGACCCTGGAGCGATTGGCAAGCTTCAAAATGCTCTTTTGTCCTTCATTCAAGAGGCTGGAACTTTCTATTCATTTTCCCCTGAGAAGATACAAGAGTTGCAGCAGGAGCTGCGAGACGAAATCGATGCAGGTTTCTCGCCAGGCAAAAAGGGATTGCAGTTCGCTTGTGCGTGCGCTGTGAGAGAAGGACGGGCCCCAATGGAGCGCTTCTTACGGTACAACTTTACCTCTCAAAATCTACTGTTCAAGTTAGGTAAAGTGGACAGGTCAGCTGTGTACTACGCACTCGAAATCAAGCTGACCGAAGGAAACGAGCGAAAAGCTTTTCCATACACTGAGATTTTTGAACAAGCCGAAAAACTCATCGTCGTATCTGGATCAGCTGGCGCCGGGAAGAGCACCATGTTGGAAAACATTGCTTTGCAGTTTTTGGATCCTCAGTTCTGCACCGTTCCTCAACTTAAAGATTTTCAGCTGCTTGTGTACGTTCAGTGTCGAAACCGCATTACTAAAACTCTCGGTGATGTGGTAAAACAGCAGTTTTCAGTTGTGTGTACGAAGCTTGGGGTACAAATGATGGTTGAAGTGCTCAAACATCTGAGAGTTGTGTTTCTGATCGACGGCTTCGATGAATACGATGAGTCAATGACAGTTCTAGAGGAGGTCATGGAAATAACGTGGCAAGCAAACTGCCTCGTTATCATCACAACCAGGCCCCACGCTCTCCCGCAGTTAACGAGTCTGTTAAAAAATACTTCCAGTTACACTAAATGCGAGATACTTCCGCTCACAAAGTTGGAACAACAACTGGACTTCCTAGCAAAATATGAGCAGCATCTGCCAAGGTGTCCAGCCGAAGGAAGTCTTCTAGAAACTTTCAAAAATTTGAATGATTCAGTGAGGAGCTCGTTCACTGAACCCCTGAAGTTACTGCGATTCTGTGACGTTTTTGTCACTTCCCCTGACAATATTTCAAAATGGACCATACCTAACCACGCCAGCAAAGACATATTCCTCCTCTACAGAACCCTTGTCGAAGAAAAGTTAATAAACACCCACCGCCGCAATTTGAATATCGTCGTCAGCGACCTCTTCCAGATCATCGCGGAAGCGGCGTTAGGCTTCCTACGTTCAAATACACTCACTTTTACGGAAGAGCAAGTGGAGCTAATTCAGAGAAAGTGTCTCTCGAAACTCAAGGATGACCACGGCATTCAAAATATTGATGTCGCACATGTTTTCTCATCGGTTCTAAAAATTAAAAAAACTCTCTCTAGAACAGAAGTAACAACGTATTCATTCGCTCACAAGACCGACGAAGAATATTTTGCTGCACAATACGTTATTCAGCAAATTAAGGAGAGCAAGGAACCATTGAAAGAGATTCTCCTTGGAGAGATGGAAGCGAAAATGACACTGTAAGTAATTTAACATTATATTCCACCTCAGCGTAAATTTACCTTAACTAATTCACATCATCCCTAATATACTCAAATTGCACCACCTCTCACAAATAACTTGGATATTATTAAAATAAAATGGACACTTTGGATGCCAAAAGAGTGAATGGAGCGAGTCATACTCGTAGATGTTGTTGAGATATCGAGCCCACTTCCACCAAACTTAGAGGCTTCTGAGCTATTCGGGAGCCGCATACTGTTTGTACTGATTTCAAGTTCTATTATTTGCTTTCTCCATAAGGATTCGATGTCTTTTGGGTAGATCAGTTGACAAAACACAGAATATCAATTATTGAGGTAATTTCTGATCGGAACTGAAAGTCAGTTTGGTTCGTTGATTTTGTGTTCTGCTAATTGTACCTGCGTCTTAGAGATTCAGATGAATGCCTAATGTTCACTTTTCAATGCATTTATGATATAACCTTGAATCATTGTACAGGGTCTTCACAAAGTCATGGTGCAATTTAAAATTACTGTAGCTCTAAAGCTACACAATATAGAAACAATATGTAAATGGTATTACAAAATGTAAATTAGATTTTAAAATTTATTTATTGCCTCCATTTCACGTTTCTTCATGCCCGCCATCATTGGCTATGCATTGGATAACACGAAACCAACAGATGGATTGGAAAAGGTGGTATATTTCCTTGACGTACACGTTCTCCAGATTATGGGGCAGATATGGGGGCAGATCAAAACAAGAATGTACGCAACAAGACCTTGTTCATTTGGAGACTTGACAGATAAAATAACTGCTGAGCTCTCAGACATTACTGCTGACCAACTGGTAAATATTTTTAATGAACCTCAAAATCGTGTTACTCTTTGCATAGCTTGTGAAACTTGAGAAGGCTGAAACTTGAGAAGGCTTCAATAAATAAATTTAAATATCACTCCTATGTTTCAAGTTCGTTTTCAAGATTGTTTCTATCGTGTATAATTTCAAAGCTACAGTAATTCCACATTTTACCACGACTTTATGACCACCCTGAAAATTCTACGGCCACAAATCAATAAATGAATTATCATTATTCACTTTGTGCACCTCAGCCCCAGCACATGCAATGAGGAGCACGTCCCAGCGCAGGCGCGTCATGGAGCAGCAGCTGAGGCGTCTACTCCACGACTGTGAGTGTTGGATATCTGCTGTACGGCCTGAGTGAGATTTTTTAGTAAATTATGCAAAACTCTAGATCATTCCTTATGGTTGATGAATTACTTTCGCAGGACTTTAACACCTTATACTTTTGAAGGGCTGTGGATGTTTTTTCAATTCAGTTACAGCGGATATCGAGTAAGGTGAAGTATGTTGGATCTACTACGTGTCTTTGATGCAGGAATATTTCTTTTGATAGGTAGTAAGTTGCTAGAACTGTACTGATATGTTGAGAACTCCGTATCCATGCTACAAAAAATCCTCGCATACAAGACCAAAATTGACTGGTAGCTACTGCGCATTGGCCCGCATACATTTGAAGTAGTAGAAATAAGATCATATCACAGTTTTGGTCAGATCACAGTTGTTGAGTTTCTTAAGAAACTCAGTGGCAATTAACATCATTAAAACATATAGAGATAAGTTAAAATTTGGTTCACAATTTTCTTTCATATATTATCTGGGATCCTGGAAGATATCAGGACCTGATGTCTGTAAACTAATGTATGATTATTTGCATAAAAGACGAAACCTCAACTAAATCGAATCATTCAAAGAAATGTAAAAAATAAGAAGCGCACAAATATTAGGCAATTTTATAGGAACATCTGTTTAGATTATGAAATAATGAAGGACAAATTGACCTCTGTAAGCACACAAAGTAAAGAGGAAATGTATTTTCACGTGAAATTTGAACAAATTTCCAACGGAAATGTGGTTTCTGATTTTGAACTAATACGCAAATAAACTTATGTACAAATTTGTAAAGTTAGTTGGATGAGTAAAATTGTTTTGTTACGTGCACTGTGTAACTGCTAGCAATTGAAAAAATGCAATTGATGTTTTGGAACGAACATCAGACGCCTATTCTAAAATAGGCGAAAGTGTTGTAAGTGATATAAGCATTGCACGTATTTTGGTAAGGTGATCAAGCACTGGGCACAATTTGAGAACATTTTGAAGCGTGAAAACTGTCATTGAAGTATTGTTGCATGATTTATCACGTCGCATTACTGAGATATTGCTAAAGAAAACAATTAACTTAAGTCAGAAAAATCAACAGCGCATCAATAAAATTTGTGTAGATATAAAGTTGAAGGTTTGATGGTAAGAAATATAAATAAATAGTTACAATGACGTTCCGATAGCACTAGCTAACAAATGCCAACGTTGTCTGTGCTGTCGTGGTATAACTAACCAATTTTGGTGTGAAGATTCCAACTCGGTGTTGAGATCTGTCAGTGTGCGTAATTTCGCTGAATTATTTAACTATACATGTAATAATTGAATTGATTAGGAGTTAAAGGTAATTGAGGCCTTTCTAAACAAAGTCTTGCCATCGGGGCGCTTTAGTTGCCATCGCGTACGTTGTGTGCCAACCAGACGAGATATTTAATGCATATTAGAGTATTCACGTAACTATGCCTTCAAAAGTGTATGAGATTCTTGCTCTGGAACCAGCAGCAGTCACTAATCGTGTTTTATTTAATACCTGCTTTCAATGCTAGCGATATCTTGGTGTAGCAGTCACCACGTTCGTCTCCGATGTCCTCCGTTTAGGATGAGAAGGAATCTAGATGAGAATACAAGATATGCATCTTACGAGGCATCCGACACCCCATGGCTTGCTTGGCCTTTTGCATGTTGTTCACAATTTGTTCTTTATAGTTGGCAGCCCTTTGATTACCAGCGTAACCTAAAATTACATCCAAATTTATTAATACGTGGAATACCTTAAATGAAAAGCAAGGCGAAAATAGCTGTACGTATGGTCATTTTATTGATACAATTAGTAAGTACTCAATCAAAGATATTGAATGTTTCGAACTCAACAGTTCATCTTCATCAAAAATTCGGCGACAAAACAATACAAATTTGATATTGAAACTACAGCATACAAAACCACTACAACATAAATAGGAAATACTCGTAGTTATAAATTCAAAACTAGAAGCGAAAAAAACGCAAACTGATAATTACATGTTTCCGACGAGAAAAGGACAGGCACTATGAGTGTCATGTAGAGCGGGTCTGAGGTGAAGGATGAATAGGGACTCCATGATACGTAAATCACTCATGTGAGGAGTACATGAAATGAACCACAGGAGGAACCTACGTACTGTGATTCACAACGTGAATAACTAAACTGGTAAACTAGAGACGGGCACATTGCAGGGGGCAGCTTATTCTTGAAGCGGGATAGGACCCCGATTTTAAAATTATTGACAAGTTGAACCTCCTGATTCAAATTAAGCGACTGGTGCCTGAAATAAGGAAGCTTGAGAAAAACAAAAGTAAAACACAACCCTCCACTGCCCTCTTTTCGATCCTACGCAGAAAACTGTTACGTCGTCCCCCTACACGGATCCCTGTTTCTCAGACCTTTGTATAAATAGTATTTTTAGCTGCTATATATAGGAAGTGTAGGAGGTCAGGTACAGCGTGCAAATAAAATGAGACTCGTACGTTCGCTCGTTCACCCGCTACGTGGGTTTGAAGAATGGGGAGGAGGGGAGGGGGAATAATTTAAACAATTTAAGCAACTTATTTACCACAAGCGATACAGCAATAGATTGCATCTTAACTCTAATACAATGGACATTTTTGAGCGTACCTACTTGTGGGCCCGAATAAATTCAGCGACTTTTAGGGCATCCTATCATCAAGCTATTTTTACAGTGAACAGTTACGTTCAACTTTAACCTAGGGGTATACAAGACTGGTCATGTTTCGATGCCTAATTTTATCACATAGAAAGAAATAGTTAATATGAGCTATATGGGAACAGTATATTCAATAAATATGAATAGTAGCATAAGATGTGAGTTATTATCATGGTAGATTACCTTAGCGAAATAAGGCGTATCAAAAGAAAAAAGGAATTACATGAACTACCTCACATGATTAATATTTCGATGGAAGAGGGATTCAAAATTTGTTCTGAAAGCTTTGTAAAAGCTTTTTTCTGGGATCTCAGCCTGGATTGCATTCCAATTCTTATTTCCAATGAAGAGGATACTGCGTTGTGACCGAGATTGTGAATAAGGAAGTATAAAGTTACTTCTGTTTCGTGTTAAATGATCATGATGGCCAGTTAGAGCAGTGAATAATTATTTGATTGTCGCCATCGTCAGTTTGTGTTTTATGCATGAAACTACATACAGGTTACGTTCCATAAGTAATGCGATCAAATTCATGACATATGATTTATTAAACATATTCGTACAGTTGCCTAAAAATCTTCAAAATAGCACCCTCCTGCGTCGATACATTTCTGGAGGCGGTGCTTCCGGGCGTGGAAGGCCTCACCCGGGATGGGCTTTAGAGCGCATGTAAGATGAGGCTGGATGTTTTCAATCGGGTCCCATTGTTTCCCTTTCAGGACTCCTTTCAAGCGGGGAAACAAAAAAGTCTGGGAGAGCCAGGTCAGGACTGTAAGGAGGCTGGGGAACCAATGGGGTGTGGGTCCTGGCCAAAAAATCGTTAACAACTAAGGCGCAGTGGCTCGCACACTTTTGTGGCCGTGGCTCGTGTGGCTGTGGCCCGCACACGTTTCTCATGTTTAAATCTTTGGTTACAATGCAATAAACAGTTGCTTTTATCATCTGAAAAGTTTCTGATTTCAATTGGAGGCTCAACCGTCGGTCAGATTTCAAACAGTCACGCACGCGCGTCACATTTTCGTGGATTCGGGAAGTTGATATGCGTCCACTTTGGGGTTCATCGGCCACATACATCCCCTCTCGGCCCTCCTGGAACGACTTGTGCCGTCGAAGAACTTGTGATTTGGACAAGCAATCACTCCCAAAGGCCTGCTAAATTAATGGAAGCGTTTTGGCGGCGGACTTTCCAAGTTTAACGCAAAATTTGATAGAGTAACGTTGTTCCAAAGAACGATACATCGCGCCGTGTTGAGTTAGGCTCTAAATGGGTTCACGAAAACACACGCCCTAACTCTCCAGCAGCTCGGAGTCCAATGAGAATGGGAAATGGGAAAAACACCCGCCTCCACCTAGCCATGCAAGTTAGAAGCTGGGTTTCGGAGTCGGATGTATAAATTTACGACTCCGACAACAACTCCGACTCCACCTTTTCAGAATTTGGCGACTCCGACTCCGGCTCCGACTCCACCTTTTCAAAATTTGGTGAATCCGACTCCAGCCCCGACTCCACCTTTTCAGAATTTGTCGACTCTGACTACGACTCCGACTCCACCTATTCACAATTTTGTGACTCCAACTAAACCTATTCATAATTTATAAGTTGAATATTTACCTTCTTAACTAGTGTACACGGACCGTCCAAAAATGAAGGGATTCAATACCTTTCTTCAACAAATTTTCGTTCGACTGGAGTTTCCATGCGCTTATTCCAAAGGTAACTTATTTTCTTATTAGTGTAATAAACGCTCAGAACACAGTATTTTTGAGCCGCAAGAGAAGTAGCTATTCGTGTCGTATCCTAGATACAGAATTTCAGCAATACTGAAAGAAACTGCGAGCTTGTAATATTTTTTAGAGCACATTATAATATACAATACCCCACCGAACTCTGTATCCACTATACGAACTCGAGTATAAAAGGCTCTGGATCTCTCTAATTTTTTTGAAAGTGACTTATTATAGTCCATTTGTGCAGCGAAAATGTTAATTGACCGTGAACTGAAACCAAGACCGCCAGTGCTAATTTTTTCCTATCGATTCTTAAGAGCGTGACACGAAACGTATGAATAAACAATAAGGTCATTATATTCTTTATTAACGAACGACTTATAAATTGGCTACAGAATGTTAATAATCAAGTTACTGGTGTACATGATTGGTAAAAAATGTCGGGATTCAATGTTATCATTTTAAAAAAGCCTATAGATAAAGATGACAACATATATATAAATTCTAATAGTACCCGCGATTAAAATACAGCATTCTCGTACTTGTGCACTGGTGAAGCTCGTATCACAGATACGGTCATTAAGCATCTATAAGAACGTCACAGACGCCCACACCAATCTAGCAAGCAACTAATGTGTATTATAATTTAAATTCTTGTTCGCCAAGAAGTTTTGAAAAATTTGCCATACGTTTTTACTGCGATAAGCAATATTTTCTTGACAATAGATTCGATTTCCACGCCATGTTTTTTACTTATCAACAAAAATGAGCAGATGCCAGGTTTTTCCTAATATTTCAATGTTATTTTTGATACTATCCAAGCAAGCAGATCCCCATTGTAATAACATAGGGGAAATTACGCACGAGAACATATAATTATTTATAAATTGACGGACACCAGGCTTTTTATTATGCCCGGTGACCCACAAAAATGTCCCCGATCTTTAAACAATTATATATCCGCTTTATATTAAAATATTTTAATTGTCTATTTTCACAATGTAGCAGGTTTTCTTTCTTTTTCGAGTTATCTAAGTTTCTGAAAATCGGTTGAATAACCCCCTTTACAATGATCAATTTACTGCAAGGTTTAGAAAAACCTATTAATACAATTTAAACAATTTATTCACCACAGTGATACAGAGGTGGAATGTTTCTTAAGTCTAGTACAATGGTCAAATTTGAATATAGCTACCTGTGGGCCCGAACAAGTTCAGCAACTTCTGGGGCATATTACCATCACGTTATTCTAAGGTGTACAAAATGTTTAACCTAATCCACTTAACCTAGTTTCGCATGAGACTGATCAATGAGATAATTAACTCGATATTTGATGCTGTGTTTTACAATATAGATAAAATCGGCTATATTTAACAATATATTCAACAAAACGGTTTAAGAGCAGACTGAAGATCGGTTATGTTACCCATGGCAAATTACATTATTAGGACCAGACATGTAGGAGGCCAGATGTGACTAGGTGATCTTACACGACTAGTATTCTGATAGCAAGTGAGACTCATGATGTCTTTTGGATACTTTGTAAGAATTACTTTCACGGATCTCCGCAGGTACTGAGTTCCAAGTTTTAGTTCCAACGAAGAGGATACTGTGTTGCGACCGGGGCTTTGAATAATAGGGAGGCATGAATTTACTTCTATTTCGGGTTAAATGATCGTGATGACCAGTTTACGCAGTTAATAATTGTTTTAGGCTATAGTCGCCATCATTTGTTAATGTTTTGTAAATGAATTTGCAAATTGAGACTTTGTAGAGATCCTAAAGTTTTAGTATCTATAAATTTTTGAATGAATCATTTGTGAGGGCATTACGGAACTGGTGGAATGCGAGTTTAAGAATTTGTTCTTAAAGAAAACTGGATTCCTACAAATAAAAAAACATGTAAATACAAACCAATACAGTGTGGAGATGAAAATAGCTAAAATTGACATCACAATAGAAAATAAATAGGGGCATAAAAAATTTAAACAAAAGCTATAACCTTGCGTAAAATAACACCACTCCTCGACATAGTCATTTACGCAACAGTATATTGTATGTAATTGGACAATTTCGAGCTCTGGGTTTGAGTACAAAGTGATGGTAGTTCAGAGAACACGTGCTGAGGACATTTGAACAGAGCAGTACAACATTCATTGCCCCCCCCCCCCCCCCCCCATTGTCAACTCATCAGAGAAGTAAATGGGACAAAAGTATTTTGTCAAACTAAAAACAAGTCATAAATATTTTGTAGCGTGACCTTCATTCTCATCAGGAATAAAACCACATAAAACGGAATAAAATTCATTTTCTAAAAAGGGGCATTCAGACTAGCGCTAGTTTCGATAACTTCATTATCAATGAATGCTCTGAAAATAAGGTCAAACATCATAGAAAAATCGATATTTCAATAATTGCTAAATTTATGCAACCAATATAATGTACAATTGGCAAGCACTTGGATCACAATTAAGAACTGATTTCTTCTTAAAAATGTACGATGATTCTAAGATCCGGAGATCACTACCACATTTTCAACCGTTATTCATTTTCATTCATTTGTTATTCGTAATTCATTTGGCCAGCGTTATTCATTTTCAATAGCAGCATGGAGACCATCCCTGTAAACGCAAACACAACTTTTACATTTTGTTTGTGTTATCTTGTTCCATCATTTCGCGTAGATAGTCCACACATCTGCAAGGTTCTTTGTACTTCTTTTGTGCTCAGAAATAATGAATAGTCGACACAAATATGCAATGAGATTGAAGTCAGGCGATTGGCAAGGCCACAAAGGGAGATATATTATTTCATTGACGAGATTCCTTTGTTAATGCGGCCGTAGCTTGGGGAGTTTTAGCCTCGCTGCAGGGACTACTTGTACTGGCCGTAGAATTGCCTTGGGCTCGGAGGTTGCTCAGTTGCTCTGCTCCAGTATCTGTATGTACAAGGCTTTACCCATCTTCACATACATAATGTGATGTTTCTTCACTCAGTGGACAGCTGAAAAGACCAGCAACAGGATGCTGTGGTCTCTCTGCTTGACATTAGATACAGTGTTCTTAGACCCAAGGGAAACACTCGTTTTCTTCCAAGCTTTGCAAGCTCCTTTCGGTTAACCAGTTCAACCTTGATTTTATCAGACTGTCCAGCCAATTTTCAAAATACAACTCCTCGGTCAAGATGATCTTCGGCATAAGTTAACGGTTCGTCACATGCTTTGTTGAAAGAAGAGGAGTTCTGCGCGAATTGAAGGCTTGAACATCACGTCGGGCGCCATTCGCAAGATTTAATCAGGGTAGTACTTTGGTCAGGAGTGGAAAGGCAAAAGGGTTTTTCACTTTTAAGTTTAAAGTCGAGAATAATTATATTTATTGCACGAACGAAATTCCTGCTCTCGACCCCCACGCCTCCGGACTTCCACTCCCTTCCTGCGAAAAGAAAAGACAAGAACACAAGCATTAGTTGCGACGTTCACGGATTTCAATCGATAAGCAACGGCTGATTACCATCGGCTCAGCACTAATCCGCTAGTCAAATTTAAGTTACCCTAATCGAATATTAAATTTACCCTGGGGAAAGCGTCAATCTATGGTCTCTAAATTATTTAGGCCAAGTAAGTCAGAAGGACAAACGGTTAAAGGCAATTATAAAATATTTAAGATAGAGTCTATTAAATGAATAGAGTCGTCTCCCATACGGCTAGTGCGAAAATTCCTCTTAATGACTGAGGTACATAAAGTAGGTCCAGGCTACCTATGCACCCCCCTATACAGGTCGTCAGGAGTAGCGCCGAAATTGCTCTCGCTATCCTCCGCGTCCCCAGCTCCAAGTCCATCCCACGTCGGAGATCTACAGGATCATGTTCTCGTGGATAACGTCTGGGTACAACTCAGAAATATGCCTTCGGGCATTACCGAGCGATTCTGGCCAAGACGACCTCCCCAAGGTCCCAAACCTTCTCCGAATAGGTGAAGAGAATTCCGGAGAGTGAAGCCCCAATAACAAGCTACAAAAATCCCACTCCAATCGCTGTAGAAGACGATTTCTCCGAGGTTCGAAAAAGGGGTGGAGAACATCCGCCAAGAAAACTGGCTGATCATGCCACTTTAAAGGTGAAATCTGTCTTGCGGTAGTAGTTTATAGTGGAGGATAAATAGTCTGTGTGTTGATTTTAGAAGGTGCAGTCGCTGTTGAGGTAAAATTTTTAGTATGGAGGTCATCTCTGATGGCATGATTTTTCTTTTAAGTCGGTTTGCTAGATAGACCCGGACGCTACTTTTTGTCAGACCCAAGGGTGACTCTTTTTACAACTTGGAATGCGATAAATAAACAATAAAAGACAATATACAGAAAATTTAGGACATCGGTGCAGTTTTCTAACAACTGTTTTTCGACTGATGAGAACTCCTTGAAATTTCAATTTTCCTGTAGATGTGGATCGGTTGTCATGGCACACACGCAGCACATAATTTAGAGAGAGCCCAGTGACATTGCGACGAGTGTTGACTACCAGCAGACATGAAACCGCGCTAGTTCCGTGATGCTTCCGAACTGTTGCACGAACAGATGAGTGTGGATCCTTAACTCGTACAGTAATGTGCCTATCGGGTAATCCATCGTAACAAAATCCAACTATTTGCTTTCGAATGGCTTTGATATTCCCTGACTCACGTTGTCGTATTCTCAGAGCCTTCATCTTCAACAAAATCTGCAGAGGTTATGATTGAGCTGATCGTGGTTTCTTCACTTTACTCGAACTACTGCAGAAGCTTCTTGTATATTTATGATCGTTTTATTTTCGATAATGAAGTACCACAATAAAGTGTAAATAATTATTTATTATTTAAATTTTGACCAAATACTTAAGGAACATATATTACTTTGTTCTGCCGATTTTCTGAATATCAGTAAATCCAGTTCTATTCTGTTTAAATTTCCTGATTGATAAGCAACATCTTTCAGATAAATCCGTGCAATATCCCTCTTATGCTCAAATCCTTCTAATTTAAGGAACTAGCAAGAAAATACTTTGAAATTTGGACAATTTATTCGGCAGACCAGTAGAACAAAATATAATCTGATACGATCGCCTCTATCTATGATGACAGCTTCTCACGCTTTCGAAAGCTAGACGGTGAGGATAAATTCTGCCGTTTCCAAAGACTTGACAGCATTTTCAAAGCCCTTATTGAGGGCTGTGACGCTGTTATGGGGCTTTGCACAAGCGTTCGGCTCAATTTGTGACAAAAATTAGCAATTCAGTGGGTTCATGTCAGGCGAGTTAGAAGGCACAAAGTATTTCTTCAATTATCGCACATTGAACTGAATGAGTAAGTAAAATTTAAGTTTCGCTCGCTGTGTGGGCCGGAACCTAGTCGTGCTGGAGCATAAACATCTTATTTGAAGCTTGGGCTTTCATCTATTTAGGATTTATGTTTACAACAGGCACCAGTATTTGTCATTATTATTCTCGTTCTCGGCGGAGAAGTACAAAAAGACGTGACTCTTAATAGAAACCACACAAATTCCATGACACTCGTTTGTTTATTGTGATAACCGAGGGCTGAACGTCAGCACTCGCTAAGGCAATCCAGAGATCGTTTCGTCTGGGCGAAGTCCTATCAAGGGTTATGATGTTCCTATCAAAACATAACTTAATGGTCAGTCTGTTATTCATCAACAAGGACTAAATTTTCTTGCACCTCACCAAACGAGCTTCCGTTCTTCTATTAGTTAGAAAATGCTTCCTACCTTGGGTAAGAGGTAATGCCCAGGTCCTAAATCACTTAGCGAATCGCCGTGATGCTCCTGATTTTTTTATAGCCAAGTCGATAATGACATGGTTTGATTGGTATAAATGTTTCTTTTGAGGGCTGCTAAAGAGAGAATTTGCGATTTTGATTTTTCTTGGGGATTGAATGGTTGTGCATCTTGGTCAGGTTCGTGAAAACGTTTACAAATACCGAAAACTTTTCGTCAAGGATGCTGGATGAATTTTGGAAAACGGATGGACTTTGGCCCTCACGATAAAGCTCACAGATAGCTCAATGTTTGGATAGCTCAGAGATAGCTCAGTGTTTGGATAGCTCACAGATAGCTCAATGTTTGGATAGTTCACAGATAGCTCAATGTTTGGATAGCTCACATACAGCTCAATGTTTGGATAGCTCACAGATAGCTCAATGTTTGGATAGCTCACATACAGCTCAATGTTTGGATAGCTCACAGATAGCTCAATGTTTGGATAGCTCACAGACAGCTCATTACGTAATGTTCATGCAACGAAATCGTACTGCCAATTGCCGGCATCACAGATAATCAAGTTCAACTGATGCACTCAAACGTCATCAATTTATATGGGTGTCAGAATAACCATCGTTCAACCAAACTTGAATGTATTTATCTGAAAGACCCAGTATGATTTCTGAACTACCTGTACTTGTTACGCCAAACCGAATTCTTCATATTATTTCAAGACTAGTTTTATTCAAACAGAGTGATTAATTTTCATAGTGATAACAACTAATTTTAGTCTAAGGAAATAAATATGAAGGAAACAAAATCCAATAATACCAGTACAATAAATACCATCACAATTTAAATCATTTCAATCTAAGTAAGTAAAATTAATAGTTTATAAAAAAGATTCAAACAGTCAAAATGTGCTAAAAACTGAAGCACTTAGCTTTCATGACAATAGTTGGAAAAATGATCTATAAAATAGCGATTTAGGCAAAAAGAATCACGTTAAGAACATGCATTGTCTGTTAGAAACGATATTTATGATAGCGGGTGAAAAAAGTTTCTCAATAATGAAAACATGAATCATGGAGTATGGAAGCGATAATTAGATCGCTTCTTTTACGTGAAAGATAATTGAAATTGATATTTCATGTTCAATTCGAACAGGAGCCAAGTAAATAATCTGAGAGAATCTAAAGAAACAAACGCCCGTCGATTACTAATTCAACACTGTTATAGTAAACGATGGTTTATTAGAGTTTACCAATAAAACAAATGATGAACTACGGAGGCTGATTAAGTATATACGCAAGAATGCACGGATTAAGAAAACATTGAAGTTTGCTAGTCAATGACAGTCTCGGCTAATGTGCATGGGTAATTTGTGTGAGGAAACACAGTGAGGAAGTAAACCATACTTTGGGGAACTTTTTATGGACGAACTCATTAAATGAATCATCTGATAAAGGAAAAGATTTTCAATAATCCCAAGCAAGAATTATGCACGAAGAATGGCTTTTACGCTTTGTACAAAATTGGAGCGAAAGCTTGGATGTTTTATAATTTCAACGCAACATTACAAAGACAAAATAAATGGTTAACAAACACCATAAATAAAAATGGGTCAATATTCTAAATGATTTAGTACACAATTATAATAATTGCTTGTATAAATCAAAAAAACCTGATTAAGAAATTCTTTCAATTCTTAAATAACTTAAATTACTGCAGCAAAACTGTCATGAATCAATTATTTCCACCGACTAAAGAAGCTCAGAAGCGACCGGAAATTAACGCTGCCGTCCACGCTGGGAAGACACATTAGGACTTGATAAAAGCTCTCCAAGTTTTTTTCTGCTGGTCCAGCAAGGTATTTATTTAAAAATGTGAATAATAAAGAAATAATGCGAAGAGTGAACACTAGAAATCATATCTATGATTTCTACTGTTAACTCTGTTCCGAATAATTATAATTTGGGAAAACTAGAACGAAATCATCAACCCGTGTACATCTATGGTAACGCAAAAATTCATAAAAATCAAAATAATCCTCCGTTAAGGAGGATTATTTAATAATCGTAATAATCTGTCACCTATCCCGTTGCTAAAACTTTGAATAGAATTATAACGCCTTATATTCCAGAGAAATATATGATACGATCATCTGATGAGTTAGTTGCCATGCTGCGCAGTAAAGCCCCACGTGGCATCATAGCTTCATTAGACGTCGAATCTTTGTTCACAAATGTACCCGTTGTAGAAACCGTTGCGATAATTTTAGATTGCGTATATAATAATGACGACCTTTCTCACCTAATTTTTTTCCTCGTCATATTTTGAAAGAACTACTCACAATGTGCACGACTGAAGCCCCTTTTCGGCATATTGATGGTAGCTTGTTCCGTCAGGTGGATGGCGTAGCTATGGGTTCCCCGTTAGGGCCCACTTTTGTCAACTTCTACATGTCGTACGTGGAAAATCTTGTTATGAACACTTTGCCTACTAAACCAGTATTGTACTGTAGATACGTTGATGATATTTTTGTTGAATTAGATGGCCTGGCGCAGTTGGAGATGTCAAGGAATTTGTGGCCTGGCGCTGTTTGAGATGTCAAGGAATTTGATGTCATGAAAATCTGTGTTGAATTTTGCATTTGAGTTGGGCTTGAACGGTAAGCTGGCGTTTTAAGATGCTTCATTTGATGCGTCTCATGGTACTTTTCAGCGATCAGTGTACGTCAAGCAATCTCATGCTGGTGAAACTATAAATTATGACTGTGATGCTCCGCCGTTGTACAAAGAGGGCGTTATACACACGTTAATAAATAGAGCTTACAAGGCGTGTAGCAGCTGGTCCAGTTTCCATTCATAAATGCTTAGAGTTAAGCGGTTGCTGGTTAACAACAATTTTCCTAATACTCTCATTGATAGAACTATTGGCAATTTCCTAAACCGAACCTTGGGCAATAAAAATAATCCTGAACTCAATTCTCGCGATATTAATATCTATTATGAAAACCAAATGCGCTAAAATTAAAAAATTGATGAACGAGTTTTTAAGAACATTGTTAAAACTTTTGTCAAGCCAACATTTCCTTGTACGTCAATTAAAGTCTGTGTGTATTATACAAACTGCAAAATCAGTGACCTCTTAGTTAAAAATAATATGTCTCCATCCAGGGTCATCGATCTGGACAGGGCAAATGTGATATACCAATTCATGTGTGACAGAGGAGAATGTAAGTTTCGTGATAAATGTTACATTGGTTTGACCAGGATGACCCTGAGGCAAAGAATAACCGCCCATAAATACCGAGGGTTTATTTGCAATCTTTTCCGTATTGACCATAGTTGCATCCATCAAATGAAGATCTATACCCTAATACAAAAATCTCATATAACGTGACTAAAAAATGGCATGTTCAAATTACAGAAGCGTTACACATCCATAAACTTGAACCCGTTCTCAACGAAAACACAAATGACTATTCTGCTCAAATATTATTTACTAAAACCGCAGCTTAGAAGTCTTGAGGCAACTGCTCGTCCGGTCATTTCGCCCCTAACGCTTGTCCAATGAACATCTATAGTGTGCAATACTATTACTGTACCTGATCTCGTGTATACATATTTTTGTCTCACAAACTTCATATCTAGTCATTTATAAAATATTTTCGTGCTGTGATTTCATCTTTCATTCTAGTCTCATATAGCTTAAGAATGAGATTTGCATTTTACCAATGTGACTGATCATTTTTTTTGTATTTTTTCAGCCGATGATGATGTTTGTACATCGAAACGTTGCGTTTTATAGACTTCCTAGGAAGTACTTTTTAACGTTTGACAGTGTTCCAATAAAAATGTTGAGTCAATTTCTTTGTAACTTATCACGTGATGAACTTCACCGGTTCAACAAATGCTTACAGGCAACCTATTGAACATCCCTTTAAAGTAGTTCACGACACTAAGAAACTGGCATTTCCTACACCTAAATTTTGTTTTTGCTTGCCTCTTTATCTCTGAAATCTTTAATTCGAGTATGGAAACTCAATAATTAATGAGTATGGAAAAACTTTTGAAATGAGATTTGAGAAATGGAACTCATCTTATACCTAAAAATAAAAATGAATGTTATTGAAAACGGTTTAGAAATTAATATCATAAATATTTCGAAAATTGAAGTGCAAGCATTTGTTATGGAAGGCCGAATTTAATCAGTGTTAATTTCATACCAGACGCAGCGCAAAGTAGAAAAGAAGCATAAAATCACAAAAGCAATACATGAAGCAAAACAGGAGGCAAAACCTCGTTGTGCATTCGAGAGAATGAGAGCCACGAGCCCACGAGTCAGGTTCTGAACCCGTCACTCAAGTCCTGAACCAAGTCGTGAACCTAGTCATGTGTCAAGTGTCAGAGTTATAAACAAACTTCACCTCAAATATTGTAACAAAATCTACACGCAGTGAATTTGTTTCCCTTCTCGAATACCTGCGGGCATATGATTACTTTAATGTAATTTCAGTATTCAATTATGAATGTGATTCTGTACGAGATTCTGATTTCAATATTAACATTACCAAGAGTTCCCTTTTGCATCGCAAAGGGTTTCAGTTATTGTTCTGTTTTATAATTAATTTTTTAACATATGTCAAGGCTTGGAGATGCCGTCGTAACGAGGTGGCGGTAAGCTGGAGTGAATGTGACGTCTGTTTTACGTAACATATCTTCACTGTAGAGCAAGACACGGTTCATGTCTCTGCAGGTCATCGCACAATGTTGCGCTCACTTTCTGTTCCTGCGTCAGACGAGGACGTGAAGCTGTAAGGAATCCTAACAAGCATTTGCCCTTTGGTCAATTTTTATTTACGATTTGAGCCTAAAAAATTAAAATTGAATTATCTCAAAATGTCATGAAGAAATAACGGTTCGATGACCTTTAAGATCAAAAGATCAAGCTTGTGAGAAAAATTTAAGTATTTTTTTGCAAGATGATTTCTTATTGTGAAATGATACTTTTAAAATTATTGAAGATTTAAACTGAAGACTATCAACCAGAAACTGGAGCTGGTTTGGAATAGAATCCAGTGATATCGGGATCGTAATTCAGGATCGAGATCAGTTTCTACGGCTTTCTAAAAGTTTTATTTTTATCGAAACAGGTTTGAATAAAAAGATGTATGTATTCTTCTCTGCAGAGACGATAAAACAACAATTCCAAGATTCCCATGACTTTTGCCTTCGGGTTGCTGAACACAAATATTCCAAAGATTCACTTCCGATTCTATTTCATGAGCATTTCTTTCATTTCGTTAATATTAGATCTTTTTTGCCAAGCCTTAGGAAAACCGGAAAGTTATCAAACATCTTCAGCCTTCAGTAATGCTGCATTTATCGTTATAAATATTACAACAAATGCATGAAACATTTCCCGAATAATGTTAAGGAGTTTTAAACATTTAAAGAGAAAATATATTTTTCATTTGCACGTAGACATATCTCAATTTATACATGTTAAGTTGCTCCTGAAAATATTCGTAGCCCTATATTAGTCTGGAACATGTTTGAATGAAACTCACAATGTACTACTTTTCATCATTAAGCTAATACTCTAAGTTTTGAAGGTATACTGCAAAAAAAGCAAATTTGAATTTGTTTTTCTTACTATTTATGCTGCACAAGCAGCATAATAAGTTACTACTTGTTAAATCAGTTGACCATGCTTCAATAAATGATCATTCATTGATGAATTTACTGCACTTTATAAGATAATGTTAATGCAAACAAAGCGTTTAAAGTTTGGCAACCTGTAAATATTGATAATATAAACATGGGGTTGATAATAAAGAGTGACGTTGGCTGAACTATTCCTGGACACAGTGCCAAGCTCAGCATAACTTCTGTCATTTCAAAGTCACTTATCCATTACCGAGAAGCGCATCACCTAACGTATAGGAACCTGACCTTGCCTTCACTGCGCGTCTCACGCTACACAGAGCAGCTGACGCCACTACGCTCGTGTTCTACTCAAATGTTCACGCGGCCCAAGTGAGAACTGACGTGAGATCTAAGTATTCTGCAGAGTACCAACAAATTATGGTGTGCAGTAGAAACTATGTAATTAATATGCCCATCACCTAATTATGTCGAGCTCTAGGGCTTCACAGTACACAACATAGCACGCCACGCTCATTACTACGCACCACGACCAACGTGCGCCATAGCATGCGAGTAAGTTCAATTTTCAAACTAGAAAAGAAATATCTACTGAACAACATTGGACTGATGCTTTTTGCCAAACTTACTTGTAACCCATTGGTTTAGTTTTTGGTTGCGTGCAGATATTACCATATATGTACATCTACCCAGGAACACACTCTAGGTATATATACACACTCTAGTGCAACTCTCACCAAATTTCCGTGTTTCCTACAGTTTCTTAGAGGTGCTGCAGTTCGTGGTCCAGGACTTGGGCGACAGAGACCCTCCTCTGCTGGAGGCTCGGTGGTCACAAATACTGGAGGCGCTACAGGAGGCCGGCGCTGACTTCCGCACTTGGCGTGACTTGGTCCTGAGCTGCTCTGACCAGGCTTGTGTGGTCCAGAAGGTGGCTGTGGCGGCACTTGCTAAGAACAACTGTAGACTTACGGAAGGTATGTTGCAGCATCTGCGTATGTTTATTCTCGAATGCTGTAGGTGAAGGTTTACGATATTCTCCTCTTAAGATCCGATAAAACTGATTCTGAAGAGTAGAACACTCTCATTGCTACAATTGAGCGCCAGTCTCTCTCTTAGCTCTAGAATAACAAAGAGATATAGATTGTTATAGAACAGTAGTCCACCCCCTGTATTTGAAATAAAAAGAAGGAAAAATGAAAGAATAGCTGTAAGAAATGAAAAAATTCAAATCTCTCGAGAGTTGATGAGGGCGAGTACACACGGCCTATCAAAAATTTATAATAATGTTCGACAAATCACACGACACTCGTTCCTATTTGTTAAAAATTCACGTGATATTCATTCCTACTCGAATCTGATGGATTAATGCACTGGAAATTGTGGAGTTGATGAAGCTTGTATCACAGATACGCTCATCACACACTGCAGGCTGGCTTCGGACAGACGGACAGACAGATACTGCTCCTACTATAGTACAGAGTTTATACTATAATAAGATAATACCAGACAATTTACTGTAATCTATAATACTTTACAATAGTCTATACTATAGAAAATTGTCTGTGGTTACTCCTTGCACATTCAATTTTCGTTCAAGCTTTTGTGATGCAGCTAGTTCTATTTCATTTATGGCATTGTGTTTGTATACCTTTTGTGCTTCAGAGGTCACTTGTAGGTAAAAGTTTGTTACTGTTATATTCCATGTGATGGTCAGTTTTGGCTGACATGCGAGAATATGTTGGATTGAACATATCTATATTATTTAGATTTATGGATGAAATACATGTTTACACACATACCGTATATATTTATTTATATGAATATATACATACTGTATATAGTCATGTATATGTATGTATATTTAAACATTCTGACTCGAGTAAGAGTGCTCGTAATCACAATTTCAATAGTTATGCTCGTATGGAGAAAGAGGGCATTAGAGTTACTCGGCCTACTTCTCAAGGTCACCAGCATGGTAGTGATGGAAATATACGTTTGTACATACTTTTATTCTCAAATGTCTGAACGGCAACGAACGATGCACCTTTCAACAGTCTTGGATAGTTTTTTACAATAGTGTTTATTTTACCAACATTACATCATTCTCAACCTTCTTAAAATGTGGATTTTTTGAGTTTTCCAATAGGAGCAGAGTCTCAGACCCAAAAGGCTGTTCTTCTAACGCCACAAAACTGTATAAAACCATCATTTTGGTAAACATTTTCCTTTCTTTGCTTCGATCCCAAGTTGCAGTAAATTATTGTTTGCTTCAAGAAAAATCACATATGCTGAATCTATCGCAAAAGCAATACAAGGATTCACCTTCATTCGAAATTTCCCTTTGAACGTAAAGGAAATACAAATTAAAATAAAAATGATGGTAAAGACAGCTGATTTGGAAATCATTTGAATAAGTGAACGGTTTGGCTTCAAGCTCAAGCCATTATCAACACCAACATTCACTTATTTAAATGATTTTTAAATCAGCTATCTTTACTATAATTTTATTTCAAAACTGGCATGAGTGCTCCATCCTAATTTAAAAATACAAATTAAACTCGTTCTCGCTTTCATGTAGTCTTTATTGAAAACGAATGCGGGATTAAGAGCAATTTCGCAGGCAAGCCTCAGAGGTCTCTCAGAGGTGATTTTCACTTGACATGCGCCCAATCTTAAGTACAGTAGGGAACGCGTCTCACTAGAACTTGAAGTGTGTTCTGGCTACCAGTGACATGTGAATTGATATCGCAATACAAGGCAAAACGACGCATGATTTAGATCCTCTGCTCCGCTTTCTTATTCTACCCTGCAAGGGAAATTTTAGTTATTTTCGTTGTACAGGTCGAGATGTTGCTGCCGTGGCTCTGATGCTGCAGTACGCGCAGCCCAGCCTGTTGTTGGTTGACATGTGGCCAGATGACCTCAGACGGACCTGCTTGACGGACGTCATCAGAGCTAGGAAAGGAGCCATTACGCTCTACCTTAGAGACGATGACGACCCGTGTGATGACCTCATAGCACCTCTGCAAAATAGCAGGTAAGCTGTGAGCAGGACACTCGGTGAGTACAAATCATCAAGTAGGAATATTGCATATTTATGTGCGACAATGTAGAGTAATACAGTATACACATTAAACAGTACCTGAAAAGAAAGCTTGTTATCTTGTTCACTACCGAGAAGAACTTTTCGTGATAGGTAGCAGCGGTATGTGGTTTTCTAGAGGCAATTTTCAATTTTTGTTTAATCCGAGCAATAACATCAGTGGTAAATGTGGAGCTGTATTTTATGGATGGCACCGCAAAACAATTTGAGAGACTTAAGTTGTAAAATAATGTGAAACAATATGCAAGGCATCTTGTGAGTGATACGTGAGATATAGCCTATGAATAACTCAACTTGATGAGCAGTAGTGTCATGCCACCGCAGATAATCTCATTCATTTCCCGCAATAATACCCACGTTTCATGTCAAATTTCTGCATTTGATAAGTCAAAAGCCACACCAAATTATTAGACTAACTTGTTCTTCTAATGAGCTTCATATTGCAGCAGATCTAGGAATGGAAATCGAAATATCTAATGGCAAACCGCACCGAGGAAATGTCGGGGAACTAATGTTATCTAGACAACCCTATCTGAAGCATAGCGTTCATCCTCCGATGTTCCTCGAATCTGCCTCCAAATTCGCATACATGGACTATATACTTATAACTGCGGAGAAAAGCATATATTAGGAATATTTTTTGAAAAAACAGCAAAATAACCGAACGATGCCAAATTGATTCCTTCTTAAATAGTTTGCTAGCCTGAAGCCTCAGAGCAGCAAATAATAGGCAGTCATGTGAAGCGATTTAAATTACACCAGAGAAATTAAATGCAGAAGTTACGACAGTATTTCGACTGTGAATAAAAATTTACTGTTTATTTTGACTACCCGAAGCAGATTTATAAAAATGTTTAGGAATATACAAAAGAAGCTGAACATGACGCCCATATCTGTCGCGCTGCAGCTGTTTAGACGTCGGCACAATGATTGCCGCACTCGAGCGAAGGCTTCAGAATTTTCATGAACTCTTGCAGAAGTTTCCACAGTTCTACCGATGAGGTCTTCTTTGAAATGAATTGGTTGTCCGTACACCAAACTCTCCAGAGTCCAGTTGTCCCTATAGAGGTAGAATACTAGGAGCGTAATACTAACTGGCCTCCACGGTCAGTCCAGCGATGTGGATAATACCATTTGCTTCTCCGTATGGTGAGGCATATTTACAAATTGAACATTGGATACTCGCTCCCGTGTCGTTTGTGCTTCTGCAGTCTATGAACTATACAATGAAAAGAATAAATTTCATGATACGATGTAATGGAACACTCAGACAACCGGCCACGAATTTAAAGTCATCGTGACGCTGTTAAGCAGCATTTCCGAACGCGCAGTTTTGAGTGGAAAGAGTTCATTTCATGGAGCTAGGATTTATGGAGGAAGCATTGCCGATTTCTATCGGATTCAAATTGGCTGCAAAAGTTGAAAGACTCGGGCACTGTCAAGGCCTGTGACGTCACAATTCTGAGCCAACCACAGACGCTGGGCTGAAGTTGGCTCCTCCAACCTCCTCTACAACTCCCCTCCCATTTTCCAAAGCAAGATTAGTACCGCTCCACAAATCGAAGGATGAGGTGTGCGTGCAAGTCGCTCGAATTTGTTATAATCAAGGGCCTGTAATCTTTATAGTTTTCAAATCCTAATGTATCTTCGCTGGTAATTTTGATATTATTAAGTGTCCTCAAGTGAGAAAACACAATTTATTATCTTTCGCAGTCTAAGAATCCCAGATTAATGATTAATAATTTGTGCGATTAACTCAACAGCTAGAAGAGCATTCAGCGAGCGTGTGTGCACCCCACCGTAGTTAGTAGGTAACTGACTACCGTCATATACTGGAGGGAGCATAGCCAGGGTTTCCACGCGAGGCGACTCTAATTACCCTAGCTGAAGGGTGTTGATTACCCCAGATTACCCTAAAACAGCTAATCCTGACCTATGATCTATTAATTAACTAAAAGGTAAATAGACTGGTTTCCAGAGCTCTGTCAGCATGAATAAGTCCTGTGTTACATACTGCATGAGCGTCAGGAGGGAAATCCAGTCGAACGACGTTAGAATGCTGGTTTGATATCCAGGCGATATCACGTACAAGATGTTTGCCAAAAACCTGCCGAATTAATTTTGATGCCCGCTGTTTTCCAAGGCGCCCTTTTTTTCTGCGACTCCTGATCTGGGAACATTGTTTTCATCAAACTAAAAAGAGGCTCACACAATGAGATAGGTGGTGCTTAGCTAAAAATGCACAAACTTGCAGTTCCACTTTACGAGCACGATTTTCGAGAGGACCATTGGATAGCACGTAGCTGGCAATTGATGGTTTTTTTGCCACCGTGGATCGTTGTTTGTGTCGCTGAGAGCATGTGACGCCTGATCTTCGATTTCCCACAAGTAACATAGGTTCGACAAACCTTGCAATATTCCACATCCTTTTGCTCTGTTGATTTTGAGAACTTGGCTAACCATCCCTCAAACTCAGGTTCCGGTGTCAACAAATCTTTAAATTTCTGCTGGTAGTTTCTAGTTTTCAAGTGGAGCTTTCCTTTTTTCGAGGTGGTGTCGTTGGCTCTTCCTCACTCGGTGCGCGATCATCTGCTATGCTGCAAGAAATGCAATTATATGTGTACCTATCCCTAGTACAATTATTCATTTTTTATTTAATTTTCCATCCATTCACGCACTTCAGCCATTCTTTCCACATGCTCGATCTAACCTAACACTTTGATCCACTCTCTGCGATGACTTTCTAGCTTCCCTCACTCATGACCTTCGTCATATCTTTTCATAACGGATTTTATCCAATCTTGTTACACCACATATGCTTCTCAGAGACTTCGCTGCAATCACATTCACTTATCAACTCATAAAGTTGGTCGTAAAGTTATCAAATTTCTTCATTTCCTGAAGGGCGGGTGAGGAAATTCAGAGGTTTTTGGAAAAAACTACCTTGCCTTTATTAATATGCATAAACTTTCCTCAACACTCAGTTGTAGAACCCCTAATGCTTCAATTTTGGTTGACGGAATTCTAGGCGTGATCACAGTTATATCAAATTCTACGTCTGTGCTACTGCGCCTAAGAAGGACAGTGAGAATATAAACATATATTGCAAGTTTCAAGTCGACAACTGTACTCGTTTGTTTATATGAATTTTTGTAACTAATTTTATAGCTTCTTCCTTTCGCGTTTAACACTTTTTGTAACTCGAAGTGTCAAAGAACCCTGTCTAAATTTTTTTGTTTGCATCGCTACAATAACATGCTTCTTTGGCGTGCAACATGGCTAAGAAATAGGACGCCTTTCATCTAATTAGCTGGGAAAATACCGGCGCTGTGAGGTAACTCTGCTATTAATTCAATGACTATCACAAGAATGAACCTATTAATTATTTCTACGATGAAATATATTAGCTGTGGAATTTAACAATACAACAAACATACCTGTCAATATTCTGTTGAAGCGTATAACCACTAGCGCAATCAGAATAGGAGTGACTTTCGTCGACTGGCTGTTGCTGACACTGATCTAGTTTTTATTAGCAAAATGCAACTCAGAATCATTTGTCAAAACGATGTGGACAAGAGATATCATGGCTTCGTCTCTTGACGCCGTCTTTCGTGAGCGATACCTGATGAAATTCAAATATGCGACACTAACTACCGTGCACTAACCACAGCAGCAGTGCAGTTTTGTGAACACTAAATTCTGACCCGTTTCATTACAGTTCGTTCAAGTGGTAACCAGTAGGGTGCTTGCATATTGGCTTTCAATTTTCTGATTTTCGTAGATTAGGCGGTCACTACCTTCACGGAGCTCTGATTACCCTAGATTTGCCCATATTTTTCATTACCCTAAACATTACCCTAGGGTACCCCTGATTACCCTAAACTGGGGTAATTACCCTGCTCGTGGAAACACTGAGCATAGCCGATTCCAATCGGGTTCAAATTAGCTGCAAAAGTTGGGAGACCGGGACATTGGCAAGGCCCCACACGTGTGCCAACCACAGACGCTTGGCTGAAGTTGGCTCCTCCTTGCCTCCTCACCTCCTCTACAACTCGCCCTCCCTGGCCTCCCATTTGCGGATGATTTGCCAAAGCAAGATTAGTACCGCTCCACAAATCGAAGGATGAGGTGCGCGTGCAAGTCGCTCTCTAATTTTTTATATTCAAGGGCCTGTAATCTTTACAGTTTTCAACTCTTAATGTATCTTTGCTAGTAATTTTGATATTATTAAGTGTCCTCGAGTGAGGAAACACAATTTATTATCTTTCGGAGTCTTAGAATCCCAAATTAATGATTACGATAAACTCAACAGCTGGAAGAGCAATCAGCGAGCGTGTGCACACCCTATCGTAGTTAGTAGGTAACTGACTTCCGTGCTGACGTCACACTTGCGAGACGGCTATTGGTTACCACAAACATAGGAGAAATCTCAAAAACTGGTTCTCTTCACAGACGGCTATGCTCCCTCCATATATACTCCCTCCACGACTACCGTGCTGACGTCACACTTGCGAGACGGCTATTGGTTAGAGAACACAGACTGCAAAAATTGGAACCACCACTGTAGCTCAGTCAACAAATTAAACAGAAAACATTGGCAGATGAAGGAAGAAGAGGAGGAAAAAGTTTCATTCTAACAGGAAAAGTAGGTAAAACCTTAAAATTTTCGTTTTATTGCTAGTTAAATAGATTTGGTACGCTCTAACAATTTTTGGTACGTTTTTATGGAGGTTTTGTACGATCATCAGAAAAAAAAATCGGCAACCCTTCAGATAACAGTGACTGAGTGAGGACGTCGTGCAGGTTCGTGCAGAAAAGAAGATGCTATTTTTAACCTGGAAGCTATTTCACGGAGGCCGGTATAAGATCAACGTATTCGTGAAGAATTCAAGAATTACTTCTTAAACGAAGGCCAAGTGCCTTGGCAGAAACGAATGTGTCAATTAGATTGATAAGGAATGGAGGCGAATCAATAAAACTTCGCGCGTATATAGCTTCTTATATGGACTTATACCCAAACTAAGAAATAATAAAATATAGCTTGCCCAGCAGATGTATAGAGAGACAAAAATAAATGAAATATGCGCGATAGAGTCTGATTATAGGATATAGAAATAAGTAACAAAAATTATATCAGTCTAAGTCCTATCACGAGCCATCTTGTGTTAATAATAGCATGATAGCGAACAATTTGTGTTACTATTGTTAGAGGTAATTACTTTTGAATTAGATCGAAAATCATTTCAGTGATAGTACTTAATAAAAAAATATATTTACAGCCGCAATAAATACAATCAGACTGACGCTATGCTTTCAATAAATCAATTAATGTGGAAACTTTAGCCTTCAGCCACTTTTCCAGATCAGGAGAGACTTTTTGCATTCAAATTATGCATGAGAACATGACGACAGAGCAGCTAAGACATACATCATGCCTTCAAGACTGTCTAGAGTGCATTGTCGCTCTGGCGCTCCGAGGCTGAGGCAATCCCAGTGACTGTCCCACTCCCACCTTGTGGGGCAGCAGCCGCAACACGCCTGGGGAACGAGTGGGAAGCATTAGATCAGGAGTTTAGGGGTTTTTAAAAGAGGCGTGGAGGGAGAGAGGGCGTTGCCCCGGGGAAGGCACCCTCCGTCTAAAGTCACCTTCACCACAGACATAAGAGAAATATCAAAATATGGTCTCTTCACAGACGACCATGCTCCCTCCATATATATTCCCTACACGGTTCACTTCAACTCTACCAACCTAATGTTGAAGTTGGCAGCCTCTCTGGCCTGCTGTGTTCGGATAAGTTCCGTTAGGTCAAGTTGGGTCTGAGTGCAACAATTGAAACTAAATCCAATTTAGTTCATAAGTTCATTAAGGAGCCGGTTAGCGATTAGCCTTCCGTGCTCTAGCGTTCAGTAATATTTAACACGTGCCCCGCGTGTTCTGCCATACGTGTACCAGTTGATAAATTGCTCATTTACGTACCAGCATTAATGAACGACATTTCTTCTGTTATGAGATCTCTTTAAGAAATCACTGTTATCATTCCAGGTGAAATATATCGTAAAATCATATTGGTAATAATCTAAGGTAGAAAGAAAAATAAGCAATAAATTCTATTTTGCTATTTTGCTACTCACAACCGAACCAAACCAACCGTCCACAACGGCGGGGCGGTGAACGTGTCATGAACTCCAATCTAATTTGTTGCACGCCGGCCTGACTTGATCTGACCCAATGTAACGTGGCTAAACTAAAATTGTTCAATTAAACGTTTTATAAGGAAGGTTTTACGTCATAAGCCATCTTATCGGTCCGTGGTATGCACGTCACTGAGAATATTTCCTTGGCGTCTGATTTTTCTACTCCTGCGCTCCCAACCTGTGTTGAAGTTTGTTCAACGAGGTGGTGGTCGCATCGTAAATGTATTCGAGGGCTGTTTAAACACATGCTTTTATTTCAGTACACACTCAAACCAGCTATAATGTTATTTATATTTCACGTAACTCATTCAGAGTAAGATGTCAAGCCATGAAATGAAAAGACCTGCACTCATGGTTGCTTTAACTGCAAATCCTAGCGATTTAGCACTCAATAACATTTCTCATTTAGCCAGGTCTTGTATTCATGAGGTTCGGTTTGAGCCACAGGAATGCGATGGCAATGTTTCGCCTGTAGCAAAAAAAAAACGTTCTATTTGCTCTGATACCACAAGAACAGCAGATTTTATACGGGATGTTCAAAACATTTGCGATGCGAGCGTCGGAAGATCGATGAAGCCCATTGTCAAAGAACTCATGGTATGAGTGTGGATGGACTATCAAAACTGTGGTACATCAGGACATTCGATTTACGTCGCATGCAATGAGGAAAGGCCGATTCGTATTAGCAAAGACACCAGTAAACTGTCTCATGCGTTAGAAATGGTTACTTAGCAAAATCAAAACCCTGACGAACAGGGTGTGCTTTGGTTTTGCTCTGACGGAAAACCTTCAACCACTCAGAAAACTAACAGAATAAAATATTAGGTGCAGATTTGCACTTCCCTCTTAAGTGCCCAGAGTGATGCACACCAAATTCTCGACTACTGTGATGAGTTTAGGAGTTGTGGATAGTGAATGTTATGTGTCATGCCACCTAATATTTCCCCTCAGGGTTCTTAGGGTAATGCTGCTAAAATATTGATGTATCAGAAATGATTTTTGAGCCTGAATAAATAAAGTTACTAATGGAAAGTCAATCGTCTCTCAGCTATTCTCAGTAGATTCTAACAAAGCCGTAGTAAGCCAGGACTGGTTATCAAAGAAATTAACGATAAAGTGACCTCCCAACACGTGGCTTCCAACTCGCCAGATTTTAATTC
This sequence comes from Morinoia aosen, assembly GCA_030386875.1. Lineage (NCBI taxonomy): Eukaryota > Metazoa > Arthropoda > Malacostraca > Amphipoda > Talitridae > Morinoia > Morinoia aosen. The sequence continues at coordinate 51,747,024 of CM059576.1, read as the reverse complement.
GATAGACTTTATCTGCGTGGAGCATCTTTAGAATAGAGGCTGAATGCATTCCTCAGGGTACAAAAGCTTTGTTGGCTGCCATTGTCCAAGTTATGTCCGAAATGAATAAGGACCACGTGTTGCACCTTGTCTATGGTGCCGTACCCGAATAGAGCCAGCCATTGGAGCCGGAGGTGGTTTCATAAAATTATTAGCCATTCGTACAAATTTGACTTAAATACGCACATCTTTGCGGGCCGTATATTGTAGTATTGGAAGGCTTCTCATCATGAAATGCTGCTGTTAAGGTCCATATTTAGGCTCAAATTAGGTCCTAATTAAGATTTTTAGGCTGCTAAAAAATGTGAGGATAGTTTTTCCCCGATTAACTTAAATTTCAGTTTTCTAAGTGATGCTAACACTCCATTGCATTTTGCAAATTATCGCACAACCATAAAATAATTACAAGCGACCGAAAAAAACAGTGTATAAATAGCCAGCTGACTTTACATGTGACGTCACCTTGTTCAAAATACTCATCAAAATAATGTAATTGATTTAGGTTGAATAATGTAGATCAGGTCTTTAAACTTATATCAAGTCTGTAGAAAAGTTATGAGCAGCCTAATTTAGGCCATCAATTCTTGAAGTAGGAATTTCCTTCATGTCTGTCAAATTGCCAGTTTTCGAAAAATGAATGCACAGAAGTTGAAAAAATTGCAAAATTTGGAAGAGAATCACGGACTTTAATTAATTTATTTATCGGTTTTTCCTTTGTGCCACAAAAAGTACCTCTAAAATTATAGTTATGTAATATAGCGTTAGTAACCAGGTGGTGTCATACGTGACGCAACCGTGACACCTACTGGCTGTTTCAGATACGTTTTTTCTCTACCGCGAATGACTTTAATAATCTGCCAGTATTTTAAGATGGGAATAGAGTGTCAGAATCATACCAAAACATTTTGAAAACTGAGGTAAATCAGCTCGTCTCTTTTTTACATAAGTTACTAAAAGAAAATAAATGCCTAAATAATAGCCCCATTTTCGGAGCTGCCCTGTTGCTGCTATAAAGAGGTCGAGAAGCTTTGAGCGTACAATTGTGGCAAGGAAACAATTTGGAGCATTGAATAAGTGATTTATTTTTAGAAATTCATTTATTATATTTCCTATTGAAGTTTTTTTGTGATTTGCCCAAAGTAAAACGCAAGCTACTGTTGAAATCTCAATTATGTTCTACGCGTGGAGATGCTCATTCCAATGTGTGTGCCATTTCCAATCAATTAACTAACCTACCAAGAATTGGGCTTGGTGCATTGGCATCTTGTGCCTTGTGTTACTGGGCCGCTCCTCACTTGATAATTTGTGCTCCATTTGCCCTAGCTTTTGATCAACACGTTTGCTGTCGCTTGTCAAGCGGTCTCTCGTTAAGTTAGGTTGTAGGTAGCAGAGTTTAGAACAACGAATTTAATGCTAGATGAAATTGTAGCGTTCCCAAGAAATGGGAAACTCTAATAGCTTGACGATATTTTATCGCGCATGCTAATCGTTTAAAATAAACGGTGTAGAAATAATTGCAGTGCTGTACAGTTACACTGGGACGTAAATGTACAGCTCACCTAGTGGTGCCCTCATGCCCCAATAGGCAGCCAACGTGTCAAACATCGCTTCGTCATGGCAAGATGTTCAGCGAGGCTTGCTACCGTAAGACTGCTCATTTAAACCTACTATCTCACTAATTATAGACTCATTTGAGAGGACCTCACCAGAGCAGTGGACTATTTTTGAATACATGTTACGCTGTTCTGTCATTGACTTCTCTCCTAGTTATCTCAATGCCTTCAATTGTTGTCTCTATTGGAATATTCTTCTAGAATGTTTGAACTGCTGCTATCAGTTGACGTGTGTTCAATGATTCTCTTGAAAATTTCACTTAATAAGACATGAGGTAACGATTTCTCCTTTTTCTATTGGTGGTTTGAAAAAGCTGTGTTTAGTGGAAAAATAAAATTTTAATACAACGATATATAAAATTTGAGCCTAAGGAGTGTGTGGTATAATTATGTAAATTTTGATTAGTCTTTTTTTCACGGTACTCTTTCTTGTTGTCTTTTCAACAAGCAGAACGCATCATGAAGTAAAACAATTCAACAACACATCTTGTCATCGCAGCTTCCGTGATGCGGCGCCTAATGACAGACTGATGCATTTCCTCGCCATCTAAGACTAACGCGATTTCATAAGTTTTTAAACATGAACAATTGCTTTTTCTTGAACGCTGTACATTCGAGATAGCGTAACTTTCCTTATCAACTAGTGTACACGGCCTGTCAAAGATGACGGGATTCAATACCTTTCGTGAACCAATTTTCGTTCGAGTGGAGTTACCACGCTTTACCTTATTTCAAAGGTAACGTTTCTTATTGTGACAGTAATGAACACTTAGAATACAGTAAATTTGTGCCTCAATAGAAGTAGTTATGGCCGTTCGTGTCATATACTAGACACAGAAATTCAGCATTACTGAAAGCAACTGCGAGCTTGTGTATGTATATTGTAATCTGCAATGCAGTAAATTATTATATGCTATACAGTTTTTGTTATGTACAATGCATTACATTTTAAATACAATACAGTGTACTGTAGAACACTATAATGTAATACGCAGTACAGTATATTGTGATATCCCAGTCGGAAATTATGGTATGCATCATCGATGATTATGGTCGAGATAATCGGTTTTTATCGGCGAAATATCTGCCATGTCCAACCTTTATGGGGTACATTATGGTGTGGATATGTCCCGAATCTTCGACCATAACAACCATAATTTCATACCATATTCGACCATATGCTACCAATTCAGAACCATAATATCACACCATATTATACCATGTGCGACCAATCACAACCATGTTATACCATATGCGACTAATTACAACCCTAATTTCATACCATAATCTACCATATGAGACTAACTACAACCATAATTTCATACTACATTCAACCATATTCGACATATTACAACCACATAGATTTCGAACGCGCAACCATGATCTACCATTACAACAGCCAAAATCAACTGTTCACAATTACTGATAGAACTCAACTACAAAAATCAAATATTTCCAATCTTTTTTTTCACTATGCATCACTCTGGAGGACTTGAAGAGCCAATATTAGAGGCCATACAGTAGCGTCAAGGGGTTGAAGAGACAAATTATCGACCGCTTGACGCTATTGTATGGTCAGTGATATTAGCTTAAATCAAGTTCTTCGAAGTAATATAAAATGAAAAAAAAATGAAAAAGGTTGACCTTTGTAGTTCGTATAGTTCCATCAGTAGTTGTAAATAGTTAAATGTGACTGTTTCAATGGTAAAGGTCGCACGTACGAAATCATTAAGATTGAAATTAGTTGCATATGCTATATATGGCATGAAATTATAGTTATTGTGAGATTATGGTTAGTATGTTTAGAAAGACAGACTATTGATTTTGCATGAATAATTTATTCTTTTAACCCCATGTTTATCTACAAGAAGTGTCAAAAAAAGACCGAATATTTTCAATATTGTAATAAGAAAATACTTTCATACGCGTTTCAACAAATAAATCATTTAGCCAGATATGTAAGACTAGAAGAATATCAAGCGCCATAATTGCTCACAAAAAATAAACATCCCGGAGACATCCAACGAACGTCTTGAGCACGCCAGAGGATTCAAGATATAATTAATCTTGAACATCTTAAACATAAACCTAAAACATTCTACAACCTCTCTTTTAACGTAAACAAAAAATTGACTTTGGTAATTAAATGAAATACCATGAGTTGAGGTTTTATGCAGATTATAAGATTAATTATTTATACGAAATAGGCTATCGTAGCTTCTAATTTCAAATTCAAGTCACAATGCATACACGAATTCCGCTGTAACCGACCGTAATCTCCGGTAAACATTTTCAAACAAGTTGACGCAAATGGCGAAACTCTGAACACAAAAATATGCGCTGGGGCGATGAACAAAAAAGTTGATTTCTCCAGACAAAGACCCCTTTCAACATTATGGAAAAGTACTTTGAGAAAAGGACACCACATATTCACTGGTTATTATTACAGGTTTCCCAAACTGTACCAGTTCATCAAAGAACATAAAACAAATGCTACTGGAATAATCAGAAAAAATATAGTTGGCGTATCATCTGAAATATAAAATTAGCGAAAGAACAAAAAAAGCATTCGAAAGCAGTGATCTTCTTCTTGCACTAGTTTACAGTGATAATCGAGATGTGTTTATGCCGTCTAATGTCCATTGGAATGCAGAAACCACAGTTACTCGAAGATCGAAAGAAGTCCGTGTTTGTGTTCAAATTCTAAGTTGCATAGACGACTATAATTTGAACATGGGCTGTGTAGATAAGACGGACCAAATGCTGCACTACCACACAATAAGTAGAAAAACTATCAAGTGGTACAAAAAACTAGCACCACATTTTATTCAAGTTCGTGTGTTAGATGCCTTTGGGATTTATAATTTTCAAGATATAATTAATCTTGAACATCTTAAACATAAACCTAAAACATTCAACAACCTCTCTTTTAACGTAAACAAAAAATTGACTTTGGTAATTAAATGAAATACCATGAGTTGAGGTTTTATGCAGATTATAAGATTAATTATTTATACGAAATGGGCTATCGTAGCTTCTAATTTCAAATTCAAGTCACAATGCATACACGAATTCCGCTGTAACCGACCGTAATCTCCGGTAAACATTTTCAAACTAGTTGACGCAAATGGCGAAACTCTGAACACAAAAATATGCGCTGGGGCGATGAACAAAAAAGTTGATTTCTCCAGACAAAGACCCCTTTCAACATTATGGAAAAGTACTTTGAGAAAAGGACACCACATATTCACTGGTTATTATTACAGGTTTCCCAAACTGTACCAGTTCATCAAAGAACATAAAACAAATGCTACTGGAATAATCAAAAAAAATATAGTTGGCGTATCATCTGAAATATAAAATTAGCGAAAGAACAAAAAATAAGCATTCGAAAGCAGTGATTTTCTTCTTGCACTAGTTTACAGTGATAAACGAGATGTGTTTATGCCGTCTAATGTCCATTGGAATGCAGAAACCACAGTTACTCGAAGATCGAAAGAAGTCCGTGTTTGTGTTCAAATTCCAAGTTGCATTGACGACTATAATTTGAACATGGGCTTTGCAGATGAGACGGACCAAATGCTGCACTACTACACAATAAGTAGAAAAACTATCAAGTGGTACAAAAAACTAGCAAAACATTTTATTCAAGTTCGTGTGTTAGATGCCTTTGGGATTTATAATTTTCAAGATATAATTAATCTTGAACATCTTAAACATAAACCTAAAACATTCAACAACCTCTCTTTTAACGTAAACAAAAAATTGACTTTGGTAATTAAATGAAATACCATGAGTTGAGGTTTTATGCAGATTATAAGATTAATTATTACACGAAATAGGCTATCGTAGCTTCTAATTTCAAATTCAAGTCACAATGCATACACGAATTCCGCTGTAACCGACCGTAATCTCCGGTAAACATTTTCAAACTAGTTGACGCGAATGGCGAAACTCTGAACACAAAAATATGCGCTGGGGCGATGAACAAAAAAGTTGATTTCTCCAGACAAAGACCCCTTTTAACATTATGGAAAAGTACTTTGAGAAAAGGACACCACATATTCACTGGTTATTATTACAGGTTTCCCAAACTGTACCAGTTCATCAAAGAACATAAAACAAATGCTACTGGAATAATCAGAAAAAATATAGTTGGCGTATCATCTGAAATATAAAATTAGCGAAAGAACAAAAAAAAGCATTCGAAAGCAGTGATCTTCTTCTTGCACTAGTTTACAGTGATAAACGAGATGTGTTTATGCCGTCTAATGTCCATTGGAATGCAGAAACCACAGTTACTCGAAGATCGAAAGAAGTCCGTGTTTGTGTTCAAATTCCAAGTTGCATAGACGACTATAATTTGAACATGGGCTTTGTAGATAAGACGGACCAAATGCTGCACTACCACACAATAAGTAGAAAAACTATCAAGTGGTACAAAAAACTAGCACCACATTTTATTCAAGTTCGTGTGTTAGATGCCTTTGGGATTTATAATTTTTTTTTCAAAACTTAAATGACCTATCTTCAATTTTCCATGAAATTGATAAAAGAATTAACTTCCACTTCGAACAGAAGTACTTGACTGAGAAAACTAAACTTTTGACTAGTTGGGATACATTTTCAGGGATACGTAACTTCTGCTACAAGTAAAAATTCCAGAAAAAGATGCCATGTAAGTTATCAACATGGAATCAGAAAGCAATCACGATATCAGTACAAAACTTTCGAAAACCTTCTTGGACTCAGTGTTATACCCTGCTTTGGAATTGATCACAATGAACTAAACTTTTGAGTGTGAAAACTGATATTGTAATATATATATAAAATATCTATTCTAATTATATTAAGTGTTTTACGCATTTTATGTTACATTATGTATTCCATAAAATATGCTTGGTGAGCTCTCGATATCAAGGGACATCACGGGTTGCGCAGCGCTGTCGTCACGTCGGTGCACAGTGGGCCTCAAAGCGCGCGCTCAGTACCACCGCATTGCGCCCGCAGTGAAAGGGTTAAGCTTCCTCCTCTTCCTGAAAGCTTGCCGAAGTAGCAGATGATGGACCCGCCAGTGCTGTTGCTGACCCAAGCACATCTCCGCTGAAAAAAATGTTACAACTAGAAGCCTGTGTTCCAGCTGTGCTGGCTATGCATGTGACACATGGAATTTTAGAGCAATAGAGAGCGAAATATTTAAAGGGTTTGAAATGTAAGGTCTGAGAAGCATGTTTGGTACGATTTTGATCAACCCAGAAATTAGATCAGACATAAAGCGGCAGTGGTTGGAATGTCGGTAGGGCGAGAGAAGAAAGTTGAATGTTGAGATGTTTCTGTCATGTGGTGAGAATGAAGGATCAGATGTTGGTGAAGAAACTTACATTATCAGAGTCAAGAAGAAACAGAAGTAGGAGACCTCCAACTGCTTGGATAGACTGTGTCGAAGGAACTTAGTGTGGGAAAGACGCGTGATGAAGCAAATAACTGTGTAATTGATTTGGTAAGGGGAAGAAATATTTTTGATTTAAGTATGACTGTTACATTGACTAAAAGAGTAACATCACCTACTGGGACATGAGCTTATCAGAGTAGCTACCAACGAATTACTTGCGTTCACCACGGGTTGGGCACGAATGTAAATGAAAGCAGGTATTCACCTAATATTTTCACCAGAGAATAACTACTTGCTTCATTAATTCACAGGCCTCTTGAGTCAGTGCACTAATAACTGTTCCTCCATTAATTCATGAAATTATCTGAGGTCCAGCAATTGTATATAATATTTTATAGTATTGAAGACTGCACAAAGTGAAATGTATTATGGCCAATATTCGTAAAACTTTTTTCACATCAATATTCGATATAATTGCTATGTTCGCAACGCAAAATATTAAAACTTACGTTATGTTCCTCATTGATGTGGAGCGCGATCGACCACCATCCCAGTCGGGGACAGATTTGAGTACAGCGACAACAGCACTGGAGAAGTTGTTGACAGCCAGACGCGGATGGATTACTTTCCAGGCATCTGATGAAATTAGAGAGATTATGAAAGTGCTGATCGGTTAGATCAAAACGAAACCAGTGTATTGATACCGTTAATGTTAATGCCGTCGTGTGCCAACATTAATGAAACTATTATCATGGCACACATCAACTTCGAAACAGATATGACCTTGCCTGGACAATAACATTGATAAAATTCGTGAATCTAGACTAAAATCTACATGTTGCTCATAGTTTACATTGTAGTGATAGATTGTCTGAAACCTGAGAACACTAAGACGGACCAAGAGAATGGTTTTCTGGTTCTCCAACTCGAATAAAAGTTTTAAAATCGTTAAAAGTCATAAATAACCTATCTTAATCCTTTTCATCAACGACTGTTTGATCTGTTACAATGCAAATTCCATGTTTTGTAAATGATAAAACTATATAAAATTATAAACCTGATGAGATTTTTCATACGGTCATACCATAACAACATTTTCCAGCTTGATGTTCTCTGAAGCTTTTTTTTGTAGCCTTCCTGTGCGGTCCCAATCCGGTCCAGCTAAAGGAAGCTGCCAGTTTTTTAGTCATCAGCCTCCTAATGAGGCGCCGCACAGTGTCAACTGATGACCTGCCTTCGAGCGCGTTCAAAGCAGCAGGCTGAAATTAACATAAACAAATAAATTAGTGTCTATCATTTGTAATTTCTTTTGTGTAGTTTTCAATTAAATACGGTTGATGTTTTCACTAAACTAGAAGATGTAGCATAATCAATGAGGAAATGAAATGAATACCACTACATAGCTACTACTTTGGCTGAATATAAACGAGTAAATTGTTTACGAATTTATAGAACAAAATTGTACTGAGAATGACACAGAAACGAAATGTTTCATTATAATCCGTTGAAAAATTCTATTGGACAATAACTATATTAAATTAGCTTAAATGGTCTCATTACGCTATATTAGATCATCAATAAGTACACAGAAGACCAATATTTTTACGTCAAAATGGCAACATTCACTCTACTTTGCTATTCTTGAGTAGGGATAAAATATGAATTTCACTTTTAATATATGCTGTTATAAACTGTTCTGCAGTTGAATTAACTTACGAGTCCTGGATTCTGAAGTAAAACTTCTAGTTCTTCATCAGTATCAGCTGATGGAGGTATTCCACTCTCACGAGCCAACTGCTGCTGCTGCTGAGTAGATTCTCGATTGATGCGTTCCTCCTGGAGCATGACGAGAGCCATGTCCACTTTTTTCGCAATCACTTGCAAACTTTTCTTAATGTTGACAATATCACTTGTTGATTCCGGAACTGAGGGAGCCAGTGAACTGCAATTAAAACACAATGGAATTAAAGGCAAATTACTTATAACGTATTTTTACTTCCCTGGAAGCACACAAGGCAATAAAGGTCACGGCAGAAATGTAAAAAAAAACAATGTACCAAATTAACTTTGATGGAAAATTACATAGATTCAACAATGTTTGCTTTAAAAAGCAGAGAGTGGAACATATTTGACATTTATGAACTACTATTCTTTCATATAGTTTTTCCAATTCACCAGTCCACTGCCAAATTGATCAGTGTTGATTTATATGTGGACAAGAGTTATGTACTACCTTCAGCATTAGAAAGCAGCTAGTCTGATGCATTTATTGAAATATATCTTATAAAATAGTCATACCAATGAGACTATTACGGAACAGACCTATTAAAAGATTAGTCTTAACAATACACAAGCTAACAATGACTTGCTTCTGTGATGCAATAACTCAATGATGTAGAAAATTTTTTGCATGCTAACAAATCATAAGGTATTCAAATAGGAGCCTAATGCCAAATTCATTAGAACTCGAGAAATAATCTCATACGAGACTAAAAAATATGATAGCATTGCAACCAGTGTGAATTGACACAAGCAAGGTAAATGATTATCAACTACCTACCTCTCCGAAGCAGACATGGCATTACAGCGAGGAAGAAGTGACGCAGTGATGTTGATACGTCTTGGGCATCCCTCCACATCCGTGCTCGTATAGCCATCCGTTTCTGAAGCTACGTAAAGTTTTTTCTCACAGCCTGAAAATGTTTCTGAAAAAAGAAAAATCTTTAGCTGCATATGTTAGTTGGTGTAAATCACCATAATTATTATTATGATGCACCTAGTTTGAGCTTCCCTAACCCCCGCAAGGCTATCCTCAAGAAGAAATGGGACCATTACATAGGGAAGAAAAAAATGTGGAACATATATATATATATATATATATATATATATATATATATATATATATATATATATATATATATATATATTATATATATATATATATATATATATATATATAGATATATCTGTGTCTGTGCACAAGATATGTTCCCATATAGTTTACTAGAGCAAATCAACTTATTAAATAACCATTGAAATAGTGATACACTGGCGATATAACCTTTAAATGCATGCTTAGTCTTTGTAGATCAAGACTCAAAATAGTGGTGAGTCTCATTTTGCCCTCTAATTAGAAATAACTATTATGTAGGTGAATTTTCAATGATATAGTTTTGAACTTTTTCAATTTGAAACGAGAAATTAAAACAAGATTATCTGAAAATGAACAAAAAGCAATAATTAAAGAAAAATGAAAAAAACACAACTTTTTTAACAGTAAAATTGTATGTTACTGGCACAGTTGCCTGGTATCTTAAAGTAAAACTCAGAATTTTTCCACATAAAAAGTCTGGATATCTGACAAAAAGTATGGGAATTTAATTGCAAGAAATCACTGCATAAATTTTGCTATTAGGCAGAAGAAATAAATTTTGCTATCAGGCACCACGTATTGCTATTAGGCAGACAAAAATGTGCGCTGGTAGCCTAACTGATACATGACAGTAGATTAATTGTTGCATTTGCCTATCTCACAATGTTAAGCTAGTGTAGGTTTACTTGCTTATTATAGTTTGTTCTCAACTGAATATTTTAAACAAATTTGAACTTCTAATGCAATTCTGGCAGCAAGTAGCAAAGACTCAGAAGTGGCAGTTATTGACATTGATCCATGATACTTATTTATGCGAAAAATTATACATAATAGCTAAATATAGAAGACTTACTTGAATGCGCCATTAATTTAACTGAGACTGGTTTCCAGTCATCCGCAGCAGGCAGTCCTTTGGATGCCCGCTCTCGAACTTTATTGAAGTCATTATCGGCAGGCCACAAGCATTTTGTTTTATTCTTGGTTTCTTGGAGCCAAATCTTTGGCACAACTTCATGAGTCTTGTCACTAAATTTTACTGCAATAAATTTTTTTGCATTTTCAAGTTCAATCATTGTTGCTACCTACCTATTTCAAGATGGAATAATGGCAATGACTAAATTTAGCTATCAGCTAATGATGAAGACAGCACCTGCACAACATATGACTCTTTATAAGGGAAAATTATCATTTTTGACACAACATCTTTGAAAGGCATCCAAGTTCTGAGATTTGTTAAATCAGAAACTTTGTAAACCCCTACTTTTGATGATGGAAAAGGGTCCGTGAAGAAATCTGATTTTTGTAAGAAATGTGACACGAGTATTTCAATTTCACTGTCGCGCTCATGAATTTCAATAACCAATGCAATTTTTCCATCTGCAAGCTGAACACAACTGTTCTTTTCAGAGTAAGACCTTATTTTCAGACAAGAATTATTTTTCATAAGCAATTTTTTGTAGCACCTTCTATTTTGTGTACTTTCACAGCACTCTTTGTTCACAATTTTGCATTTGGTTACAAATTTTTGCTTTGTCTCACTTTTCCAGTGTGCATTAGTATAGACCACGTGTTTACAGATTTGAATCAGGGGTTTATATCCAGACCTCACTGCAGCTTTAACATGGGTCCCTAAAAATGTTTCAAAGGGAAAGCAAGAGATGTTATCAAGATTTCCATATTTAAGGTAATCTTGTGAAAGATGGGCCATAGAGTGAACGTTGTAGGAGACGAAGCCTTTTCCAAATAAGCCAGCTGATTTTTCAATAAATATGTGAAGAAGATTTTCAATTGTTTCCAAATTATTTTCTTGTTCTTTTGTTAGCAAAAGTTTCATTGCCAGTGAAAAATGCAAAAAGGTTATGTAGACATCCTTACTCACAACCTTAGAGCTGCACAAAACAAGTGTTCCAATGTATAATAAAAATGTACGAAATTCTGTAGCCTTCCAATGCACCATTTTTTCAATCCCACCTTCTAATTTTCTGGAAAACTCATCTGGCAAATACATAGAACACTGATCCAACTTCTTATTGAATTTGATTTTTGCTCGTGTATCCATATGCATTTTTTTCTGGTTGGCTCTGCTGATCTTAAGCCTGCTCAAAAATCTTTTCATTGTGCCCAAAAGGCAGCAGTGCATATAATCAATGATGAAGTCGCTAACCATGTTGCATCCAAATTCTTCTAATGGAGACTTAAGAGGCGACTTGTGATGATTTTCATCTATGCGCTGTAAAAAACTGTCATCTGTTCTTTCAACACAGTTGATTTCAGGGAAGACAACCGTTCGATCATGGTACTGGCCACGTTGAATGCAGCGCTCACAGCTGGAATAACCGCTGTGGCTGACTACTCCTTTTAGTGTTGCTCTTATTGGGGCGTCACATACAAATGGCCCCAGCTTTACTGTGAAACCTTTAGCTCCAAGAGATTGTTGTAGAGTAACAAAATCAAGCAAAAACTGCTCTAGATATTCTTTAGTTGGAGGCATGTGACACAGAGATATTTTATTTGTACAAAATATTGCTGCACAGAATATGTGGCTGGGAATTTCCAATACTTGCAGAAGGATAGGATAAGAATTATACCTGATGGAACCATTACATAACGGCAATCCATCAATATTTATTTTTATGTGAATAATTTTACATTGATTCACATCTTTGGGAGAGTTTAAGATATATTCTTCTAACTGTATCCGCCAGTTTGGAAAATAGGCAAACTCACCATCTCCCATATCTTTTGTAAGAAACTCATTTTCTTTTTGAACTAATGATTTTGCTGAAGTAGGCAAGCCTGGATATCTAGGAGCTAGCATAGTTAATAGTCTATCAACCGCTGCATGAGGAACTTGTTTTTCTGCGTTTAACCAGTTCTCTAAATTAGATCGCAGAAAATTGGTGCAAGCGATAGTGCACACATTGGCAGCTTGTTTAGGCCTTGTGCTTCCTTGGATATTTTCAAATGAATCATTCGATTCTTCACTTGCACTAGATGTGTTCAACTGGATGTTTGGTTTAGAGGGTTCACCGCAGGACGTTTCTGCTAATGAAATGAAGCTTTTCATACCACTCACTGCAGTGGCAGTACAATTGTTGTCATCTTTCCCAGACCTCTCACATTCACTAGAAGTTTGTACGTCGTCACTGTTCCTCCCAGTCCCTGATAGGGACATTTCTATGATTTTTTTCACACGTCGCCGCTTCTGTTTCTGAGATAAATCGAAGAAATTTTTTCTTTTTCCCATTGTTTTGTTAAATTGAAAACAACTGTCTTCACACTCGATCACTTGAGCTTGAACTGACGCTCAATCACTTGAGCTTGAACTGAACTTGAAATGAGAACAGATACAGATCGCGCAATGTGTGCATTCAAACTGAGCCCGCTGCAGCACTGCCGGCAATCGTGTGTGGGTGCCAGAGGTGCGAGTATCGCGTTGCGATAAGCTATAAGAAATTATTACGATGTACGGCCTCATAGCTTTTAAGATCAACCTGCTACTTCGATTCTAATATTTTAAAATGATGCTTAGAAACCATATTTGGCAGAATGAATTAATACTTCTTAATAAACCAGGTAGTTGCTTAACATCAGCCTACCAATACAGCAAATTAATACGCGTTTGAGCTATGCAGCAAGTAATTGTCCTAGAAAATTCTGAAATACAGCTAAAATCTTTCAATAGAACTGCGTGAAATAATTTGGGTGCTACAAAATACTACAATACATAGCTAATTTAACTTGAGGAGTTAATTGAATCGAACAAGTGCTAAACTCGTATTCCGTTGATGATTCACATCGTTGGCAACTTGCAAGCTTGTAATAGTCAGTTTGGAACGAGTTTGGAACGGCATATTCGGATTAAAAACGAATGCTTTTCAACGTTGCACAAGAAAATTTGCTATATCGTATACTTAAAACTTCCTTTAACTTCATGTTAAGAGACTTTTGATTTTTTTTCAAAATCCGGTAAAAGGTTAATCCTATTGATTGAAATTAAATATTAAACTAGTGTAACGACCAAATTATGAACATCATCCAATGAGATGTCAAGTTCATATTCTCGTCCTAGTACTTGATGTTTCCCCAGTGAATGATGCATCTTCTGACTTAATCCAGTTAAGATATTTTCTACATTATTTTGTACAAATCAAATTTCCGTATTCTGAACGCGCCAATGAAAGCTGAGTAAATGCAGCTCGCATGTGCATACACCTCATGTCTTCGATTCTATCCAGCTTGAATTCATTCCAGAAAATATTCATTCCTTACGCCCTTTTTCGCAGTTTTATGAGTTCAATTTTACTCTATCACTTCAAATCACCATCTAATTTAGCATAAACGCGTTATATAAGTGCATCTACAATTCTTCCGTTTAGTTTAAAAGTCAATGTTGGACATCTCATATATATATATATATGTATATATATATATAATTGGGTGTCTCAATATAGTTTATACATACTTTGGGAATATATATGTATAAATATATACATATATATTTAATTATTATTCAATATATATTCAATTATTCAGTGTTATTGAGTAATGAACAACATGTGGAATAATAGAGTATTCTTAAAACTAAATATTGGCAAATTAGTAGATTATAATTTCCTATACCGTGAATAAACTTGAAAATTCTTGACGTTTGTGGCGCGTTCCGTATTAGAATTGCTCGTCTATGCTCTACCATTTATGGTCGTAGAACATCTATGGCCTACCATCGTCCTTGCCTTCCTGACAAACCTTAAACAACCATAAGTGTCCCAGCCAACATCGACCTAAATAAACCAAAATTAACGGTAGATTTTGGTTGACAGTTATACCAACTTGGTCCACTAACCATGATCGACCTTAATTTCACATAGACGTCTATATTCTACCAAAAACACAACCATAATTTCCGACTGGGATGCAGTACCTCGTCGAACTCGGTATCCACGATACGGACTCGAGTATATAAGGCTCTGGATCTCTGTAATCTAATCTGTGTAACCTAATAATTCCCGTCTTGTGTTTTTTTATATGTTTATATATGTTTACATTTATATAAAAACCTAGGATGTAAATTTATTTCTTCAGTATCAGTTACGATTTTATCTGAGTATGCGGTACCCAGGTAGCAAAATTTATTGACCTAATATTGAGCCAATATACAGTCTCAATATTGACTGGATATTCAAATTGAACATTGGGGCAATATCTAATTTTGGAAAATTCGGTTGATATTAGAAAAATATATTGACCCAATAACAACATTATCATCAACCCAATATCAACTAAGTATTGTGTCAATATTGACTTGATAATGAAGTGTTCCCTACACAAACATTCGCTTAATACTCAATTCCTGAGAGGTTTATATTTCTAAAACATATGGCACCGATAATGATAAATTCACTAACCCAATGCTAAATATTCTGTCGCTATGGACTTCACATTGAAGTGTTCCTTAGAAAAATATAGGCATGTAAGGCCTGGAGTTGTTGCTGCTTTAGCAACCGAGTTTCAACTGCGGCGAGTGAACCCCACCTTAGTTGTCGGCTCGAACTGCTTCTGAAGTTTTGTTAGGGCGTACAGTCTTTATACTATACCGTTTTACTCCTTGGTAATTTTACGTTTAGACGTATTAGTTTTACTGAACACAAAAGGACTAGAACTGAGTTTGAGGGGTAACTAAGGTAGGGTACTACAGGCCCAATACATATTTTCTGACATCAAGTGGATATTGGTAGAATGTATTGTCCCAATAATAACTTATTTTTAACCCAGTATCAGCTAATTACTGTGTCACTATTGACTTGATATTGAGGTGTTTCCTTAAACAAATTACTCCATATTATTGGCGTACAATATCAACCCGATATTTGGGCAATAATAATTTATATTTTAACAAATTTTATTAAATTGCGAGATTTTTGGTTATTCTGAGATAGTTTCCACTTATATGAATATCGTAAATATATATATACACTGTTAGTTTATTATTAGAAATAAAACTATTTACTACATTGTCCCAATAACAAGTTGATATCATAAATAAATATATATTTTTTCGATATTGTCTTGTTATTAGCCTAATATTGTAATCCAAGATTCCAATACCAGGTCAATAAAAAATTATCAACCCAATATTGGCCTAATAATTTCTTGCTACCTGGGTATCATGGATACCGAATTCCTAATTCTAACATTAAAAGATGGTCTTTACATACATTGATATGTTTGAAATATCAGGATAGTTTCGGTTATGTTAGGATAGGTTAGGATATGTCAGGAAAGGATACCATATGTTAGGTTAGGATCACGGTTAGGATAGGTTAGGTGAGAATAGGTTAGGTAATGTTGACGTAACTCTTTCACGGGTCCACCTAGCTTAATAATTCAAACAATTTAACAGTTTTTTAACCACAAGTGATACAGCAATACATTGCTTCTTGAGTCTAGTGCAATGGACACATTCGAGTATAGCTATTTGTGGGCCCGAATAAGTTCAGCGACTTCTAGGACCTCCTATCATCAAGCTACTTTTAAAGTGTACAATTATGTTTAACCTAATTTACTTAACCTAGGGGCATACAAGACTGGTCATGTTTCAGTGCTTATTTTTTTTAGCAATGAAAGAAATTGGTAACATGAGCTAGATGGGAAAAGTATATTCAATAAAAATGATTAGGAGCATAAGATCTATATTATTATCATGGTAGATTACCTTATAAAGATAAGGAGTACCAAAAGAAAAAAAATAACTTGAATTACCTCATGTGATCAATATTTCGATAGGAAGAGGGATTCAAGATTTGTTTTGAAAGCTTTGCAAGAGCTTTTTTCACCGATCACAGCTGGGATTGCGTTCCAATTCTTAGTTCGAGTGAAGAGGATACTGTGTTGTGACCGAGATTGTGAATAAGGAAGTATGAAGTTACTTCTGTTTCGTGTTAAATGATCATGATGGACAGTTAGAGCAGTGAATAATTGTTTGATTTCTCTGTCGCCATCATCAGTTAGCGTTTTATACATGAAATTACATATGGAGATGTTGTAGGGATTGAAAAGCTTGGGTATTTTTTTTTGAGTAACGGATCATTTGTGTGAGCATTAAGTTCGAATTTCATTACTGCTCGAACGGCTCTTCTTTGCAGTGCAAAGAGCAGATTGGTTTTATTTTTATCAGTCCGTGCCAAGCTTCTATCGCGTATTGTAGACATGGTGAAATGATCGTTCGATGAAGTATTCTTAAGGCTTCTTCAGGCAGTATATTTTTTACTTTATGCAGGATTCCAAAGGATTTTGATAATTTAGTCCTGATATGTGCAATATGCTCTTTGAACGTCAGATGTTTATCTAATATAATGCCCAGAAATTTTCAGGAGTTGGTTTCTTCAATTTTACCATCACCAATTTTAATATGTGGAAGAGACATATTTCTCTTGTATGAGAATATAATGTATTTTGTATAATCGATATTGAGGCATATTTTATTTGCCTTAAACCACATTGAAACATTTTGCAGCTCATTATTTATACTCGCAGCAATTAAAATTGTGGATTTTCACTTGCTAGAGTCGCAGAGAGCGTGCTGTCGTCGGCAAATAATTATGAATTATAAGAATGAAGTAGATCTAACAATGTCGTCGATAAAGATCAAAAAGAGAATAGGCTCAAGGACCGACCCTTGCGGTACTCCATGGCTGATTGTCAGCAGTTCCGATTGAGCATCGCCAATGCCAACATATTGCTCTCGATTTGCTATGTATGATTTGAGCCAATAATGTGCAACTCCTATGATGCCATAACAGTGTAGTTTTGATGGTAAAATGTTATTGTCCACGCAATCAAAGGCTTTTCGCAAGTCAAGATATACGGAGAAAATAAGCTTTCTTTTATCTATATTACAATAGTGAAGGATTTAATGCAACCTGTGTCGTCGATTTTTTAGAACGAAAACCATGTTGTTTGTCGTAGAGAAAATATTTTTGTTTAAAATATGAATACACTTTTCTATATACGATTTTTTTGATTATTTTGCAAATAATTGGTAGTACATAGATAGGTCTACATTTATGTAATAATTCTTTTTAATTTCCATTTTAAATAGAGTGGCTCATTGGCAATTTTGAGACAGTTGGGAAGATACTTTGAAAAAATGATGGGTGTATAATATTAGATATGCACGGTGCTATTATATCAGCTATAGCCTAAAGAACTTTATCCAAGAATGTTTTTAATCCATTTGATTCATTTTTCAAGCTGTTTATGCACGTAATTAAATCGGAGGGATTATTTGGAGTAAAAAATAAGGAGTTGCGTTCACGGACATGTGTTCACGACCCTATCAGCTATTTTTTCCCCTATGTTCTCAAAGAAAAGTTGTTAAACAGTGTTGCAATAGCTTTTTCCTCGTGATATTTTACATTTTCGTGAACGACGGACTATATCGTATTCGTTGCACTATTATTCGCTGTACCCTATTAAAAATTATAGGAGTGGCATCGGTGATTCTTGGGAGCGCTCCCAAATATGCATGGTTGTTTCATCCACGCGTCTCCTATGAGGCAACTTCGAAGTGTCCACTTTATAGGCGCGCCTGCGCCACTGGCTCAACCGGTGGCCACGCATGGCTCAGCATGGAGCACTACCGTCGCGCTCCCAAGGCGCGACCAGTTTCTCCTATTCACCATCGGAGAATCATGAGAGGCCCAGGATGGCCACCTCTTAATTTAATTTTAAAAAAACGGCTGCGCACAGCTGATTTCCCATTAGTCACACTTTCCAACCGTCACACTGCTCAAACCGATTCTAACCAGTTTGCCCTTGAATTACCTTAGTTCTTGCGCGATTAATCAATTCATCATAAGCAAACACGGTTGATAGCACAAAAAAAATGTACCAGAGTACGTAAATTAAATACATCCCTACTCACTTGCAGAAAATTTCAAGGGTGCGTGTTCATTATTAAGCTGACATTAATGGGACATGTTTGTGACGTATAACTTATGCTTGAAGTTTTCGCAACGCAATAACTAAGGTAATTAATGGGCAACTGGCTATATTTGGCTGAGAAGCGTCAACGGTTGAAAGTGCAATAATGGGAAATTAGCTGTACGCAGCCTTGGAAGCGAAAGCCTGCAGGGAACAATATAAATGTACCTTGTAAAGAATATAGCAAAAATACCCTAGGGTCGTTGAAAGAATATACTCGTAGCTATATATATAACAAAAACAATCGTCTAGCAGATTTTTTATCTTTCATTCCTAAAATTAGAAAGGAAAATAAATTGACTTTACCTTGCCCGAGCTTAATTGCACCGGCTATTCATATACACACACTCCCTCACCTATCCCCACACTCGAACCCTCCCCACACCCCCCCCTCCCACACACCTACCCCCACACCCCCCCTCCCACACACCTACCCCCACACCCACACACAACCCCCCCCCTACACACACACACACACACAAATATGCATCTGAACACATCGTTGATTACCTTCAAGAACGTCCTTCAATTCAAAGGTTGCTGAAGACTGACGAGGGAGAATTCAGGTTTGGTTTCCACATTTTGTTGTTTTTACATTGCTCACATTGAGGTTTTGCCTTCACTACCAGCCCCACCACAACGATGAATCGTCTAAAATATCAATTGACCGAGGTGGTGACACTAGCAGTGGGGTCCTTGCTCCGTTCATGCTCTTGAAATAATGCCTCTCCAGACCAGCATTCTACGTCTCTTCCATCTCTTGTTTCTTCTGACACCCTCACGTACTGTACACCCTCACGTAATACACGCTCGCACTGATATACACTCTAACACTACTTGAAACGTTTTAAATAATAGAGACACGATCCAGACATCTGTCAAGCACAACACCAACTTCAAAACTGACGCGAAAGACGGCAACCGTCATTTCTCTCGAGAAAGATGGCAGGCATCTCACCTAGAGGCCATCTGCACAGGTGGCCTCTTGGAGCAACATGGGAGAACTTGCTCGCATCGCGCTTATGAGTCGCGCCCTGGAAGTGTCAGAAGGGAAGAGGCCTCGGTTCGCTTAATACTCCTTTAATTCATCGCTGTCTCCTTTAATCAACCATGCTACTCCCTTAATTTTTAATAGGGTATAGCATGAATTAGGCAGGCGCCAAAATTTTTTTAATACCAGTTTTGTATACAGTAAATTTGCGCGTAAAGTAGTTTTGTTTCGATGTTCGTATTAGATTTGTCACATGATTCCTTAATCTGTTATACGTGTCTTTAGATATTCGTTCTTCGTACAGTAAGGCTTGACGTTCCTTTATATTGATCACGATATCTTCAGTAATCCTGGGCTTTTGTCTATTTTCCTTCGTAATTGTGCGGGAGATTATTGAACATCACTGGTTGTGTGCGGTCGTAATAATTTCAGTTAAATTTAGAATTGCTTAATCAATGTTAATCGCATTATTATCTTGTTGATAGATGTCCGATGATGGCATTAATTCTGCTAGAACAGTTCGCATTGTTCCCAAGTTATATTCGTTTACACAACGATATGAAAAAGTTAAAGAATTTCCACGGCTCCTGCTACTACCTAATAATACCTTTGATATATTTGTTTCGAGTCTGCTCCTTACATTTCTCTGTTACGCTCATAAGGATAGTTACAATGACCGTATATGTGATCCGAGTTTGACCGGTTCACATGAACGAAAAATATTTTGTATCACGGATACTGTTAGACTGGACCCTTTAGGTACGACAATTGAAATGCTTTACTAAAAAATTTCCCGTGGAAAAATTATTCTTACCCATAATTGTCAGTGAAATTGTCCTAGTGAGGGTGCTTCCAGCTTAAGCAAGTGCCTACTTCTTTATTTTACTTTGAAACATTTTTAAACCTTTGAAGCACTATGCTTGGCAACCAAAATTTTCGACGTTGATAATAGAGTTATTGAATTTACGATTGAATTATTAATAAGTTTTTGCCCGAATTAATAAAAAAAACGAAATTCAGAAAAAATTGCTCTAATTGAATAGGAAGGCTATTGAATATGTTGCACGGACCCTGCAGCATGAACTTAGAGGTAACCAATGGTAATTTACGCGTGCAGGCTTCGGGAATGTCTGAAAACTAATTTCATGAATTCATGTAATTTCCCTAATTTTATTATTTGCTTCAAAATATTCCCTCACTGGTTAAATTACTTTGAAATTAGTTTAGATGTCCAAAACTGGAAGAACTAGCCGTCCTGGCACTGGAGTAGTCGTCAGTACCCAAAGGCTTGATGGCTATTTTTGATATTAGTTTCACCAGTGCACAAGGTTAATAATATTTTAATCGCGGGTTCTGTTGTGCTTGAAGTTTTTGTTTTTAATTATTTTTGAAATATTTGTTCCTAGGAAATATTCGATTCCCGTCATTTTTGACGTCTATACCAAACCACCCATACACCTCACCCTTCTCGCAGACTCCCTTCTCAAAAAAAGGTGTACTAGTTTTCTTGACAGTGACTTGATATAGTGCGTTTGTACAGCAAAAATGAGTGCATTAATTTACTCGTGAACTGAAAGCAAGACCGCCATACTAATCACCTGCTATCTATTCTAAACAGCGTGACACAAAACATATAAACAAACACACGACGGTCATTCCGAGTAATATAGAAGATAAGATTTAATCTAAAATGCATTCACATGCTGGACAATACCCCTTTGTTAAATAATTTCTTTTCAATTGAATAAACAATCGCGTCTTGCATGTGTGCTAGCAAACTCTCATGATAGCTTGATATTTTTGGCTGTAACCTCTAATTGAATTAGGCTTTTTCTTTACTGACTTCATGTAATGAAGCAGCCATCTGTCTTACCTCGAGTAGACAAGATGCACGACCTGCGTCCTGTTCTCTCA
This sequence comes from Morinoia aosen, assembly GCA_030386875.1. Classification (NCBI taxonomy): domain Eukaryota; kingdom Metazoa; phylum Arthropoda; class Malacostraca; order Amphipoda; family Talitridae; genus Morinoia; species Morinoia aosen. The sequence continues at coordinate 51,725,218 of CM059576.1, read as the reverse complement.
TGTTTTCTATTCATTCATTCAGTAAACATTATGCGGTATGTATCTGCTCCTCTTTTTGGAACAAATATTGTAAAATAGTAAAAAGTCTGAAATGATGCCACAGACTCATAAACAGAGATAACCCGCACGATGAAGATAAGAACACAATGTGAATCGAGAGTTGCTCAGCTCGATATATGCTGAAATTGAGTTTTTCTATTTGCTTTCCACAATTTGTGGGAGCTGGAAGACAAAGTTTTTCTACTCAAAATGTAAAGCTCAGGTCAAGAAACACAGGGATGACGAACCTAGTCATTGACGTACCTTTAAAAAACCACATGCATTAATTAACAAAATAAAAATGCATTTTTGAGGTAGAAAAATTTGATTTCAGTTTTTCGTATATAAAACCAGACCCCTGCTACTATAGTGAATCTAAATTGGAAGCGACTTCACCTTATCGGTTCTGAAGGTAACTTCTACACTTCAGCAGCGAAATGTATCACTCCGAAACATGCTACGTCTTAATTTGGTAAGTTAGGAAACAACACAACATCAATATGTGTCGTAGTTTTGAAAATTAGCATATTTTAACCAGCAGCATTTAGGAATAGAAGTAGATAATAATTTGATGGCCTAACGTACCTGAACTGTTCCACACCTGCGACCCATTGTGCAAAGATTTACTGACGCATGAAAGGTTCAATGTTGCATCCAGCGAAGTCAGTGAGATATTTGGTATTTCAAACCAAAATAATGATTGCTAAAAGTTTGGAAATTCATGTAACTAGCAGGACCCATGAAAATTTCACGGACAATGTCATCAATAAGCTGGGTGGACCCGTGAAAATATTCAATCAACATTACCTCCAAACTGTAAAATATATTCCAGCCTGACCTATGTTAACCTACCATGTTCTAACCTATTTTGTCCTAACCTATGGTAACCAAATCTATCCGAGCCTAACATATCTTAACCTTTCCTAACCTAACTTCAACCAATGTCATCGTTAGGCTAGGTCCATGAAAAACTTCAGTCAACATTACCGAACAAATTCTAACACAACATATTTCATACTATACCCACCCGAACATAACATATACTAAGATATCATATCCTAGCAAATGAAAAAGTGGAAATAAGAAATTTTAAAAATGAAAACAAAAAGTTTAAAAAATGAAACAATAAATAATTTTCCTCGTCCCCTCTCCTTCTTTCTCTCCCTTCCTTCTCAACCCCCCCCCCCCCCCCCTCCCCTTCTCCTTCTCTCCCTCCCTCTCCCTCTCTCCTTCTAAAGTAACACGCCGCGACGCGAGCCAACCCGTATCACAGATACCGCCATGATGCAGAAGGGCGAGACGCACACAGTCGTAAGCGTATCAATATATGTGTAGATTATGCCCTCCAGAAAGTCAATCGAAAGCAAGCATCTTGAATGTACAGCGTACGCGAAACGAACTTCATGTAAAGAGTTAGCGAGTCTATGTATATATGATTTTACTTCATATTTTCTACATTTGCCTGATGTAATAAAATAATAACATTGGCAAATATGCGCTCGTTAATTTATTTTGAGTAAAAAGTAAGAAAAAATATATTGTAAAATAAGAGAGATGAGAGAACAACGTCCAGTAAACAGGCTGCAACGCCGTGACCACTCGAGTTTGGGAGACAATATCTAGCGCAGAGTACACAGTCTCCCTACAACAGATCTAATGCCAGCGAGTCGTGGAAATGTCGAGTGTCATGAATCACGAGCTGAGTCATTTGACATGACAAAACTACGAAGCCATTGGAAAAGAAGCGATGGAACCATCGTACAGCACACGGCTATGCAAAATAGGGATGTACACAAAACAGGAAGTAGTGTCTACGTCTGTCGTATCTTATGAGCGTCATCGTTCGATTGATGTTTGAGTAAGTTCTTAATTCTGAAAATTGCATATGGATATGCAGAATCATAGACAATAATAAAGATAGTCGTGTATTTCATACATATTGAAATGCAATCGGCAGCCCAAGTAAAACAATTAAATGTTCGAACTTTCCTTTTCAGGTGTCGACTGGTGTACTTTGAGGGTTGCGTCACCACCGCAGAGAGCGTCGAAGCTCTTGCTTCAGTCACCGTTCCTGAGTCTGCACTGGAGCTTACACTACGAGGTCCCCTCGATCTTAGCGCTCTTGAAGGGAAATGCGAGACGCTTCGTGAGTCTTCCGGGAGCAACGTGACCATGGCAGTAATTTGAGTGCCACAAGTTTGGTGCTGTAGTTATTTTGTGCAGAGAGTTCAGTATCTGGTGAAGGAATGACTTAGGCATCTTCCTTAAAGCGAGCCATAAGCTCGGTCAGAAACTTGTAACAAACTATACATACAGTATAAATAACTGAAATAGTCATGAGAAGTTGTAATCAGCTTCTCATGAGTGAAAGTTTTTTTCACGGGATACCCACAACATTTCATACATAAATCTGTCATAAAATTATAGGGAACGAACTAATTTTTGTATCGTTTTCTGTACATGAAACGACCAACAATCTCAACTACAAATTCTGATCTGAATGGTTAAGTTTCCTCAACCCTGGGCTCTGAATCTTGACTCGATTGCTAAGAAAGTAGGTAAAGTGGGAGCCACGTTCAGCATTAGCGTGGAGGGAGTATATAAGGAGGGAGCATAGCCGTCTGTGAAGAGAACCAGTTTTTGAGATTTCTCCTCTGTCTGTGGCATGGAGCTAGGATATACTGGAGGGAGACTAGCCGATTCCAATCGTGTTCAAATTAGCTGCAAAAGTTGGGAGACCGGGACATTGGCAAGGCCCCACACGCGAGCCAACCACAGACGCTTGGCTGAAGTTGGCTCCTCCTCGCCTCCTCACCTCCTCTACGATTCGCCCTCCCTGGCCTCCCATTTGCCAAAGCAAGATTAGTACCGCTCCACAAATCGAAGGATGAGGTGCGCGTGCAAGTCGCTCTCTAATTTATTATATTCAAGGGCCTGTAATCTTTATAGTTTTCAACTCTAAATGTATCTTTGCTAGTAATTTTGATATTATAAAGTGTTCTCAAGTGAGGAAACCCAATTTATTATCTTCCGGAGTCTTAGAATCCCAAATTAATGATTGAAGATTAACTCAACAGCTGGAAGAGCATTCAGCGAGCGTGTGTACATCCCAGCGTAGTCAGGAGGTAACTGGCTTCCGTGCTGACGTCACACTTGCGAGACGGCTATTGGTTATCACAGGCATAGGAGAAATCTCAAAAACTGGTTCTCTTCACAGACGGCTATGCTCCCTCCATATATCCTAGCTCCATGGTCTGCGGTAACCAATAGCCGTCTCGCAGGTGTGACGTCAGAATGGAAGCCAGTTACCTACTGGCTACGCTAGAGTGCGCACACGCTCGCTGAATGCTCTTCCAGCTGTTCAGTTAATCGCGTCATCGTTAATGATTAATTTGGGATTCTAAGACTCCAAAAGATAATAAATTGTGTTTCCTCACTTGAGGACACTTAATAATATCAAAATTACTACCAAAGATACATTAAGAGTTGAAAACTATTAGGATTACAGGCCCTCGATAATAAAAAATTAGAGCGACTTGCACGCGCACCTCACCCTTTGACATGTGGTGTGGTACTAATCTTGCTTTGGAAAATGAGAGGGAGGGGTTGTAGGGAAGGTGGGTGGAGCAACTTCAGCCAAGCGTCTGTGGTTGGCTCAGAATTGTGACGTCACAGGCCTTGACAGTGCCCGAGTCTTTCATCTTTTGCAGCCAAATTGAGCCCGATCGGAGTGCGCTGTGCTACCTCCATATATCCTAGCTCCATGAGCATTAACTCCAGCAATGGAGACAACAAAAAGTGCGGCAGCTGTACATGCACAGCTGTGAAGCGCTGTTGCATCGTTTGGTACAGTTCATCACAGAGCTGTTGGCCTGCTGTAGGCGTCACTATCATTATGTAATGGAGACGGACAGGAGAGCCATAGAAAAAGATTGTATTAGCAATAGAAAAGTTAAACAATTTTAAATAATTTACACAATTTATCTACCACACGAGATACAGACGTAGAATGTTTCTTACGTCTTGTACAATGGTCAAATTTGAATATAGCTACCTGTGGGCCCGAATAAGTTCAGCGGCTTCTGGGGCATCCTACCATCACGTTATTCTAAGGTGTACAATAATGTTTAACCTAAATCACTTAACCTAGTTTCGCATTAGACTGATCAGTGAGATAATTTACTCGATATCAGATATTTCATTTTACAATATAGGTCATATGGAATATATTAACAGTACATTCGATAAACGCTTTAACAGTAGATTTAATATCGGCGATATTACCCATGGCACATTACATTATTGGAAACAGTCATGTAGGAGACAAGATTTGACTTGGTGATCTTACACGACTAATTTTTCGATAGGAAGTGAGGCTCAACATTTCTGTTGAATACCTTGTAAGAATTACTATCACGGATCTCCGCAGGTATTGAGTTCCAAGTTTTAGTTCCAACGAAGAGGATACTGTGTAGGTATAGAAATGGACGGAAGTAGCATATGTATATTATCCATATACGTAAAAACGAACTATATTATTAGTATCTAAAGCAAACTCATGTCGCCTTGTAACACTCGCTTTGGTGACAGTTTATGGAGAGAAAACTGTGAATGGGTTTTGGTGTTGCATGGCAAGAGCTGGTGAGGTATGGAAGAACGCCATCTTGCTTACGGACCTCTCGAGGAGGCATCAAAGTTATGCAGATAAAGTTTAGGTACAACAAAATCCTTGTTTGTTTGTACTCCCTGGCTCGTTACCGTCATCTCGACTGTGTTTCGATTGTTCAAATTTACCAACACTTGCCGAGTTGCTGGAATATTGACACGATATCATAAATAAGCCACCAACATTTTCAGTTCACTTCTATGAATTGAAAATTCAGAAAATGGCCCTACAGATGTTATTACTGGCCGTTAGAATTACTTCCGTAACGTGAGGAGTTCCCACTGTAAGTTGATGCTCGTTCATGTTCCAGTGGTAAGGACGCGGCCTTTCCCGGTAACTGACGAAGGCGATGCACCCACTTGTTTGCCTGTCCAGCCTCTCCCAGTGTTGTGGGTGATGCTTACGTCAGAGGATGACTGTGAGGCTGTGGCTCACACCGTCCAGACCCTCGCTCCTGCTGGCGGCAGGTCAGCCCATCGCGCGGCTCATTTCTGAGCTGCAATTTGACAGTCCAACTATTGGAGAAACTTGTGATGCTTCCACGTTCACAGAATTCCTTCACCCTATGACTTAAGTTTGTCATGAAATTCCGAGCTAGACGCCATGTTGCAGCTAACCCATTGTAGCCTCGCTTACATTTCCTTCTAGGATGAAACACACGCTTTATCTGCCTTTCTTTACGTGAAGATCGGGCATTTTGTAAGTTTTTAGTACTAAAACATATCAATAGATCAGAACAATGCTACGGAAATTGGTAAATTTGAGGAATTATAGGAAATTTATCTATGTTTGTTTATTTTATTGTCTCTTTGTCTTTCTTTATTTTAGCGCTAACTGCAAACATTATACTTTTTCAGTTGTCTCGTTAAATTCTTGTTATCGTGTTATTATAACTACGTTTGTAGTAGAGATTACAGTAGAACCTATATATGCCGTGTCTAAATTTTCTTCTAACTCAATACTTGCAATAGTTAATGGCACTGAAAAGAACCGAGAAGGGGTTAATTAAGAAGAATAAGGATGATTTGAATTACCTGGAAAAATTGAAGCTGCGTAGCACTGCCAAGCGAAGAGTGAACAGCTTCTGGTTAGTAGCTTGGTTGTACGTAAAGAATCAAGTTTTCCATTTGTAAGTGAAGATCCTGTATAACGAGGAGTTAAATTCGCGTATGAATTCTAATTTATAGAAAAATTCCCGCCTCACCTCGGCCTAAAATTCTAATCATTTGACGTGCGCTGCGTTGCTCAAGTGAATGAAGTATCTGAGCGCAAACTGCCCAGTTAAAAATTTTAGACGTTTTCAAGTAGTTTCTATGCTGCGGTAGGCAAGACTTCTAGCCGTATATTATTCGGAAAAGCAGTAGTTTTTTGGTCGCCATGACCACTTAATATGGCAGTAAAAAACGACTTCAAAACCATTGAATTTCCTTTGCAGCTTTTCCTAAATTTCCACTTCTATCGGCTACGTATCGACTTTCCACGCACATAAACGGCCACGCGCCGCATCGTTCCGAACATCCTGCCGCATTATTTCGACCTTGCCCGAACTCAATTACACCGGCCTTCCGTACACATACGTGCACACATCACATACACACACACGTACACACACACACACGTACACACACACACGTACACACACACAGACGGACACGTACACACCCACACGTACACACCCACACGTACACACACACACACGTTCACACCCACACGTACGCACACACGTACGCACACACGTACACAAATATGTAGATGTACACATCGTTCATCACCTGCCAGAAGGTCCTTCAATTCAAGAGCTGCTGAAGACTGTCCGAGGGGAAAGTCACGTATGGTTTCCATGTTTTGTTTTTCCGTTGGTGATGCTGAAGTTGCATTGCCTTCTCTACCAGTTCCACCACAACGATGATTGTCATATATATCAATTCACCGAGGGGGTGGAACTCACAGTTGGGCTTTTTCCTCTATAATTGTTGGTTTCAAATTATCCGGCCAGACGTACTATCCGGTACCAGGCCAGACGTACTATCCGGTACCAGGCCAGACGTACTATCCGGCTTCTAACGTCCTCAATGGAATTAGGAACTCACGTGAGAGCGAACATCCTATACCTCATAGCACAAATTTATTACAAATAAAATACACCCTCACTTACTATACACTCGCTCTGATATAAACACTGAACACTTTTATTGAAACGTTTTAAATAATAGAGACACGACTAAGACACCTGTCACACACAACACCAAGGACAAAACTGGCGCGAAAACGCGCGTGAGACAGCGTGACAGGTTCACCAACCCAACATGTCAGTGTAGTGTTGCCCTCTAAGTCGAATGCAAAGAAAAAAATCCCTCAGACGAACTGCGAGATAGTAGTATTCATAATAAACTGGCATAAATTATTATATTGACATTTAAATTTCTAACAACATAAAAACGTTACATAAATTAAAATTTCAAGGTTTATCTACCAATTTCCTAGTTGGCACCTCTGACTACCAATTAAGCTTCCCTCGGCAGCTTTGTAACTTTGGAACTGCCCCATGCATCGAAGTCGACCGCAAGCCGACAGCGTAGCTTGACACCGGCCTATTGTGGAAGAGCACGGTTCTTCCGCGCTTATAACGTCCCAATTAGACTAGCGGATGGCCGTCTAAAGGGAAATTGTAGTCGAGAGCGGCCGACAAAGAAATATTCTGGCCTTCTGCAGCCATGTTTCACTATGTTCTGCTACCTTTCGCTCTAAAAACGGCATGAATTTTTAACTGGGTGGTTTGTTGTCAATTGCGAAATATGTTTAGTAAGTATTTCTTCCCTATGATGTGTAGCTAGGATACCAATCTCAAGATAGTGAGAATTGATTAACTATTTTCCTTTTTCAACGGTCAAAAAAATAACGGGCGTTTAATTGATTTTCGTATTAAAATAGGTGTCAAACAAATAAGTCAAATTTTAATAGTATAATTTCAGAATATATCAGGCTATTGATTCCATATAGCGTACCTGATGAATGATATGTTAATGTACTATCTTAGAGATACGACAAAACTGCAGTGCTGCGTACCAATATGCACCACGTAAGGAGAAATTAAACAACATGTCACCCTCGTAAACTTTCTTGATAAGTCCTGCTTCTAAAAGTATTTGTCAGAATAAGACAGTTTCGTGCTTATTTGAATTTTTGGAAACATAAATGAGTGAAAACTTCATGTTAAATTTGTAACAGAGGTGCATATCCTAGAGTCCCATCGCTATGCTTCAGGTACAGAAGCAGGTACGACCGACGTGTGATTGGCATATGGAGAAACGTTTAAGAGACAATCGACGGTGTGTGTTACCATAACATATTAGGTTGGTCGAGGATTCTGTTGCACAAAAGTCTATGCAAGCGCACGTGGACATCTTACGTGCTAGTCCTTCAAACTTAATTGTTACTCTCTTTCTTACCGAACCATGAATATTTTTTGGCTAAAAGGAGTGGTGTACCAGGAAAACTTTAGAGAGATTTTTTTTATATTTTATCATTAACTAGGGAACAAACTCAATATAAAGAAAAATCTGATACATGTGTTCTGTGGACGTTTCGTGAGCATTTGATTTTGATGACCAGCAAATTTAGTGACAAAATCATACGATGTTCTACCTTTTGTATTAAGACATTTGAATGCAGCCCAGCGTAGTTAGCAAAAGAGTAATGTTGCTAAAACGATTTTGTGAGGATTGACTCAGTGACTCAACTGAGGCCGATTCAGAGCAGTGCATTGCGTCAGTACTTCTGATTGCTATATGTTCATGGCTGCTACATAAAACATTTTATGGATGCTGCGTACTAAGTGCCGTAAAAATTATGCTCATGCTGCAGCAGCTCACGCACTCAGGAACGTTGACCGCTGCGGTTCGTGTCTGATCAGTGGAGTTGAATGACGGGATGACTGCAGCGACACGCACAGTCGCGTTGTGAGGGAAGTACTGCAGACGCGGGCAAAGCGTCTGTATCTCTGCAATATTTTGATTACTACGCAGAATTGCTGTAGTACTGAGCCAAGTTTTATTAGGAAGTGGCAATCCCGCTGAAGCGTAGCTATCAATTTATAGAATTGGTTTGAGTTTTCAAAACATGAGTTAATGTTTTACTGTAGACATTTTGTAACTCAAAGTGGTGCAACTCAAATATATCATACCATGATTTCTTCCTATTTTCGTGGAATTAAGAAATGTCACATATAAAAAAAACTACTTAGAGGCATGAGAAGATTTTGTCTCGAGCATTAAACTTCAAAACCTTGACACGTACCTGCTATAGCGTCATGAGGTCTGAAATGACCATCCCAAAAATCTGTTGCCCCTGACGTACTTACACACACACGGTGCGTATAGCTTGCTATGGTCTACCTTGACCGTGAGCTGCCACAGCCCACACCTGAAGTTGCAAGTGCGGCTGACGGCAGTCAGGGCCTTTATCACGGCCTGCAGTTCCCTCTCACACACACACAATGTGAAGGCTGCCTTGAGTTTGTACTCACTCGCTCATTCCTGGGAGGTCATCCGTCTCATGCCTTGCAGGTACAATCGTCTGGTGCTGGTCCGGGTCCGGGCTCTTTCGATGCCGGACGACGCGACGTTGGAGAGGCTGGTGACCGATCTGCGAGAAAAGGGCATCAGAACCACAGGAAAAGGACGCACGCGCTGGGAAAGAGAAGAGACGTCAGTATATTCAGTAGACAGAGATACGCTCTCAGGCACTCATTTGCCCACAGTCATGTACACCTTGTTGTTCAGTTACGGTCTGGCGTCTGGAAATCTTCCAAAAGCTCATCAGAATTAGCATCCATCTGTGACTCGGAATAACTTCTCAAAACTGACGCAAAAATGTGCTCATTGCATGAGGAATGCAACGTCACGAATGAATTTCTTTCTTGCCTGTGTGACAACAAAACTCTAGTACATGAATTTTGACTGTTATAACCATTCTCCACGCCTTAATAAACTACGTTGGCAGGCTTTTCTTTTTGAGATGTGGGGCACCATAGGTAATTATAAATATTCATTACTAGTACACCCCTTTTTTGAGAAGGAAGGGGGGGGGGGTAATGCTCTGCTACTGGAACTAGCGTAAGGTTTTTTGATGTACGCGATCCTTCAAAAATGACGGGAATCGATAATTTCCTACGACTATATTTCAGATGTGGATTAGAAACAAATATGTCCAACCCAATAGGATCTGCGGTTAAATATTCTTTTTTGTGCACTGCTAAAACTATCAAAAACAGTCATTCAGGATCCTGGACAGCATAACCAAGCGACAGACCAGCTGAGCTTCAACATGGCTTTGTATAGAATATCAACAACCGCTGATATTCTATACAACCTTATCTAACCTACCAATACACGTGATATTCTATGCAACCTAATTTAACCTACCAATACACGTGATTTCATTCCGACCCTCAATCTGCTGGGTTAGGGCACCGAAAATTGTGGAGTTGATGAAGCTTGTGTCACAGATACGCTCATCTCACACTGCAGGCTGGTGGGTGTTACACACGGACGGACGGACCTATTATTATCCCGTTATAGTTCTACTGTGGACAGCCCATCAAAAATGACAGGATTCAATATCTTTCTTGAACAAATCTTGCAGATGTGGATGACAAACAAATATATCCATCCTAACAGTACTCGTGAATATAAATATTTTTGTATTTGTGCAGTGGTGAAACTCGTATCACAGATACGGTCATTAAAACTATCCTTAAGAGCGTGACAGACAATTGGAAAAAGTTGACAACAAATAAATATACAAGATATTATTTAAATAAATATGTAAATAAAAACACAATGGTATTATTTGGTTAGATATGTTAGTCTTCTATCTACAACTAAGAATGACCGTCGTGTGTTTATATATTTATATGTTTCGTGTCACGCCCATAAGAATAGATAGGAAGAAATTAGAACTGGCGAACTTGGTTTCAGTTTTGAGGTAAATTACTACACTCATTTTTGCTGTACAAGTGCACTATAGTAAGTCACTTCATAAAAAAACGGGAAGATCCAGAGGCTTATATACTCATCCGTATCGTGGATACCGAGTTAGGCGGGGTATTGTATATTACAATATACTGCGTTACAATATACTGTATGGCTTATTGCAATTCACTGTATCACAATATACTGTATTGCACGTTATAATATTTGTACATACACAAGCTCGCAGTTGCTTTCAGTAATGCTGAATTTCTGTGTCTAGGATATGACACGACTGGCTATAGCTACTTCTTTCGCTGCTCAGAATTACTGTACTTCGAGCGTTTATTGTTATCATTACGAGAAAATAAGTGGCCTCTGAAACAAGATCGTGCATGCAAACTCCACTGGAATGAAAATTTGTTCAAAAAAGGTATTGAATCCCGTCATTTTTGACGGCCCGTGTACACCAGCAAGTTTATACTACAGGAAGCTTACAACCAGGTTTACCTCCTGTGAGTGTTGAGCACGGCTTTCCTTTCAGAATCCTACTGATGTACTACATAAGTTCCAGGCGGCGCGAGCCTCCGCAGTAAAGCTTTATTTTTCCAGCAATGTAACTTTCACTGATGAATAAGTTTTAGGAATAATACTAAAATGTTGGTATCATAGCTACGGAATTTCTCAGCGTAACATTAAAAGTTGGCTTTCTTCTATTTCTTTTTTCAAAATCTACTATCAAAGAATCAGTGATGAAAGTGTCGCTAATCCTTTTTTATATCTAATAGCAACAGAGCAGTGTCAATTTTGTTAGCGGGGGCCGAATTAGGCAAAAGAGAGTAGCTCTCTCGATTACCGTAGGACGTATAAGAAAATGAAGGCAATACACAGAACCGTGCGTGTATATTTATTATGGGAACACAGGTAGTCAGTGAAAATAGCACAGGGGAGAACTACGGGATCAGGACGGGTAGTTGAGACAAATAGAAAAGGGTCTAAGGAAACAATGGGATCACAGAGCGTAGGTGAGCCCCAGAAATGGAGTGTGGGAAGGAACACATGTGGCACATCAGCTGCAAGCCAAGTACGCCCACGGTCAAATGAATAAGACATACCTCTCCCTGAAGGCCAAAAGACACGAGCATTAATTAACGAGACCAACAATGGACTCACAAGGCAAGTGACACAACGCAATAAAGATGGAATGATAGCACAGAATATTGACAGGAAGTGCAATAACTTAAATGAATAATTCGGTTTAATTTCACACTATCCCGACATACACAGACACTGATGAACGAGTAACTGAGCATCTTCTGAACACTTTCACTTCAACGATACTACACAAACAAATTAATTAATGAAAATGAAATATATGTAGTTTATCAACTGAACAACTATGAATAGAGTTTATTCGCAGGTAAAATAAAATAAAGTTTACTAACTCACCAAGCAAGTCACGCACACAAGAACAGCATCCTAACTACAGCAAAATCGGAACTTGGCTGAGCAGATATACAATAATACACTTATATCAGCCACAGTTCCTACGTACCGAAATTGTTTTCAGTTTTGTAGAAGAATTCCCTTTCAGTTGGCCATTAATAATTACTCAAGAGGACAGACGTTCCAGCGCCACACCCTCACAGGTCCGTGAGTAACACCACCACGTGACAGTTCAGAGCGACGTACTCACAGATAGGTTGAGGTGACACATACACCAGCGCCACACCCTCACAGGTCCGTGAGTAACACCACCACATGACAGTTCAGAGCGACGTACTCACAGACAGGTTGAGGTGACACCTACACCAGCGCCACACCCTCACAGGTCCGTGAGTAACACCACCACATGACAGTTCAGAGCGACGTACTCACAGATAGGTTGAGGTGACACATACACCAGCGCCACACCCTCACAGGTCCATGAGTAACACCATCACATGACAGTTCAGAGCGACGTACTCACAGATAGGTTGAGGTGACACCTACACCAGCGCCACACCCTCACAGGTCCATGAGTAACACCACCACATGACAGTTCAGAGCGACGTACTCACAGATAGGTTGAGGTGACACCTACACCAGCGCCATACCCTCACAGGTCCATGAGTAACACCACCACATGACAGTTCAGAGCGACGTACTCACAGATAGGTTGAGGTGACACCTACACCAGCGCCACACCCTCACATGTCCATGAGTAACACCACCACATGACAGTTCAGAGCGACGTACTCACAGATAGGTTGAGGTGACACATACACCAGCGCCACACCCTCACAGGTCCATGAGTAACACCATCACATGACAGTTCAGAGCGACGTACTCACAGATAGGTTGAGGTGACACCTACACCAGCGCCACACCCTCACAGGTCCATGAGTAACACCACCACATGACAGTTCAGAGCGACGTACTCACAGATAGGTTGATGTGACACCTACACCAGCGCCACACCCTCACAGGTCCATGAGTAACACCACCACATGACAGTTCAGAGCGACGTACTCACAGATAGGTTGAGGTGACACCTACACCAGCGCCACATCCTCACAGGTTCATGAGTAACACCACCACATGACAGTTCAGAGCGACGTACTCACAGACAGGTTGAGGTGACACCTACACCAGCGCCACACCCTCACAGGTCCATGAGTAACACCACCACGTGACAGTTCAGAGCGACGTACTCACAGATAGGTTGAGGTGATACCTACACCAGCGCCACACCCTCACAGGTCCATGAGTAACACCACCACATGACAGTTCAGAGCGACGGACTCACAGATAGGTTGAGGTGATACCTACACCAGCGCCACACCCTCACAGGTCCATGAGTAACACCACCACATGACAGTTCAGAGCGACGGACTCACAGATAGGTTGAGGTGATACCTACACCAGCGCCACACCCTCACAGGTCCATGAGGAACACCACCACGTGACAGTTCAGAGCGACGTACTCACAGATAGGTTGAGGTGACACATACACCAGCGCCACACCCTCACAGGTCCATGAGGAACACCACCACGTGACAGTTCAGAGCGACGTACTCACAGACAGGTTGAGGTGACACCTACATTACAGTGTACACGGTGACAGTTTACTAACAAATGTGTCAATGATGTACTTGCTTCATATTAAATGGAGTAGAATCAATAGATTCAATGAAAAATCCATCTTTTCGTTTCTGCATGAACCTAAGCTACACATATTTCATTAAAACACAATTAAAGAGGGCTCGAAGCGTGGCAGTAAAATGGTTAAGAACCACAGATGTAGACCCTCGAGAATATAGAAAGTAAACAGCTGTGATGCTCCTCGACTTGCTGGAATAATTGTTTTTTTTTCCGGTAGTTACGTACTATTGGTGAAATTTTCAAATCATTGCATGGAAATTCTATCGTTTTCTTCATTACTGCTCTACTGTTACATGGTGATGAATTAACGATGACGGATACACCACACTGATGAGTAAACATTTATTTGAAGTTTTCCGTCAGTCTTCAAATTCCAGACGATTTTCTCAGCCGTGTATTCCAGTTGTGCGGCTGCCATGAACTTCATGTCTTGAATATACCGACCATTTAGCTTTTGCGCCTTCAACAATGCTGTAGCCTCAAAATGTTATTTCCAACTTCGCCATTCACGAGTCCAAATATGTGTAAAAAAAAGTTCGTCAGAGACATGAGCTATCATTTTCCCCGCAAATCCGATATTTTCATACTATTGTTTTTATTTCAAATCAAGTTTTGACCACTATTTCAACTCTCCACAGAATTAAAGTAACGTAACAACCCAATCATTAGTTTTGATGGTGGAATTTTAAACGAATTGAAACACAATTAAAATTTGGTAAATCACTAAACGATGGACCCTCCTCCGTAGCCATACATTACATTTTACCAAACATATTTACAACCTACACAATTTGAACGCAAACGTTGCAACATGAAAGTGCGCTAATCTGTTTGTGAACTGGTGTGATGAATTTCCTGGATCTGAAGCCACCTGCACAGCCCACAGCTGGAGTAAATAAATTTAGCTCAACACAAGTAGGCGAGCAAAGACTGCAGCAACAGTCGCATAAGTTACATTCAATACAACACCATATTTGCAGTGAACTTAACATCATAAAACGAAGAGGACATAGACATGGGTTATAATCTCAGTTGATGTTACTAACACAACGCGGGAGTCTTACGTTATGTTATCGAGTCATGACCAGCTGAGCGCTTGCTGCCTGGTAACATTTGAGATCAAATGTACCTGCTGACGTTTCCGAACGCTTAAGGATACGATAAATGAATGTTTTCTTAGCTCTGTGAAGTGTGATCCATCACGTGAGAATTCTCACTTGTCTCTTTAACATCAAAATTAGGTTTTCAATGTTTGCACATTGAAAAAATTTAAAACATACACTGTAAACAGTCTCTTTAAAGCGAAAATATCTAATTTTTTTCTCAATCGTGGGCCACTTTGTACTGTAATTGTACCACGCAGAATGTCTGCATGTTCATTGGTCACGAGGGGTGTGGCCCCTTGCTAATTTGGCTTGATAAATTATTGTTATAATTTTTTCAGCTATGTATAGAACTTGATTTAATTTACCTCAATATATAGATTTTATTTTCATGATGCAAAAACTACTTTCAAAGAATTTGACCTTATCAAGACTATATTTAATCAGATAATTTGGTTCACTCACCCCCACCCCTCAACCCTTGTGGATGTTTGGCCCTCAATGCAGGTGGTCAGTAGTCGTGTTAGAGCGAGCCCTCGCGTTTCTGACGCTAAATTATTTACATGCTCAGTTTCCAATCTTTTATCATCAACAGATGCTCAATATAAATATATTCTTTTATTTCATTGATGTAGATCCCCATGCCTCTGCACCTTACACGTCTTTCATTTCATAAATCCTAATTATTCATATTTCTTATTCCCACACTGCCACACATGGGGCACATTGCTTTATGCCACTACTTTGCAGTTTATTTTTACGGTGTATTTTTATCGGGGCTACATTTCTCAACCTTTACCTTCCCACAAGTAAAATGTTGATGCTTGACACTCGTTTTCTCGCTCCGAACGTGCATAGATATTTTGCACAGAACTGAAATTTTTATTAAGAAACGCTTCTGATGAAAATTTCAGACTATTGCGACACGAATGAAGGACCAACGAAGATCCGAGTCTTAGCGCCTCCTTCCCACTTCGATATATTTTTCCGACCATATGTGGCAGGAGAGACCTCCTCCCCTCATCCCTCGTGTCTCTCTCCTCACGTGTACGGGGTGTGTTGGTGCCTCGAGAGCGTGAGATCTGAAGCATGGAATGTTACCCACAGGCCTGGATGGCTAACTACAAAACAACGAACCATCCATATAGCACGTGGCACGCAACACAAACACAGATTATAGATTAGATTATGAGTTAGTTTAAGCCTCCCTAACCGCTGCAACAATAGAGCGTATCGAAGAGAGGAAGGAGGAAGGCACCATTTAGTATGGAGATAAGAAAATGAGGAATCTATGCAGAAAGGACATAGAAACAGTAAGATGGGAAAGAAGTTCATGAAATAAGATAAAAGTTGAAGAAGAAAGACAGAGGTGCTGAAAAACAGGACAGTAGTGAACCGAAAAAAGATGGTCCTTAACATAACAGAAAATATTTTATTTCAACAAAAAGAAGGCCTACCTAACTCTCAGCTCGGGCCCTCACATTTTTCCCCTGGGAGCGCTAATTCCCATAGATAAAATAGTTGCATCGCCCAGAGGGGAAAGCTAATCGAAAATAATTTTATTTCTGTCCTTACAGAATTTTATTTCTGTCCTTATCGCCTTTTATGTGAGGCATCTGTTGACATCGCCTTTTGTGTGAGGCATCTGTTGACATCGCCTTTTGTGTGAGGCATCTGTTGACATTGCCTTTTGTGTGAGGCATCTGTTGACATCGCCTTTTGTGTGAGGCATCTGTTGACATCGCCTTTTGTGTGAGGCATCTGTTGACATCGTCTTTTGTGTGAGGCATCTGTTGACATCGTCTTTTGTGTGAGGCATCTGTTGACATCGCCTTTTGTGTGAGGCATCTGTTGACATCGTCTTTTGTGTGAGGCATCTGTTGACATCGCCTTTTGTGTGAGGCATCTGTTGACATCGTCTTTTGTGTGAGGCATCTGTTGACATCGCCTTTTGTGTGAGGCATCTGTTGACATCGCCTTTTGTGTGAGGCATCTGTTGACATCGCCTTTTGTGTGAGGCATCTGTTGACATCGCCTTTTGTGTGAGGCATCTGTTGACATCGTCTTTTGTGTGAGGCATCTGTTGACATCGCCTTTTGTGTGAGGCATCTGTTGACATCGCCTTTTGTGTGAGGCATCTGTTGACATCGCCTTTTGTGTGAGGCATCTGTTGACATCGCCTTTTGTGTGAGGCATCTGTTGACATCGCCTTTTGTGTGAGGCATCTGTTGACATCGCCTTTTGTGTGAGGCATCTGTTGACATCGCCTTTTGTGTGAGGCATCTGTTGACATCGCCTTTTGTGTGAGGCATCTGTTGATATCGCCTTTTGTGTGAGGCATCTGTTGACATCGCCTTTTGTGTGAGGCATCTGTTGATATCGCCTTTTGTGTGAGGCATCTGTTGACATCGCCTTTTGTGTGAGGCATCTGTTGATATCGCCTTTTGTGTGAGGCATCTGTTGACATCGCCTTTTGTGTGAGGCATCTGTTGACATCGCCTTTTGTGTGAGGCATCTGTTGACATCGCCTTTTGTGTGAGGCATCTGTTGACATCGCCTTTTGTGTGAGGCATCTGTTGATATCGCCTTTTGTGTGAGGCATCTGTTGACATCGCCTTTTATGGGAGGCATCTGTTGACATCGCCTTTTGTGTGAGGCATCTGTTGACATCGCCTTTTGTGTGAGGCATCTGTTGACATCGCATTTTGTGTGAGGCATCTGTTGACATCGCCTTTTATGGGAGGCATCTGTTGACATCGCCTTTTATGGGAGGCATCTGTTGACATCGCCTTTTGTGTGAGGCATCTGTTGACATCGCCTTTTGTGTGAGGCATCTGTTGACATCGCCTTTTGTGTGAGGCATCTGTTGACATCGCCTTTTATGTGAGGCATCTGTTGACATCGCCTTTTATGGGAGGCATTTGTTGATATGTGAGGCATCTACCTAACTCTCAGCTCGGGCCCTCACATTTTTCCCCTGGGAGCGCTAACTCCCATAGATACAATAGTTGTATACCCCTGAGGGGGAAACACAAACACAACGCACCACACATCGCCTCAACACGAAATACCAACACAAATTGTCATTTCTTAATATTTGTTCTCAATATTTACAACCTGATCCAACTTTCACATAATATTCGTAGCTCATTTTCTTCAAAGTCGTTTGATGGTTTGAGAATATTTTTCAACATAATGAAAAAATAACTTCTCGCTTCAGATTTTACAGTTTCACAAGAAGTCAACTCTTAAGCTGCGTCACTTGTGCTAGGCAAGGGAAGGCATGGCCACGCAAATCTCAAAAAATGAACTCATTCCATTTGATTATTTTGTTCTGGTACCTATCATTTCAAACGCAAAATTCAATATTTGTACATTTGCAGGGAGACTACAGGGGGGGTGGACCTGTACATCCTCGACTAGAGCGCACCCGGTCCGGGAAGAAAACGTCGCTATGCCTGAGACCGTCAACAGACGTGAGGTCCCAGCTGCAGTGTATTGTGTGGACCCTGCCGCCGTGCAGTTACATCTGGCCACACCAGGCTGCTCTTCTTCTTGTGTTTCTTGTTGCCTGTACTGCTGGCTCTGGTGCTGGTCTCTGCTGCTGACTTCTGCTGCTGCTCATCTGCTATAGGCCCATTCTGCTGAGTGAACTGCTGGTCTATCTGTGTACCTAGATCTGTCCCTTGGTAGTGTGTGTCTCTTCCGGTCAAAAATGCAGTCCGAATCAGCCTCAATTTGTCCTCTCTCAAACATCGTCAGTTGTGGACGAGTCAGCTTCGATATAACCTTTCTGATTGAAGGATTGAAAAATCATGCAATGGTCTTTACTTTTGTCGTATTTCGACTGAGGACAATTGTAAGAGATACCCAGGTTTGGATTCTGGTATGTTGAGAACATCGCTAAAGAACTGGAATGAGTTTAACATAAACGCTTCATGTCATGAGTGCGAGTGTGAGTAGGTATATTTATATAATATAAATGAAGCTTCCTTTTTGAAGGACCGTATAATGGAAAACGTTATGAAATGATATCATATCACCATTGCGCACAGCTTTTAATGCCTCAACTATAAAGAAGTTACGCACCGCTTCCCAACCGTAAGCACAACCGCCACTGGACGACTGTGCAGGGGTCTCAGGCGCGGGGTTCAGCCCACGCTCACATGTGACAGGAACTCAGCTCACAATATAGCCTCTGTAATATTGAGAAGGGAAATTGTGCTAATGATTACAAGTCTGCTTCTAAGTTTTTGAACAGAAGAAATAAGTATCGGTAGCCTATATCAAATATTTGACAGAATTACTGAACGAAAACCATTCGCTCATTTTGCTTAATCGTAAGAGATAGAAGTTACGGCAATGGCCTAGTTATTGTAAGTAACTAGAATGATTCTGCCGTATTATGGCCTAGTTATTGTAAGTAACTAGAATGATTCTGCCGTATTATGGCCTAGGTATTGTAAGTAACTAGAATTATTCTGCCTTATTATGGCCTAACTATTGTAATTAAAATGATTCTGCCTTATTATGGCCTAATTATTGTAAGTAACTAGAATGATTCTGCCGTATTATGGCCTAGTTATTGTGAGTAACTAGAATGATTCTGCCTTATTATGGCCTAATTATTGAAAGTAACTGGAATGATTCTGCCTTATTATGGCCTAATTATTGTAAGTAACTAGAATGATTCTGATTTATTTGGCCTAATTATTGTGGGTAACTAGAATGATTCTGCTTCATTACGGCTTCATTATTGTAACTAGAATGATTTTGATTAATTATAGATTCATTATTGTGTTTAACTAGAATGATTCTGCTTTATTATGGCTTCATTATTGTAACTAGAATGATTTTGATTTATTATGGCCTCGTTTTTGTAAGTAAGTAACTAGAATGACTCTGCCTTATCATGGCCAATTTATTGTAGGTAACTAGAATGATTCTTCTTCATTGTGGCCTAATTATTGTAACTATAATGATTCTGATTTATTATGGCCTCATTATATATTTTGAGTATCTAGAATGATTCTGCCTTATTATGGCCTAATTATTGTAAGTAACTAGAATGATTCTGCTTTATTATGGCCCAATTATTGTAGGTAACTAGAATGATTTTGATTTATTATGGCCTCATTATTGTGAGTAAATAACTAGAAGGATTCTGCTTTATTATGGCCTAATTTTTGCAAGTAACTAGAACGATTCTGCTATATTACGAAGAATTGATCCATATTATATAAGTGAGGTTACAAATTCTAGCGAGTAAGCTGCCAAAAATGCACAGTTGTGCTCTCATTCTGAACCAAATGTCTGAACTTGGGTTCCAAAGTGTGAGGTCGACGTTAGCGAGCTTCGGTGGTTCTCCCCCACTCCTCCTCCTGGTTTTCATAAAACCGCATTTTATTGAGTGAGAGTCAAAATCATAAAGTCTCCCAATTCTCTTGCTCCAACCATCTCCTAACACCACTGAAATCATGTCATCAAACGCTCCTTCTGGAGATGAAATTTGAGGGGACGTTTCGTGCGCGCACATAAATAAAAAGTTGACGCCAGCCAACATTTCGCACGACTGCATAATGTGCAGCTACCGCCTGGCTGCCGGGTTTACCAGCTCTCAAATTATGCATTTCTCCTCTGCTTTTATTGTACGAGAATGGCGGTACAGCCTTTACTGAAAATCTTCTTGTCTTCACTAGCGCTCGTGATTGAGGACGTGCGATGTGACTGGAACATAGAATTAATACAATTGAACTATGCTAATTTGCGTCTATGATTCTCCTGTCGTAGTCGTAACGCAACTCAAACAAGATATTTGCCTTGGGAAATTTTGGTTTGGAACTTTTGAAAATTACAGGTTGACACAAAAAACGGAAACATTTTAACAACTCAATAGAACCAAGAGTGATGGAGGGAAATGTTCCAGTCACACTATTTAAGACCATAAAACATGTCATTCAAGAAGGAGTGATGAAATTTTAATTTTTTTAAATTATGTCCTGTAGATAGCGTCCTCTTGTATGCATGCACTCTTGTAATCTGCTGTTGAGATTCTTCATTGACCGTTACAGCATCTAAGCTGGGAAACTGTGAGTTTTATCCTCATTTATTTTTTTAAGTCATCCTCAGTTCCTGGTCTGGTTGCGTACACTTTACCCCTGAGATAGCACCTCAAGAAAAATCACAAACGGACACATCAGGCGATCTAGGGGACCAGGGAACGTTACCGAATCCTGAGACCATACGGTTATCGAACAATTCTCGCACAGCTCCCAATGATTTCTTGCGGTGTGTGATGCCACTCCAGCATGTTGAAAATAAGTTTAACGAGCGCGAGGAAAGTTCTTTAATTCAAGTGTAAAGAAAGATTGTAACATCTCCACGTAACGATTCGCAGTGACAGTGACTGAGATCCCCTGTGCATTTGAGGAAAAATGAGGTCTGAAATTATCCAAGGCAATGTCGCAGCACACCTTACTGTCACTTTACGACATCAATGTTCTGTGGAGAACGCGCACATCTTGGTCGTCCTGTTGGGTTCTTCTTTAGGGCAGATCCTGTCTCTTCAAAGTTATTAATAGAACATTTTATCGCGTGTTTTGATTGAAGAGCACCATGACGTCCTATGTTGCGACAACGTCGGAACTCCCTCTGTACAGAATTATCACCGTTTTTATAAACATTTTATGGCTAACTCACACTTTTGCACGGTCTCGCAGTGCTGCCTCTGGCTCATGTCTGCCCATGTGCACTTCTCAAATTTCTGTTTTCAACACCCGCACTAAAAAAATTCATTTCATTTGACCCTATTGGTTCTAACACTACTTTTAGAAATTCATTCAAAAGAACAAAGTTGAACTCACTCAACAGTAGAACTCCCTCCGTGTTAGGATTTCCAGCACTGTAGGAGTAGCGTCTGGTTATATACGTTCAGCATCAAGAAACCGCATTAGTTTTGGATGCAATAATTTACTATTTAAAATTTTCGGTTTCTTGAGAAGAAAATGTGAGAGAGACCATTTCGCAGAAAGATTATTTTGCCTACTTATATAGTGGGAAGGATATAAGCCAATTATGCTTTAGTCCCAATAGTTTCTGGAAGTTCTCCCGTCTGATGTCTCCTATAACGATGCCTTGAACTCTATGCCTTCGAATACCTTCACTACATCGCATAAGCAGGTGGCAGTGTGGAGAAATATAGAACACCTGCACAACACAGCATGGACAGTGATGACAGTACATTGAGTGAAACCTCATTTTTAAATTGCGAAAATTACCTTTTCACTAAATGAGAAAAAACAGTAACCATTTCATGTTTTAACAGCGGCCTCTATATGGGCACCTTAAACTGAATTTCAATGTTAGAGAAACATTGTGAATGAGACACATGTGAATGAGAAACAAGCCCAAATCGAATTTTGAATTAACTTTCATGAAAATTGAGCATATGACTGCTGATTTGTCAGCAGCATGAAAACAAAGTACCTGATTGTAGCATCATTAACATCTCTCCAGTCACACCTGGTGGTTGACGCCTAAGTCAAAATATCAACGAGTGAGTTTTATTCAGAAGTTCAGGTGAGATGAGCATGGCGTTGGAATGCACCGTCATATAAACTGTTGTAAAGTATTTGAAAATTTTCCTCTATCGAGATCCTAGAAATCAACGCTCATCAAAAGCCAGAAGCGGTGATCCTCAATGGAAATAGATACGGTAAAACGCATCTTAAAACCATGCTAGTTGCGGCAACAATATAACAGGATAAGTTCATGTTGCAAACGTATGCAAAAATCCTCCGTCCGAGCGTTGTGTTTCGTGCCAATACGGAAAAGAACGCCGCAAGTAGCTGTGAACTTACTAAGTTCACGTAGTTTCACATTCGTAATTGATGTTTTATATAACAGTGTATAACATATTCTCTTATATCTTACTCCACGTTCTATATCATTATGTTACCGATAGAATTAAATCTTACGAATCTATGGCACTCTGTCTATTCCGTTTATTGGTTCTACTAATCAATGGAAAATTTAAGTTCTAATTGGTGCGATGTTTGGCTATAACATTATACCAACCAATAACAATAACATACGCGTATAACAATAACTTTATCTTAAGTCAATTATGAAGTCTACGGAAACGCATACGATGTTTTGTATTCATTATTTGACGTCAATATTTTCTTATTGGTGCTTTAATGATTCTTTGATTTGATTACCACTCAGATTCTTTACCAATACTGCACTCATGTTCATTACCTTCAAGGTAATAGCTTTGATCATTATAAAATTATCCGAAATTGTTTTGCCGAGGAACTCGTGTTGTACTCGCAGTTAATCTATAATCCCTATAGTCCCTAGGTTTATTTTGTTGTTAATAGTAATACATGTGTGTATGCGCGACTTTACTAACGTCAAGTAACGATGTTCAAACAATTTGGTGATTTTTCCTGTAAAAGTGTTTAGTGTGACCACGATTCCGAAATTATCCATGTGATTACCTGATGTCTAAATTGTTTGTTATTTACAAATTGTTGCGACGAGTGATAACTATTTATTGCGAAGGAAATGTACAAAAAATAATTTGGGTTGTCGCGAGTCGAACTTGTTTTTTTTACTATTGGTGTTTTTATTAATGAGAATACCTGGCGTTACATTTACATTCGTTTACCATGCTTTGTTTACGTTATTGTAAGTTCAATGGTTGTGCTGACTTTTGGTAGCAGCTAGTGCCTTATTTCCTTCCAATTTGTTCGTTCATTTTTAGTAATACCTATTGATCGTTTATCTTCGCGCTTTTGTGTAGCCATGGTTGTAAGTTGGTGTAACAGGCAGAGTTAAAACTTGAAATGTGCTTTTATTTTCGCCATTCACTGCGTATAAATGTGGTAATAACATTTTCCTTTTCAAGTTTCCCGATTTTTTTTCAGTTTCTACATTTTTCAATGCAATTTTTACTATGTTATCAAATAATTTATTTATTTTTCGTCTACTAACCGTCAAAAATTCGATGTCACAGAACGAAAAGTTATTGCTAATGCAGGTCGTTAATGTGTTGATGAAAATTTCGTATTATTATTGGCGTTTTTGCGTATATGTTTCTATAGTTGTTCCTAATTCGTGTTTTACTTACTGTTTAAGCGTTAACTAATGCTACTCTGTGTTAGTTTCCGGTTCTGTCTGCGAGGTGAAATTAGTAATTAATTTCTTTGTAAGTTATAACTAGCGTTTTTACAACCATGCGTCTACTTGCGTTGTTTGTCTACTACGAACCGTGTATTGTGTAATGGTGTTGTACCGAGTGGTTTGATTTTACATTTTGAAGAAAAGGGCATTTTTGTTATATCGCTTCAGCCGCCCTTACACTTTGGCTTTGCGTTGTTCTACTTAACACTTTTTTCTTTGCGTTGTAGTTTTCACCCGTTCTATAGTATTGTGTTTTTTGGACTGTGGCAGTCGGTGCTATCTGCGTTATTGCCAAGTTTATTTTTGAAACTGTTCAAACCTAAAAACTTGATTTATTTTTTTCCTCGGCCTATAATTTTCCGTATGGGGAAGGTATGTGCCTCCCTTCATACATTCATCAGCCGAGCCGCGTAAAAGCGCTCGTCGTGTCTGAGCAATCGCATTTTGACTGAGCATTTCCCACCGGTAGCACCTGACTAGCTAGCTCCGATCACCAGTAAAACTGATCGAAACGGTCCAGCGTTTCCTTCCCTACCTGACGACAACGGTAACCCCAGCCTCGGGGCTTACATCGGGCCGTACACTTCTCTGTGTTGTGAACCCAGTGGAGCTGGTGTGTAGTGCCTGCAACACGCACTACGCGGCATCAGCTTGAGTGTTTTGCTACGAGGAGTGCTCTGCTATCCACGCAGTTACTGATCACCGTATATTGAAGAAAATACGACCATTTCAAAGGGAACAGCCGCTCACATCAGTTAGACAAGCCAGCCAGGCAATGGAAGAAGTTTTAGCTGACGACGTCACCACACCGCCACTCAATTTCGCGGCAGCGATGCACTGGCTGCCGTACATATGATTGCACCATGGCTCAACTGCTAAGTTTCCTCACGTACGTATTTATTAATATTTGGAAACCGTCCGGAAATTTCTATTTTGAAGAACAGTGTAAATCTTGCCTGAAAGGCTTAAGGGCTGATTCACACCATAGTTCCGGTCGCGTTTCGTTCTCGATCCAGTCACGCTCCGGTCGCGATACCGTCAAAAGATATTTTGACCGCGGCGAGAACGGTGCGAGACCTGACCGGCACTGCCAGTGTGAACTCACAACGAGGTCCGGTCCAGTCTGTAGCCTAACCAGCAGGATAGCAGCCAGCAGGATAGCAGCCAGCAGGATAATTATGATTTGTCTGCATTATAGAAAAATAGTGCACAAAAAAGGATAAATTTTCTTGTTTTGTGTATTTATTTTAATTCTTTCTGAGTCCTCCTTAGTAGCTCAATCAATTAAGGCACTTCGGTTAGGATAGGATGGGTTAAGTTAAAATATGTTCTGTTAGAATTTGTTAGGTAATGTTGACCGATTTTTTTTCACGGACCCACCTAGCCTAACGATGACATTGGTTAAAGTTAGGTTAGGAAAGGATAGGTTAGGTTAGGATTGGTTAAGATATGTTGGATTAGGATAGATTTGGTTAGCATAGGTTAAGACAATATAGATTAGAATATGTTTGGTTAAGATGGGTTAGGTTAAAATATGTTATTTTAAAATGAGTCATGTAATGTTGACCTAATTTTTGCATGGATCCACCTAGCTTATTGATGACAATGTCCGTGGAATTTCCACCGGTCCTGCTAGTCGAAATGAATCCTTGAATAACAAGGAAACATTTGAGCCACGCCTTTTTTTTGACAGTCAATCTTTCTCTTGAAGTGAGTGCTTCTCTGTTTCGCATTTTTTCACGTCATTTTCAATTTTTGATAGCATTTTTCATATTTCCCAGTGTTCATCCTAAAATATTTAAAAATTTTAGTTTCATCATCAGTAAGATATGCATATAACATGGGAACTCTCCTTCACTCTTTCTATCTTCTAGGATATGATGAACCCACTATCTCTTCCTTCTTTGCTTTCTTTCTTCTTCTCCACCATCGAGTGCAATTGCTATCACTGCAAAATGGGATCAAGAAAAGTCACTCATGCTTCGCCACTGATGATACGGAAGACACAGCAGCGAGAACGGTCCGTGACCAGACCGAACATGTGAATGCCCAGGGCTGGGAACGAACCGTGACTGGATCGAGAACGCAACGTGACCGGACCTATGGTGTGTATCAGCCCTAATGGTCACGCCATAAGTTAAATATGCGTGCATGCCTAACAAAACCGTCATATTAAACGATGCAAACCCCTAATTTCGACTTGCATCTTCATTGGTATTCTCTAATTCAAATGTTTCGTGTAGAGTGGGTGAAAGAAAAACTCAAATGAAAGTCCGCACATTGCTACTACATATTTCATAAAAACACTACTTAAATTGTGATTCGGAATGGATAAGCCATAGGGAAAAATTACGCTGACAAAATCCACTTCAAGAAAACTCTGCGCAAATTGTTAAAGCTGTTTCGAAACATTTCCAACCAATTTAAGCGGTATATATGAAAATATCACGTAATTGTATAAATAGGCTCCCTCAGACACTAACGTGAACTGTGTAGAAACATCGCTACGGACGTTGTGCGTCTGGGTACATTAGGTCTTCGTAAGGAATCATCGTATTCGCTGAGTGTGCCTGATGCACAGTAGTGCGACTTTTCGATTCCATTTCCGACTTCGATTCGATTTCTAATTGAAAATATCTTGAATATTAAAGAAAACAGATTTACAACAAATTCCCAGTCATGCTTTCTCTCAATAAATTGAATAATTGTTATAATAGATTTATCACTTCTTGTCCAATTGCACTTCATATGAATAACCAGAATCCCTGCAGAGAAAGTGTGGCTGCCATATTGACTACAGGAATATCGGCAGTATTGCTACAGTCAGTCAAGCAGCTACACATTTCCACACTGAAACTCCCTCAATACACGGACTAATGCATAGAGCTAAGTTACATGGGAGAAAGCATTCTTACTCTCATATTTCTACGGTGAATACAGAATAGACCAGATGTTTTTTGAGGCCTCCCAAACAGCAACAAAAGTATCCAAAGGAGGAAGGAGGAAGGCACCATTTAGTATGGAGTTATGGAAAAGCGGAATCTATGCAGAAGGTGCACAGAAACAATAAATTGAGAAAGAAGTGTATGAAGCATGGTCAAAGTTAAAGAAGAAAGTAGAAAGTGCTGAAAAACAGCTAGGTAGTGAACCGGAAAAAAAGGTGGTCCTTAACACAATAAAAAAATTATATTTTACCAAAAAGCAGGCCTACCCAAATAACTCTCAGCTCGGGCCTCACACATTCCCCCAGGGAGCGCTAATTCTCATAGATACAATAATTGTATCCCCCTGAGGGGAGTGAGAAAATGAAACAATAAATAAGTTGAAGACAGCGGGAGGAGCTTGAAAAAGAGTAACAGTCAACCGAAGAGGAAATTGTCCCTAGCTTAGAAACAAACATATTCTATTGAAGCAAAGGTTCACCAACTCCATGGAGCTGAAAATGACTCCATGGATGACTTAATGGAGCTAAAAATGGGGTTCAAATTGAAGACTGAAATTTAGTTAGCAGGTTTGAGCATTTTTAAGCTCTGGACAGTGTTGTGAACGATGGCATTTGGCATTCAACCCAAGAAGTCCTCTTTGTATGAATTGCTGCGTTTATCACCATGAATTGGGATAGCTCACATTAAATATATAGCAACACGCAAGCCCCACAGTAACACCTTGCAATAAACCCTTCACGCGGCATACCTCAACACTTTCAGCAAGTATACCCTCTGAATCAGGGTCGGCAGGGTCACTGAAGTGAAGCACAGGAGCAGGACCAGTCTCTTCCTGAAAATCACGAATGTCCCAAAAACTCTTCCATAATACGATCCGAGGCTAACCCAAGGTAAAAAAAATTGGTACCTTCAGGCCAAATAAATATATGTCATGTGTAAGGTATACTGTACAAGTTACTCCACTGACTCTTTAGTGTTCGGTGCTTCACGTAGTCCGGGAGCTGCTTCAACTAATTATCGAAATATGCCACAAATTGCTCAACATGGATTTGGGGACTTACACACGAGTATATAATTTTAGCCTTAGAATACGAACATGTTTTGACCAGCAATTTTAATGAGAATGTAAATAACAGATGAAGTTAAATCCTATATTGAATATGAACTGATAAATACAAAACCTTGTAGCCTGAAGTGTTGTTATACTTTTAATATGCAGGTAACTGCCCATGAAGAAAACAAATTCATCAATGCTTATCGATTACAAGTATATACATGTATGTTACACGAATATACGCGATCGTTAATAAATATCGTAACAACTTAAAATGCATGAGTAACTGTTAGGTATGAGAACCTATTTCTAGGCACCTGCATGAATACTTCTACATTGACACGTCGACTACGAATTGGTGCTTATGACTACCACTAAGTGCAGCAGTTGGAGGAAATAATGGAAACACCTAGGAAAATCAACAAAGTGTATTATAGTATATGGAGTAGGTCTACTTTTAGAGGCAACTACAGCCTCAATTCTCCTAGGCATTGGTTCATACCACTTGTGAATTGTTTCCAGATAAAATTTTAGTTGATTCTTCAGGTGCAACACCCTCCACGTGTTTTAGACAATGCTGGCGGAAATAGATTTCTAACTCAAATCTCTTTACCCGACCGTAAATGCTCAATAACGTTGAGGTCTGGAGACTGTGGAGGCCAGAAGAGATGCTCAACTTCATTAAAATTATCATGCACATCGTACGAGATCTACACACTTTTTGCAAACACAACAAAATTTTGAGAACTTAACGAAGCATCTAAGTATGCTTGATTCAGTATTTGCGGTAGTTTTGTAATTTTCTGCCACCGGCCGAAAGGAGGCGAGATGGCCGGGTGTGAGGAGTGAAGAAGAACATATCGTAGAGATATGTGTGTGGACGCAAAAGAAATTAAACTTATCTCTGTACGTGGGCGCAATGGAAAATAAATTTTAGTTTCGACATACAAAAAATTATATTTATGTAAAAAATTAAAATAGCATCCCATTCGTCACTAAAACATTTATTTTTCGCGCTTATAAAGTAACCCAAATATGTTTGGGCTAGAAAATCAGAATTACTCTTCATAAACAAGGATACTTGTGAAATTCTTTAGGCAGAGAAAATGAAGCCTTCAACCCTATAAAATCAAGTGTTCTGCCTTATGAAATGAGGTATTTAGCCCAACATAGACCTAAGCTTCCTAAAATAAAGAACATATAGGCAGCTATACTCAAATGTGTCCGGTGTACTGGACTTGAGGTACAGTCTACTTCTGTACCGCTTGTGGTGAATAAATTGTTTAAATTGACGTACGCTGAGTTGTTACATAAATATTTAGAGCGCTAAGTGCGGCGGGCTAAACTGAAGTTCAATACTCAACTCGAATTTGAGGGATTTTCAGAGATCAATTTAGAAAAGACCGAACTTAAATTAAATAGATCGCGCCTTCATTTAATTTCCACTGATTATGTATGAAAATTGAGTCAGTGACTGCTGGTCGGTCAGCAACACTGTGAAAATCCCACAAGTGACCACCGGTGGGTCACGTCGCACTCAAGGTATTGAAGCTGCCACGGACTCTACAAACTCACCTCACGCTGGGACATCAGCAACAGCGGCCATGTAACTAAATATTTAATGATCATGGCTGAGATTATGTGCTAGTTTGGGCCTCCTCAACAAAGGTGTTCCAGAGAGAGGAAGGATGAAGGCACGATTTAATATCGAGTTCCGGAACTTGAAATCTATGCACAAGGTGATCCCACACAAGACCCCCTGCGTTTAGAAACAGTAAGCTAGGAAGGATGTACATGAAATAAGATAGAAGTGGGAGAATGGAGTAATAGATACTGGAAAAAACGGCAACGAATTGAGAAAACAACAGCCACAAATCGAATGAAGAACACCATTTCGAGAAAAGAAGCTATTTAACTCTTAGCTCGGGACCTTACATTTTCCCCTCAGAAGTGCAAATTCCCAGCTGGCAACAACAAGCCATGCCATCACACAAGAACCGCTTTCCATTCATGTATTGTAGACTTTTTGAAACTCTTTTTCTTGCCGTCACCATCGTCCAGTTTCTTATCTGTGCATTGCAATGAAGCTAAACTCTTGCCAATTTATCGATTTGCTTTGTAATAAATGACAGAGGAGTAGGCAGTCTATACTATAATAAGTGCCGCGTCCTTCTGTCTGTCCGAAGCCGGTCTGTAATGTGTGATGAGCGTATCTGTGATACAAGCTCCATCAACTCCACAATTTCGTATCTGTGATACAAGATTCATTAACTCCACAATTTCGTATCTGTGATACAAGCTTCATCAATTCCACAATTTCGTGTCTGTGATACAAGCTTCATCAACTCCACAATTTCGTATCTGTGATACAAGCTTCATCAACTCCACGATTTCATATCTGTGATACAAGCTTCATCAACTCCACGATTTCATATCTGTGATGCAAGCTTCATCAACTCCACAATTTCGTATCTGTGATACAGGCTTCATCAACTCCACAATTTCGTATTCGTGATACAAGCTTCATCAACTCCACAATTTTCGTATCTGTGATACAAGCTTCATCAACTCCACAATTTCCAGTATATTAATCCGTCAGATTCGAGTAGGAATGAATATCACGTGAATTCTTAGGAAATAGGAACGTGTGTCATGTGATTTGTCGAACATCATTATACATTTTGACGGGCCGTGTGCACTCGGCCTCATCAACTCTCGAGAGATGGAATTTTTTTCATTTCTTACGGCCTTTTTTTCATTTCGCCTTCTTTCTTATTTCAAATAAACGGGGTGGACTATGTAGTAACGATAACCTCGATAGAATTTCCAGAGCAACGATTCGTCTCGGCAACCCGCAGCACATCGAATTAGATTAGATTAAAGGTTAGTTTAAACGTCCCTAACACCCAAAGAAAGCTTCGAGAAGAGGGGAAGGAGGAATGCACCATTTAGTATGGAGGTAAGGGAACGCGGAATCTATGCACAACGGGCGTAGAGACAGTGAGCTGAAAATGAAGTTCATGAAACAAGGTAAAAGTTTAAGAAGAAAGAAGTAGGTGCTGAAAAACAGGACATATTGAATCAAAAAATTTGTATTTTCCTAAAAAACACGTTATATTGTAACAAATGAAACACCTTCTTAACCTTTAGCACAGGACCTCACAAATTCCTCCTGAGAGAGCTGATTCCCATGCACATAACAGTTGTAACCTGCTCAGAGGAATCTTTCCAACGACGCCTGACCCCCTCACAACCTCTCACTCAACACAACACTTTACCAACTTTCAAACAATTTAAGCAATGTAAACGATTTAAGAAAAAAAATAGGGGAATTAAAAAATGAGAACCATTCTTTTACCACAAGCGGTACAGCAGTAGACTGTACCTCAAGTCCAGTACACCGGACACATTTGAGTATAGCTGCATGTGGGCTCGCATGTGTTCAGCGACTTCTGGGGCATCCTGCCACCAACGCTATTCTCAGGTGTACGGTTATGTTTAACAGTTATTTTAACCTTACACTAATTAACCATACAGTTATGTTTAACAATTATTTCAACCATACACTGATTAAACATACAGTTATGTTTAACAGTTATTTCAACCATACACTGAATAAACATAAACAATTTTAAACAATTTTAAACAATTTATTTACCACAGTAGATACAGAGGTAGAATGTTTCTTAAGTCTAGTACAATGGACGAGTTTGAATATAGCTACCTGTGGGCCCGAATAAGTTCAGCGACTTCTGGGGCATCCTACCATCAACATTATTCTAAGGTGTACATTAATGTTTAACCTAAATCACTTAACCTAGTTTCACATTAGACTGATCAGTGAGATAATTCAATCGATATCAGATATTTCATTTTACAATATAGGTTTTGTGGACTATATTTAACAGTACATTCGATAAAAGATTTAACAGCAGACTGAAGGCGAATTACATATTACCCATGGCAAATTTCATTATTGGAAACAGTCATGTTGGAGATAAGATTTGACTTGGTGATCTTACATGACTAATATTCCGATAGGAAGTGAGTCTCGAGATTTCTTTTGAATAACTTGTAAGAATTACTATCACGGATCTCCGCAGGTATTGAGTTCCAAGTTTTAGTTCCAACGAAGAGGATACTGTGTTGCGACCGGGCCTTTGAATAATAAGGAAGCATGAATTTACTCTATTTCGGGTTAAATGGTCGTGATGACCAGTTTGCGCACTTAATAATAGTTTCAGGCTATTGTCGCCATCATTTCCTAATGTTTTGTAAATGAAATTACAAATTGAGATTTTATAGAGATCTGGAAGTTTAAGTATTTGTAAATTTTTGAATGAATCATTTGTGTGAGCATTATGTTCTAGATTCTTTACCGCTCTGATTGCTCTTTTTTGCAGAGTAAAAATTATATTGGTTTTATTTTTATCAGTTCCGTGCCATGCTTCTATTCCGTATTGCAAGTATGGTGAAATGAGCGTTCGGTAGAGCATTCGTAAAGCTGTTTCAGGCAGGTAATTTTTAACTTTATTCAGGATTCCGATGGATTTCGATAATTTAGAACTAATATTAGCGATGTGCTCTTTAAAGGTCAGATGTTTATCTATTATGATGCCCAGAAACTTGCATGAGTTGGTTTCTTCGATTTCACCTTCGCCAATTTTTATGTGTGGGAGAGATATGTTTTTCTTGTATGAGAATGTAATATACTTTGTTTTTTCGATGTTGAGGCTTATTTTATTAGCTTTAAGCCATAATGAAACCTTATGGAGTTCATTATTTATTCTCTCCGCAATCATAGCGGGATTTTGGCTCGGAAGGACCGTAGAAAGCGTGCTGTCATCGGCAAAAAGTATGAATTTGAAAAATTTTGTTGATTTGATAATATCATTTATAAATATCAGAAATAGGAGAGGCCCTAGGACCGACCCTTGTGGAACTCCATGGCTAATTGTCTGTGGGTCCGATTTTGCGTCGTCAACGACAACGTATTGCTTCCGATTTGTTAGGTATGATTTGAACCAATCATGGGCAATTCATCGAATGCCATAACAGTGTAGTTTCGAGAGTAATATCTTATGGTCCACACAGTCGAATGCTTTTCGAAAGTCAAGAAAAACGGAGAAAACAAGCTTTCCTTCATCTATATTAGAGTAAAGGTACTGTAAATGATTTAATACAGCTTGTGTCGTTGATTTCTTAGAACGAAAACCGAATTGTCCGTCATAGAGAAAAGATTTTTGTTCAAAATACGAATAAACTTTTTTATACACAATTTTTTCAAATATTTTGCTCATAATTGGTAAAACAGAGATAGGTCTAAAATTATTAACGCAGTTTTTATCACCATTTTTAAAAATAGGGGTGACTCTGGCAGTTTTGAGAGAGTTGGGAAGATACCTTGAGAAAGCGAATGGTTGATAATATCAGATATGCACGGTGCTATTATATCAGCAATAGCCTTAAGAACTTTAGCTGAAAATGTATTTAATCCATTTGATTTATTTTTCAAGTTGTTTATGCATGTAATTACATCGGAGGGGTTAGTTGGCGGGAAAAAGAAAGAGTTGTGTTCACGGAAATGGTCCATGTATTGCAAGTGGTCTGTAGGTTCACTAACGACACTATCGGCTATATTTTTTCCTATATTTATAAAAAAGTTGTTGAACACTGTTGCAATATCTTGTTTATCATGATATTTTACATTTTCGTGAACGATGGATTCAATTGTTTTTTTAGCGTTATTATTCGGTCTATAGCATGAATTAAGCAGGCGCCAAGTTTTTTTAATATCAGTTCTGTAGTCAGTGAATTTGCGCGTAAAGTAGTTTTGTTTCGATGTTCGTATTTGATTTGTCACATGATTCCTGAATCTGTTATACGTTAATCTAGAGATTCGTCCTTCGTATAGTAAGGCTAAGTATGCTTGACGTTTCTTTATATTGATCACGATATCTTCAGTAATCCAAGGTTTTTGTCTATTTTTCGGCGTAATTGTGCGGGTGATTATTGGACAACATTGGTTATATGCGGTCGTTATAGTTTCAGTTAGTTTTAGTATTGCTTGGTCAATGTTAATCGCATTATTGTCTAGTTCATAGATGTCCAATGATGGCATTAATTCTTCTAGAACAGTTCGCATTGTCCCCAAGTTATATTCGTTTATACAACGATATGAAAAAGTCTCAGCATGTGGGCTGTTGCAGGGACTATAGACATTCTTCTTGATGAGAAACACCGGAAAATGGTCAGATAAGTCAGAAATTATTATTCCTGTAAGAAAATCAGTCGGATCTAACATAAAAATATTATCGAGCAACGTGGCAGATTCGGATGTAATACGCGTAGGTTTCGTGATGATTGGAAGGAAGGAGTTAGACTGAAAATCATTTATGAAGTTTGAGATTTGTTCACAGCTTTCATATTGAAGAAGATCGTAGTTGAAATCCCCGCAAATCATTATGTCATTGTATAGAGATTTGTTAAACTGAGATATTATGCTTTGAAGCTCGTTCAGGAAAGAAATGTTGCAAGCTGTTGGGGGCCTATATACAGTCCCAAGTACAATCCGTTTACCATTTTTCGTTAGTTCTATAAATAGAGTCTCAATATGTTCACGATTCATAGTCGCACTTATAATGTTTTTCGATGATATGTGTTTAGATATGTACGTACTGATGCCACCACCACGTTTGTTGCTACGGAGTGAATGATGGCTATTATAGTTCTGAATTTGAATTAGGTCTTTAGTTGAGTCATCTAGCCAACTTTCGGTGAAACTGAGAACATCAAAATTGCTGTTTAGCTCAGTGATAGTACAAGATATTTCATCTATTTTCGGATAAATGGACCTACAGTTCCAACATAATACTGAGAGATCGTTACAGGTTTTTCTCATCGATTCATTGAATTCTTTAATATTTAGGTATTTACAATTCCCAGTTTCATTTAGGTTTGGATGCAGTCTATTCAAATGATTGAGATCTGGATCAATATCATCGAAAATATCAACATGGTCAGTCATAAAGATTGAGAAACAGTAAGTAAAATGTGACGTAAAAAATAAAGAAGATGATACAGACTACAAGGTTAAGTTAAAAGTAAAGACATTCCTACTTATAGTAAAATATAAGAAATAGAGAGAAACTAAAACACACAGAGATTATTAGTCTAAAATTATTTAAAATCTAGAATGATTTCATAAGGAGATGGCTAACTCAGTCCATGAGTGGGAGCATTAGAGATCATAAATTGTGAATAGTGTAGTTACAAGGCTGTCATACCAGTGGTATCTGCATATAACACATACGATGTAGCAAAGAACGAAGTGGATTAGAATCGAAGTGACAGCGAAGTTATTTAATTAATATAAAGATCTTGAGTATCTAGATTATTTTCAGATTTTGAGACAGGTGGTAACATAATATTTAAATCAGAGTAGAAAATCCGGCATGAGCCTTCTATGAATAATGAGAAAAAGTAGATAAAAAACAATTTAGTGAGCAGTAAAACAAAGTTGCAAATTCTGCGTGGTTGCTTTGAAGAGCCAAAGGCGATTCTATAAATTCGTTGTGTGATCATCCATTTATACTGCAGTAATATACTTATTCGGCTTATAGTTATATGCTTATAATAATGTGATACCTATGTTTGTTTATCAACTGCCGACAATTTGCGCCATATTTCAAAGATAATGTGATTTTTTTTTTCTAATATGAAACCTTTATAGGACATTAATGTTTTCTTTCTTATTCACGTCCCACAATCGTTTTCATGATTCCGACTTAAGTGGACTGTTTTGTGCCACTATTTTTAGTACGAAATATTATAAAATTCATGCTATAATAAAAGATATTTTCTCCGTTTCCCTCGATTGGAATTCTGGTTTATACGAACTAGTTTACGCTGATATTTGCGCACATGCTTGCTTGTGTATATGTGTACGTGACCACGCTATGCGTATGACACTCTGTAGAATGCGTATGTATTGCCTCGATGCATAGAAATGCATTTGTGTTTGCTTACGAGTTTGGTGTAAGTATGTGCGTGGGTATATGTGTGCATGTGTATGTGTATATATTTACATGTATACGTGCACATATGTGTATACTAGACTGACAACTAGCATTTTACCAGAGATAATGGTCTTTTTCTGTGCACACTCAACTTGTAACATTACCTAACTCGTCATCTCTTTAGTATTGTGAAGCATTCATGTAAAAACTATACTTTTGTTGTACGATCATCCATTTATATTTATATAAAATGCTTGTTAACTAATGACCGTTATGTTAAAATTGTTGAATCAGTAATACAAAACTTATAATCTTCTTGGTCCTCATGCTTATATGTATATACGTATTTGTGTGTGTGTGTATGTGTGTGTGTGATGAGTGTGTGTATGGATATGCACACACATGCATACGTATATTTACATATGTGTGCATATGGATATATATTTATATGTTTTTTTTTTTCATGCTTCCTTAAAACGACACTTGTGAACATTGACCGAAACAAGCGATTTCATATATTATTTCCTGGCGTCAAGAATTGCGAAGTTTTATGTCATTTACATGTAAACTGTCAAAAGTGTTTTCACCTCACAATGAAAATGCATCGTCCATGAAATTGTGTTATCTCTTATAATTATCATTACATGTATTATCAAATGTAGATTAAGCTAGATTAGGAGTTCATTGAACTCAATCATTTCTTTTCGACTAGTGACACGAGTTTTTCAATACTCGTGTGTGTGTATCATCTAAGTATATTAATTTTAAGATATTTAAAAACCAATGATTGTAATATTGTACAATCTCTATTGGAAATAAACTGTTTTTCTTTTTTATTTTCTTTCTTTCTATCAGAAAACAAAAGAAATCATGTGGACAGCGATCAAAATACTATTCAATTCAGTACATAAGTCTCTAATTACGAATAATTTCTTCTGAGGACTTGCCGACACGTTGTAGTAAGTACTGGTCAAGTGATTCAGGTGTGTTGATGGTGTGAGGTCTAGGAGTTTCTTGTCCAGGTATCCGAGGAGAGTAGACGTTGATATTACCATCCAGAGTTCTTGCGAGACCTATTTTGTCGGGAAATTTTCGTTTGGCCAATCTCAGAGTGTACATAATATTAGCTCGCGAAGGGATGAGGTATTCGTTTACGTAGAATTTCGGCTTGGTCACTCGGCAGGCTGACAAAACTTCTTGTTTCTTTTCGTATTGTCGTAGCTCAAAGGTAATGTTTCTCCTATCGACGTTTCCAGGGGCAGGTTTTTTACCCAGTCTAGTCGCTGTAGTGAGGTCAGAGTTACTAAGGTTGACGTTGATTTGGTCTTTCAGGAGCTCCCGCACAGTCTGTCTACAGTCTTCATCAGAATGTGATTGCGGTAGTTCCCCTGTGATAACCAGAGTGGATTTTCTGTTTTCCAACTCTTCCCGTTCTTCTTTCCTTTCGAATTGCTCTAGCCGGGAGACTAGCCTGTCTATCTTTTTATTTTGCTCTTCAATCACTGCCTTTTGATTTGATTCTTTTTTCGTTAGTGTTTCAATCATCGTTGTCAAGTCACTAATTTCACTTTGAAATTTCTCCATTACTGAGTTAAAGTGATCAATTATGATGGAGGCCATTTGCTTATTTGGTTTTGACAGGTTTTGTATGTCTGGACAGTCAAGCTCCAGCGTACCCTCATTGTTCTTCTTGTTTGCCTTTCTGTCCGCCATCTTGTGAGAAAGGAGACACTTGCGAAAAAGAAGCAAGGGTTGAGTGTTATTTTGAGGGAATATCACACTTTTTGTTCGATTGTTTGGATTTTGGTTAGATGAAATTTACTTTCAGATTCTCATGGTCTGAGTGAGCACTCTTTTTGGTTAGAAATGCATGTTCATTAACCAATTGTGCACTTTGATTCCGAGCAAAGACAAAGTACGTCCTCACTTCACGGAGACACTGTTGACACTGCATACAGTTATGCTTAACAGTTATTTCAACCATACACTGATTAAACATACAGTTATGTTTAACCGTTATTTCAACCATACACTGATTAAACATACGAGTACAGTTATGTTTAACAGTTATTTCAACCATGCACTGATTAAACATACAGTGATGTTTAACAGTTATTTCAACCATGCACTGATTAAACATACAGTTATGCTTAACAGTTATTTCAACCATACACTGATTAAACATACAGTTATGTTTAACAGTTATTTCAGCCTTACACTGATTAAA
This sequence comes from Morinoia aosen, assembly GCA_030386875.1. Classification (NCBI taxonomy): domain Eukaryota; kingdom Metazoa; phylum Arthropoda; class Malacostraca; order Amphipoda; family Talitridae; genus Morinoia; species Morinoia aosen. The sequence goes on along the minus strand of CM059576.1, from coordinate 51,686,867 downwards.
CATACAGTTATTTTCAACAGTTATTTCAACCATACACTGATTAAACATACAGTTATGCTTAACAGTTATTTCAACCATACACTGATTAAACATACAGTTATGTTTAACAGTTATTTCAACCATACACTAATTAAACATACAGTTATGCTTAACAGTTATTTCAACCATACACTGATTAAACATACAGTTATGCTTAACAGTTATTTCAATCATACACTGATAAAACATACAGTTATGTTTAACAGTTATTTCAGCCTTACACTGATTAAACATACAGTTATGCTTAACAGTTATTTCAACCATACACTGATTAAACATACAGTTATGCTTAACAGTTATTTTAACCTTACACTGATTAAACATACAGTTATGCTTAACAGTTATTTCAACCATACACTGATTAAACATACAGTTATGCTTAACAGTTATTTCAACCATACACTGATTAAACATACAGTTATGCTTAACAGTTATTTCAACCATACACTGATTAAACATACAGTTATGCTTAACAGTTATTTCAACCATACACTGATTAAACATACAGTTATGCTTAACAGTTATTTCAACCATACACTGATTAAACATACAGTTATGTTTAACAGTTATTTCAGCCTTACACTGATTAAACATACAGTTATGCTTAACAGTTATTTCAACCATACACTGATTAAACATACAGTTATGCTTAACAGTTATTTCAACCATACACTGATTAAACATACAGTTATGCTTAACAGTTATTTCAACCATACACTGATTAAACATACAGTTATGTTTTACAGTTATTTCAGCCTTACACTCATTAAACTTACAGTTATGCTTAACAGTTATTTCAACCATATACTGATTAAACATACAGTTATGTTTAACAGTTATTTCAACCATACACTGATTAAACATACAGTTATGCTTAACAGTTATTTCAGCCTTCCACTGATTAAACATACAGTTAAGCTTAACAGTTATTTCAACCATACACTGATTAAACATACAGTTATGCTTAACAGTTATTTCAACCATACACTGATTAAACATACAGTTATGCTTAACAGTTATTTCAACCATACACTGATTAAACATACAGTTATGTTTAACAGTTATTTCAGCCTTACACTGATTAAACATACAGTTATGTTTAACAGTTATTTCAACCATGCACTGATTAAACATACAGTTATGCTTAACAGTTATTTCAACCATACACTGATTAAACATACAGTTATGTTTAACAGTTATTTCAACCATGCACTGATTAAACATACAGTTATGTTTAACAGTTATTTCAGCCTTACACTGCTTAAACATACAGTTATGTTTAACAGTTATTTCAACCATGCACTGATTAAACATACAGTTATGTTTAACAGTTATTTCAGCCTTACACTGATTAAACATACAGTTATGTTTAACAGTTATTTCAACCATGCACTGATTAAACATACAGTTATGCTTAACAGTTATTTCAACCATACACTGATTAAACATACAGTTATGCTTAACAGTTATTTCAACCATACACTGATTAAACATACAGTTATGTTTAACAGTTATTTCAGCCTTACACTGATTAAACATACAGTTATGTTTAACAGTTATTTCAACCATACACTGATTAAACATACAGTTATGCTTAACAGTTATTTCAGCCTTCCACTGATTAAACATACAGTTATTTTTAACAGTTATTTCAACCATACACTGATTAAACATACAGTTATGCTTAACAGTTATTTCAACCATACACTGATTAAACATACAGTTATGCTTAACAGTTATTTCAGCCTTCCACTGATTAAACATACAGTTATTTTTAACAGTTATTTCAACCATACACTGGTTAAACATACAGTTATGCTTAACAGTTATTTCAACCATACACTGATTAAACATACAGTTATGTTTAACAGTTGTTTCAACCATACACTGATTAAACATACAGTTATGCTTAACAGTTATTTCAACCATACACTGATTAAACATACAGTTATGCTTAACAGTTATTTCAACCATACACTGATTAAACATACAGTTATGCTTAACATTTATTTCAACCATACACTGATTAAACGTACAGTTATGTTTAACAGTTATTTCAACCATACACTGATTTAACATACAGTTAAGCTTAACAGTTATTTCAACCATACACTGATTAAACATACAGTTATGCTTAACAGTTATTTCAACCATACACTGATCAAACATACAGTTATGCTTAACAGTTATTTCAACCATACACTGATTAAACATACAGTTATGCTTAACAGTTATTTCAACCATACACTGATTAAACATACAGTTATGCTTAACAGTTATTTCAACCATACACTGATCAAACATACAGTTATGCTTAACAGTTATTTCAACCATACACTGATTAAACATACAGTTATGCTTAACAGTTATTTCAACCATACACTAATTAAACAAACAGTTATGTTTAACAGTTATTTCAGCCTTACACTGATTAAACATACAGTTATGCTTAACAGTTATTTCAACCATACACTGATTAAACATACAGTTATGTTTAACAGTTATTTCAACCATACACTGATTAAACATACAGTTATGCTTAACAGTTATTTCAACCATACACTGATTAAACATACAGTTATGCTTAACAGTTATTTCAACCATACACTGATTAAACATACAGTTATGTTTAACAGTTATTTCAGCCTTACACTCATTAAACATACAGTTATCCTTAACAGTTATTTCAACCATACACTGATTAAACATACAGGTATGCTTAACAGTTATTTCTACACTCATTAAACATACAGTTATGCTTAACAGTTATTTCAACCATACACTCATTAAACATACAGTTATGCTTAACAGTTATTTCAACCATACACTCATTAAACATACAGTTATGTTTAACAGTTATTTCAGCCTTACACTGATTAAACATACAGTTATGTTTAACAGTTATTTCAACCATACACTGATTAAACATACAGTTATGTTTAACAGTTATTTCAGCCTTACACTCATTAAACATACAGTTATTTTTAACAGTTATTTCAGCCTTACACTCATTAAACATACAGTTATGTTTAACAGTTATTTCAACCATACACTGATTAAACATACAGTTATGCTTAACAGTTATTTCAACCATACACTGATTAAACATACAGTTATTTTTAACAGTTATTTCAGCCTTACACTCATTAAACATACAGTTATGCTTAACAGTTATTTCAACCATACACTGATTAAACATACAGTTATGTTTAACAGTTATTTCAGCCTTACACTCATTAAACATACAGTTATTTTTAACAGTTATTTCAGCCTTACACTGATTAAACATACAGTTATGTTTAACAGTTATTTCAACCATGCACTGATTAAACATACAGTTATGCTTAACAGTTATTTCAACCATACACTGAATAAACATACAGTTATGTTTAACAGTTATTTCAACCATGCACTGATTAAACATACAGTTATGTTTAACAGTTATTTCAGCCTTACACTGATTAAACATACAGTTATGTTTAACAGTTATTTCAACCATGCACTGATTAAACATACAGTTATGTTTAACAGTTATTTCAGCCTTACACTGATTAAACATACAGTTATGTTTAACAGTTATTTCAACCATGCACTGATTAAACATACAGTTATGCTTAACAGTTATTTCAACCATACACTGATTAAACATACAGTTATGCTTAACAGTTATTTCAACCATACACTGATTAAACATACAGTTATGTTTAACAGTTATTTCAGCCTTACACTGATTAAACATACAGTTATGTTTAACAGTTATTTCAACCATACACTGATTAAACATACAGTTATGCTTAACAGTTATTTCAGCCTTCCACTGATTAAACATACAGTTATTTTTAACAGTTATTTCAACCATACACTGATTAAACATACAGTTATGCTTAACAGTTATTTCAACCATACACTGATTAAACATACAGTTATGCTTAACAGTTATTTCAGCCTTCCACTGATTAAACATACAGTTATTTTTAACAGTTATTTCAACCATACACTGGTTAAACATACAGTTATGCTTAACAGTTATTTCAACCATACACTGATTAAACATACAGTTATGTTTAACAGTTATTTCAACCATACACTGATTAAACATACAGTTATGCTTAACAGTTATTTCAACCATACACTGATTAAACATACAGTTATGCTTAACAGTTATTTCAACCATACACTGATCAAACATACAGTTATGCTTAACATTTATTTCAACCATACACTGATTAAACGTACAGTTATGTTTAACAGTTATTTCAACCATACACTGATTTAACATACAGTTAATCTTAACAGTTATTTCAACCATACACTGATTAAACATACAGTTATGCTTAACAGTTATTTCAACCATACACTGATTAAACATACAGTTATGCTTAACAGTTATTTCAACCATACACTGATCAAACATACAGTTATGCTTAACAGTTATTTCAACCATACACTGATTAAACATACAGTTATGCTTAACAGTTATTTCAACCATACACTAATTAAACAAACAGTTATGTTTAACAGTTATTTCAGCCTTACACTGATTAAACATACAGTTATGCTTAACAGTTATTTCAACCATACACTGATTAAACATACAGTTATGTTTAACAGTTATTTCAACCATACACTGATTAAACATACAGTTATGCTTAACAGTTATTTCAACCATACACTGATTAAACATACAGTTATGCTTAACAGTTATTTCAACCATACACTGATTAAACATACAGTTATGCTTAACAGTTATTTCAGCCTTACACTCATTAAACATACAGTTATCCTTAACAGTTATTTCAACCATACACTGATTAAACATACAGTTATTTTTAACAGTTATTTCAGCCTTACACTCATTAAACATACAGTTATGCTTAACAGTTATTTCAACCATACACTGATTAAACATACAGGTATGCTTAACAGTTATTTCTACACTCATTAAACATACAGCTATGCTTAACAGTTATTTCAACCATACACTGATTAAACATACAGTTATGTTTAACAGTTATTTCAGCCTTACACTCATTAAACATACAGTTATCCTTAACAGTTATTTCAACCATACACTGATTAAACATACAGGTATGCTTAACAGTTATTTCTACACTCATTAAACATACAGTTATGCTTAACAGTTATTTCAACCATACACTCATTAAACATACAGTTATGCTTAACAGTTATTTCAACCATACACTCATTAAACATACAGTTATGTTTAACAGTTATTTCAGCCTTACACTGATTAAACATACAGTTATGTTTAACAGTTATTTCAACCATACACTGATTAAACATACAGTTATGTTTAACAGTTATTTCAGCCTTACACTCATTAAACATACAGTTATTTTTAACAGTTATTTCAGCCTTACACTCATTAAACATACAGTTATGTTTAACAGTTATTTCAACCATACACTGATTAAACATACAGTTATGCTTAACAGTTATTTCAACCATACACTGATTAAACATACAGTTATTTTTAACAGTTATTTCAGCCTTACACTCATTAAACATACAGTTATGCTTAACAGTTATTTCAACCATACACTGATTAAACATACAGTTATGTTTAACAGTTATTTCAGCCTTACACTCATTAAACATACAGTTATTTTTAACAGTTATTTCAGCCTTACACTCATTAAACATACAGTTATGTTTAACAGTTATTTCAACCATACACTCAATAAACATACAGTTATGTTTAACAGTTATTTCAGCCTTACACTGATTAAACATACAGTTATGTTTAACAGTTATTTCAGCCTTACACTCATTAAACATACAGTTATTTTTAATAGTTATTTCAGCCTTACACTGATTGAACATACAGTTATGTTTAACAGTTATTTCAGCCTAACACTCATTAAACATACAGTTATTTTTAACCATCTGCAGCGGCCGGCACTCATCAACATACAAAGTCGCGGAAAAAATAAAATAATAAAGGAAAAAATATTCATTTCCAATTAGGTTCAAGCTATAAAAGTTTGACACTAATTTTTAAAATATGCTTACATTAACATAAGTAGTTGATAATCACACATCGGTACTGTGATACCCATGCAAAATGTTGAAACAAAAAAAAGATTGACAGAAAAGCACAACAGATGTTGAAAGTAACACCATCTTACCTTAGTTTACATATCACGCGTCAGAGTCTAAACCTCAGAGCCATTGTAACCGTCATGGTAGATACATGGTATTCTGTGATGTATCCCTGATGTTATATTCTGATACTATCCCCGTGCTCACCGTACGCTGAACTATGACTGCTGGACTGCTTGCTGGGCTGCTTGCTGGAATGCTTGCTGGGCTGCTTGCAGGGCTGCTTGCTGGACAGCCTAATCACACTATACTCTTCACCAGCACAACACAACCCTCACTCAACTCCACCAGCTAAACACTTCAGTATTCACACAATGAAGCATGTTGCCCTCAAAGAGCTGATCCCATCCTGGGAGATACACACGCGATACTATAAAGACACACGGGTAAATTTCTCCCGTTGTCACACAGTTTTATTTTACATTATTTGTGTGCCCTTATATAGTATTGAGGCTAAGATAAGGAGTCAGTGGCCATTTCAGTTCGCTAATGAAACAAAAACTGCGTACGCTAGAATGTTGAAAGTTATTTCACCTGAAAAAAAACTATCTCGATGTTAGGAATAAGTTATCTACGAGAACTTCAAAACTTTTACCCTCTATTTTTAACACTTTGTTTGGAATAGGACCCATCGATGGGTCGTTTGAAAATTTTTAACAACCTTTAACAATTAATAGTGTTTATTGTTATTCGTCACAGTTAATGTTCAGGATTTACAAACTTGCAAACAACTTTTGAATTTAAATTTGAGTTGAAAATTGAAGTTCATTTCAACATACCGCAGTGAACGTGTTGAATTGTGGCACGACTGCCACTGTTGCAGGAGAGAGTTAATCATTCTATAAATCAAGAGCCAAGACTTACCCGTACACGAAACTAAAGCTCATTTCACATTGAGCTAGCAAAGCTGCATCTAAAAAGCTCGCATGAACTATCTAGCAGACGGTCTGCGAGACTGGTAGGCAGGAATAGCATTTTTACCTCGCATGCTGGATGCTGGATAAAACGTGCGAGTTCAGTGTGAAGGCAACGGCGCGTAATAGTGCTATCCCTACCTACCAGTCTCGCATACCGTCTGCTGGATAGTTGATGCGAGCTTGCTAGATGCTGCTCTGCTAGCTCGGTGTGAAATGGACCTAAATTTCAACATGATGCAGCCACAGCACATACGGCAAGAGAAACAATGACGTTGGTCAGAGGTATATACTTTCCAAATTTTTGACTTCACTATTGGGTAACATCTCTTGGCCTCCTCGTTCTCCAGACAAATCTTTTCCAGACAACCCCGCGAATAACGCAGCACATACGTTTTAATTCCTCTCAAACGAAAGAGTAAAATATTATATCGTTCGAGAGTAATGTGAAGTCGATAGGCGCATTATTTCGAAAGTTACAAGAAGGTGAACTGAAGTGTTGCATTAGTGGCGGGGCTTATCCGGAAAAGTTACCCGTTATTTAGCTTTGGTTAAGTATTTATGAATATTGTGGTTGTGACTACTGGTCGGTCAGCAGCATCAAGAAAATTGCCTCCGTGTACCACCCGTGGCTCACGTCGAAGTCGGAGTTTTAACTCCTCCGCCATCGGTCGACACACAAGCGCATCCAGCGGTGCTGGGCGCGAAACTTGACATTTACCTGATGCCTTAACTACCCTAACATTTTGACTGCGACGTGCGCCACCGTTGGTACACGGAGGCAATTTTCTTGATGCTGCTGACCGACCAGTGGTCACAAACTCAATTTTCGAAAATATTTAATCAAATCTAAATGAAGGCACGATCCAGTTCATGCTTAGTATTTTCCAAATAGCTTACTACAATTGACCTCAAATTTGAGTTTGGTGTTGAACTTATTGTTTAGTTGCCGCAGTCAAAGTGCTAAAAGAATCCGGGTTTTCAAGTTCCACTTACTTGAGTTAGGAATTACCTCATAGTAATATGCTCGCACACAAGTATAGCGTACCGGTACAGCAGACAAGTGGTGCAACACAATGGTACAGTACTCAAGTATACTATGATGGTTTCAGAGAGAAGTAGACCTGGTACAGTACTCAAGTATACCATAATAGTTTCAGAGTGAAGTAGACCTGATTTCTCCACAACGCGACTATGCCACAGAACTACAGTGTGCACACTTTGCAATGTTATGGAAAACGTGCTTTCTCGTCTACGTTGCTGAGTTTGGGCGCCAATCAAAAGATATATTCTGTAAACAGGTGACAGGAGTGTCGCTTGAGCTACATCTTACGTACGCCCACGCTATGGAAAGCCGACCTCGGATAACACTTTGACTGCGGCGTGACCCACCGGTGGCCACTGAGGGGTTTTTACAATTTTGCTGACCGACCAGCAATCACAAACAATTTTCACAGCGAAAACTAAATGAAGGCACGGTCTGTTTAATGTTCGCTATTTTAGAACTTGATCTCTAAAATTAACCCGCAATTGGCAAACTTAAGGTCAACATTTAACTCGAATTTGAAGTCAATTGTGAGAAGCAATGTTGAAAATAGCAAGCATAAACTTGATCGTGCCTTCATTTAGTTTCATTAGAGTATTTATGAAATAGAGTTTGTGACTACTGGCCGGTCTGCAGCATAATGGAAATCCCCTCAGTGACCACCGGTGGCCCACATTGGGGTCAAAGTGCTAGACGATGCCGTTATTTTTGATGGCAGGTGGACTGTTCCGTCAGGACGGCTCGCATAAACCCAACGGTGGCTTGATTTGCCCTGCACTCTTTCTCGCTGGAACAATAAGCGCTTTGACTGCGGCAACTAAATATTAAGTTCAATGCCAAACTCAAATTCAAAGCCAATTGTAGTAAGCTATTTAGAAAATTCCAAACATTAACTGGATCGTGCCTTCATTTAGCTCTGATTACGTTTTTATGAAAATTGAGTTTGTGACTACTAGTCGGTCAGTAGCTTTGTGAAAATCCCCTCCGTGTACCACCGGTGGCCCACGTCGCAGTCAAAGTGTAAATTGTTTGAGCAGTTTAGGAAGCGGGTTTGGAGCAGTCGTAATTACTTTGAGAATTAGTTGAAAATTATGAACAGCGAATTATTATCCCACTACCTCTAGCTATCTCCTTACCAATTATTTTGCTAGCACTTACAGCGTGACGCTGTAGATGTAGCGCAGATGACCCCATTTACTTCATAGTATAAATATTTTTTCAATAACATAGGCATTTCAGTTCCAGGTAAAATAATTGCTTCCACTTTAACAAGCCAAGGAGCTTAAAAAGTAACGAGTAATTAATGAATATTGAAATGCAAAATATACTTCCCGTTGCAAATGGTCCCGACACATTTCTGTGACGCGGCCACAAGATTCAAACGATGCACCTTCCCTCACGACAGCCCGCGACATATACTGGCGTGCGGGTGTCAAGTGACTGTCAACTTGCCAAGACTCGAGACTGGCAGAACACCTTAAGCGGCCCATAGACGATCAATTTTATTGTCAATATAATTGACAATGATGAATATTGACAATTATATTGATCGTCTGTGGGCTTGATTGACGACCGTCAATTAATTGACTCAATGTATTGACGAAATCAAATCATTTTGATTTTTTATTGATGGTTCGTCAATATATTGAAACGTCCATTTGGACGCGTCAATATATTGCGTCAATATTTCATTCTGAGCTCCGGAAGTCGTAGTGTATACACCTGGAAATACTTCGAATTTTATTTTTGTGTACTCGCAGATCTGTTACTTCTTGCATGTTGGAGTGCGCTGCTGCAAATATGAAGTAATTTTTATGTCTTATCATTAAAAATATCCTATGAATGTAGTGAACTAATTTCATTTATAATTATTAGCCTATTTATAAGCATTTTGTTGCAAACTAAAAACTTGGTACACTTTCCTTGAAATCTGCTACTTTCGAACGGCTAAATCTGGTACTTTTAACAAAACACGTAGGGCAAGTTATGGCAACCAGGGCTGAGGTGCTTACACACCAAAAGACTGAAAGCGAGAAAGCAAGCAAGAGAGAAAGATGTCAGCAGGATCTATCACACACAAAATAACAGCCAGTTTGCTCCTAAATGTCATGGAGAGATGTCTATAACAGAAACGAGCAGTACAAGCATGTGTTTGTAACGTTGAATTTCGTTCCTTCTTCATCCTGTTGCTTTGAAATATGTAATCTGTCCCCGTGCTGTGGAGTTTTTGAGTTCAAAATGCAAAGTACAGCATTAACTTTGGATATCAGAAGTTCAGTGTATGCTGGAAGAATTGAGAAGTACGCCACCCTTATCGATATCTCACCGCGCACTGCCAGGCAGCCAGAAGCTTCTCGCTGCAGTTCTCAAGCGTGAAACCATCTTCGAGTCGATTTCTCGCTTCAGCCAAACTTCAGTCTTTCTCGCTCGCTCTCTTACTTGCTTGCAGTGTATGCACTCCCATTGGAATCCATAGTAATCAATTCAAGCTCGCTTGCTTTCTCTCATCAAATATTTTGTTGTGCAGGCATCCGGACACTCTAGATATTTAATAGCTAGCTAGGTCTAGGGTTTTTTCGCTTAAACCTTTCTGTAAAGTTTGGAATGTAGATATTAGCTAAAAAAACCTGGATAGTTTTTTAGCTTGCTTGATATTATGTTGCAGGAATTACACTTAAGCGAAGCATATGATATATTACTCTAAATTAATACGCGTATTATGAATTCGCTGTAATGTTAACTATTTCATTCTCATAATATTTGTTTCATTTGATTATCAAAGTGATTACTTTTGCTTCTTTTTAGTTCAACTCGAAGATATAATACTAGCGCTACATTATTTCTTTCGTGTTATTCTCAGATCACAATGAATAATTTGTTGTTTCTACGCGCCCTTCTTTATTGCACGGCTTTGTCTTCTAATATACTGTATAGAGGTAAAATCTGTCTTTTTATCCTCGTAGTGAATTGTCTTGAATCATGCGCCCATTCATTGGAGTACACTCATTCTTATTGATGCCGACCAGCTCAGATAATTGCGAACGTTATAGAACTGTTCTGGGGTGAGAGGGTAGCAGAGACGGAGTCGCAGCTTTGCAAAAATAAAAATGAATCAACAATTAACAATACGAATTTTCATCAGGAACTTGAAAACGAAGAACACAGCATGTATTGAAATAATTTTAATCTTATTTCTTTCTTTACACACATAATCTATACAAGTGAAGAAACTAAAAAACTAGTAGTCCTATTTTTCTTAAACGTTTCGGAGTCCAGCTCCATCATTAGTAAGTCAGATCTGAAATTTACAATGAAAACAGTTTAAAATGTAATGTTATTTTAGATTTTTTCTAGTCTACAAGTAAATGAACTGAATATAAATTTGCAACGGGAATGAACTGGTCGCATTATGAGCTTTGACAATGTTTATAAAATTCTCAAATCAAAATCATTAGCAGCAGAACATGAAATTTCGAAATCATCTTCAGACACACGGGCACTGCACTCCTCCGCATCAAGGCGGACAGAAGAATGACCGGGCTGCGTAAGTCGATTCCCCGTTCTGAAGCCCACACCACGATGCTGGGCAATCCTCTCCCGCTCCCTGAGTGTTGTACAGCTCTGTTGTACTTCACGTGTTGTACAGCTCTGTTGTACTCCACGTGTTGTACAGCTCTGATGTACTCCACGTGTTGTACAGCTCTGTTGTACTCCACGTGTTGTACAGCTCTGTTGTACTCCACGTGTTGTACAGCTCTGTTGTACTCCACGTGTTGTACAGCTCTGTTGTACTCCACGTGTTGTGCAGCTTTGTTGTACTCCACGTGTTGTGCAGCTCTGTTGTATTCCACGTGTTGTGCAGCTCTGTTGTACTCCCCGTGTTGTTCAGCTCTGTTGCACTCCACGTGTTGTACAGCTCTGTTGTACTCAACGTGTCGTACAGCTCGGTTGTACTCCACGTGTTGTACAGCTCTGTTGTACTCCACGTGTTGTACAGCTCTGTTGTACTCCCCGTGTTGTGCAGCTTTGTTGTACTCCACGTGTTGTACAGCTCTGTTGTACTCCACGTGTTGTGCAGCTTTGTTGTACTCCACGTGTTGTACAGCTCTGTTGTACTCAACGTGTTGTACAGCTCTGTTGTACTCCACGTGTTGTACAGCTCTGTTGTACTCCACGTGTTGTACAGCTCTGTTGTACTCCCCGTGTTGTGCAGCTTTGTTGTACTCCACGTGTTGTACAGCTCTGTTGTACTCCACCTGTTGTACAGCTCTGTTGTACTCCCCGTGTTGTGCAGCTTTGTTGTACTCCACGTGTTGTACAGCTCTGTTGTACTCCACGTGTTGTACAGCTCTGTTGTACTCCCCGTGTTGTGCAGCTTTGTTGTACTCCACGTGTTGTACAGCTCTGTTGTACTCCACGTGTTGTGCAGCTTTGTTGTACTCCACGTGTTGTACAGCTCTGTTGTACTCCACGTGTTGCACAGCTATGTTGTACTCCACGTGTTGTACAGCTCTGTTGTACTCCACGTGTTGTACAGCTCTGTTGTACTCCACCTGTTGTACAGCTCTATTGTACTCACCATTGCTGTACTCAAACCCTACAGACAGAAAAACGAATTGAGCTCCTTTTTTTAGATTACACCGACCAATCGGGCTAACTAGTATTTCACATTGGTGAAGCATATTAGTGTTATGTAAAATGTGTGCTCGAGTGTTGCAACAGTGGTGCGCTGCAACATACAGCACCAGGTCAGGGCGCTGGCTGGCAGAGGATCGCAATGTGAGCTCGAGTGTTGCAACAGTGGTGCGCTGCAACATACAGCACCAGGTCAGGGCGCTGGCTGGCAGAGGATCGCAATGTGAGCTCGAGTGTTGCAACAGTAGTGCGCTGCAACATACAGCACTAGGTCAGGGCGCTGGCTAGCAGAGGATCGCAATGTGAGCTCGAGTGTTGCAACAGTGGTGCGCTGCAACATACAGCACTAGGTCAGGGCGCTGGCTGGCAGAGGACCACAATGTGAGCTCGAGTGTTGCAACAGTGGTGCGCTGCAACATATAGGGCTAGGTCAGGGCGCTGGCTGGCAGAGGACCGCAATGTGAGCTCGAGTGTTGCAACAGTGGTGCGCTGCAACATACAGCACTAGGTCAGGGCGCTGGCTAGCAGAGGATCGCAATGTGAGCTCGAGTGTTGCAACAGTGGTGCGCTGCAACATACAGCACTAGGTCAGGGCGCTGGCTGGCAGAGGATCGCAATGTGAGCTCGAGTGTTGCAACAGTGGTGCGCTGCAACATACAGCACTAGGTCAGGGCGCTGGCTGGCAGAGGATCGCAATGTGAGCTCGAGTGTTGCAACAGTGGTGCGCTGCAGCATACAGCACTAGGTCAGGGCGCTGGCTGGCAGAGGATCGCAATGTGAGCTCGAGTGTTGCAACAGTGGTGCGCTGCAACATACAGCGCTAGGTCAGGGCGCTGGCTGGCAGAGGATCGCAATGTGAGCTCGAGTGTTGCAACAGTGGTGCGCTGCAACATACAGCGCTAGGTCAGGGCGCTGGCTGGCAGAGGACCACAATGTGAGCTCGAGTGTTGCAACAGTGGTGCGCTGCAACATACAGCACTAGGTCAGGGCGCTGGCTGGCAGAGGATCGCAATGTGAGCTCGAGTGTTGCAACAGTGGTGCGCTGCAACATACAGCACCAGGTCAGGGCGCTGGCTGGCAGAGGACCGCAATGTGAGCTCGAGTGTTGCAACAGTGGTGCGCTGCAACATACAGCACTAGGTCAGGGCGCTGGCTGGCAGAGGACCGCAATGTGAGCTCGAGTGTTGCAACAGTGGTGCGCTGCAACATACAGCACTAGGTCAGGGCGCTGGCTGGCAGAGGATCGCAATGTGAGCTCGAGTGTTGCAACAGTGGTGCGCTGCAACATACAGCACCAGGTCAGGGCGCTGGCTGGCAGAGGACCACAATGTGAGCTCGAGTGTTGCAACAGTGGTGCGCTGCAACATACAGCGCTAGGTCAGGGCGCTGGCTGGCAGTGGACCGCAATGTGAGCTCGAGTGTTGCAACAGTGGTGCGCTGCAACATACAGCACCAGGTCAGGGCGCTGGCTGGCAGAGGACCGCAATGTGAGCTCGAGTGTTGCAACAGTGGTGCGCTGCAACATACAGCACCAGGTCAGGGCGCTGGCTGGCAGAGGACCACAATGTGAGCTCGAGTGTTGCAACAGTGGTGCGCTGCAACATACAGCACTAGGTCAGGGCGCTGGCTGCCAGAGGATCGCAATGTGAGCTCGAGTGTTGCAACAGTGGTGCGCTGCAACATACAGCACCAGGTCAGGGCGCTGGCTGGCAGAGGATCGCAATGTGAGCTCGAGTGTTGCAACAGTGGTGCGCTGCAACATACAGCACCAGGTCAGGGCGCTGGCTGGCAGAGGACCGCAATGTGAGCTCGAGTGTTGCAACAGTGGTGAGCTGCAACATACAGCACCAGGTCAGGGCGCTGGCTGGCAGAGGACCACAATGTGAGCTCGAGTGTTGCAACAGTGGTGCGCTGCAACATACAGCACCAGGTCAGGGCGCTGGCTGGCAGAGGACCGCAATGTGAGCTCGAGTGTTGCAACAGTGGTGAGCTGCAACATACAGCACTAGGTCAGGGCGCTGGCTGGCAGAGGACCGCAATGTGAGCTCGAGTGTTGCAACAGTGGTGAGCTGCAACATACAGCACCAGGTCAGGGCGCTGGCTGGCAGAGGACCACAATGTGAGCTCGAGTGTTGCAACAGTGGTGCGCTGCAACATACAGCACCAGGTCAGGGCGCTGGCTGGAAGAGGACCGCAATGTGAGCTCGAGTGTTGCAACAGTGGTGCGCTGCAACATACAGCACCAGGTCAGGGCGCTGGCTGGCAGAGGACCGCAATGTGAGCTCGAGTGTTGCAACAGTGGTGCGCTGCAACATACAGCACCAGGTCAGGGCGCTGGCTGGCAGAGGACCACAATGTGAGCTCGAGTGTTGCAACAGTAGTGCGCTGCAACATACAGCACTAGGTCAGGGCGCTGGCTGGAAGAGGACCGCAATGTGAGCTCGAGTGTTGCAACAGTGGTGCGCTGCAACATACAGCACCAGGTCAGGGCGCTGGCTGGCAGAGGACCACAATGTGAGCTCGAGTGTTGCAACAGTGGTGCGCTGCAACATACAGCACCAGGTCAGGGCGCTGGCTGGCAGAGGACCGCAATGTGAGCTCGAGTGTTGCAACAGTGGTGCGCTGCAACATACAGCACCAGGTCAGGGCGCTGGCTGGCAGAGGACCGCAATGTGAGCTCGAGTATTGCAACAGTGGTGCGCTGCAACATACAGCACCAGGTCAGGGCGCTGGCTGGCAGAGGACCGCAATGTGAGCTCGAGTGTTGCAACAGTGGTGCGCTGCAACATACAGCACTAGGTCAGGGCGCTGGCTGGCAGAGGACCACAATGTGAGCTCGAGTGTTGCAACAGTGGTGCGCTGCAACATACAGCACTAGGTCAGGGCGCTGGCTGGCAGAGGACCGCAATATGAGCTCGAGTGTTGCAACAGTGGTGCGCTGCAACATATAGGGCTAGGTCAGGGCGCTGGCTGGCAGAGGACCACAATGTGAGCTCGAGTGTTGCAACAGTGGTGCGCTGCAACATACAGCACAAGGTCAGGGCGCTGGCTGGCAGAGGACCGCAATGTGAGCTCGAGTGTTGCAACAGTGGTGCGCTGCAACATATAGGGCTAGGTCAGGGCGCTGGCTGGCAGAGGACCACAATGTGAGCTCGAGTGTTGCAACAGTGGTGCGCTGCAACATACAGCACTAGGTCAGGGCGCTGGCTGGCAGAGGATCGCAATGTGAGCTCGAGTGTTGCAACAGTGGTGCGCTGCAACATACAGCACTAGGTCAGGGCGCTGGCTGGCAGAGGACCACAATGTGAGCTCGAGTGTTGCAACAGTGGTGCGCTGCAACATACAGCACTAGGTCAGGGCGCTGGCTGGCAGAGGACCGCAATGTGAGCTCGAGTGTTGCAACAGTGGTGCGCTGCAACATATAGGGCTAGGTCAGGGCGCTGGCTGGCAGAGGACCACAATCCCTATTGAAAATCGAGGGCGGTGCACCGGTGGAATATGAGTGGAAACATGGACGATTTGAGGTTGGTTTACCGTCTATTTGAGGGTCAAATGTCCAGTCTCCGCGACCATACCGCGCCCTCAATACGCCCATACTGCGACCAACTTTGGTCGGTGAACAGCTTCAAATCAACCTCAACCCAACTCTACATCCAATGAATCGCTCGCTTCGCAACCTTAATCAACTCCAAATCACGGGTGGCCACCTCTACGCAATCGCTTAAAAAACGCTCCCAGCTGCCAGTGTATGACGTCACGAGCATATATACATATGGTTGTGACGTCATACACTGGCAGCTGGGAGCGTTTCTTATCCATCGTACAGAGATCACCTGTGATTCTGATTTTGCTAGGGTGAAGAAGCAACAATATTAACATACCATGCTAACCGCACACCAATATTAAATATCATATACCCTTATTTTGGATATATGAATCAATTGCGCAACCTTATCCAATGGGTAGATTTCTGAATGTCAGTCCCCCTCATTTGCAAGAATTTTATTTTTACATTGAAAAGTGCTGTAAAGAGCAATATGTACATGCAAATATAATTTATTGAACGTAAGCAAATAAAGTTTTGTCACTTGCAAATGAGTATTACGGAAGGGTATCATGGGTGCCATGGCCCACTCATTGTGGCTGACTTCCTTAATGAATAACTTATGGTTCAAAATTTAATATGTTACCATACATGCCATTCACTAACAGGCACTAACATTGATGCTTACCAAAATGCCGAAAGGAAAAATTAGATTATAAGTGAGCTTAGGCAGCCCTAACCACACAGCAAAAACGTTCCAAAGGGAGGAATGATGACAATGTTGTGAGTCATTGAATAGTGTTTCTGCTAGCTTGGATGTATATCTTTCCTTCACAATTTCGTGAAAGACATATTAATTATTTTTCATTTTTGTAGTATTTGCGCAGTATTTTAATGAATAAACCGTTAATCAGCTGTTCTCGACAATAAAAAAAATATAGACACTGTTAAAAATACAGAGAATAATAGTTGAAAAAACATTAATATCACTTATCATCAACAATTAAGAATACATATGTATAATACATAAAGCTATTATATCAAAAAATTTGTAAGAATTGAAAAAACTTGTATCAATTAGCTAATGAAATAAGAAAATTAAAGAAATAATATTGATGTTTTCTCAAAATAATGTAATAGTCAGAACTCACATTTGTGCGCTGAGATCACACTGCATCACTCAAAAAGCTATCACTATTTCAGTTATTTACACATATTGTAAAATTGAAAACTTTCAATAAAATACACTTTAAATGAGAAGCCTTCCAAGCAAATACTACTTTTTTTGTCACCCTTGTAAAACTTTTGTCATGTTGAAAAAAAAATCTTTTCACAAATATTTTCCATGTCTTGCTGGATAAACGATATTTATAACTTCATTTACATCAATAATTGGAAAAAATATATTCTTCAATGCTTCCCACACTTGCAATTGTACCAATCGTGTCAGGTCACCATTGTCATCAATACGTTTAGAACAAGGTTTGTCACGTCTATTATTCATGCTCTTCACTGCTAAGTAACTCGAATATGACGAATGCTTAATATAGATTTCTATGGAACATTAATTCACGAACAACTGAATTACTATGAGTTGTACCACAAATTATGACTACTCTGTGTGTTAGGAGTATGGAGGCTGTTTATCTACGCGTAGTTCGGTTAAATTTAAAACGCAGGGAACGTTTTCGTTTCAAAAATATAGTTGTTCAAAACCTAATGAAACAAAAAAATGGTAACACGTTTGCTTCAGTTACTTAAATGTATTCAAATTCACATTAACTGCCCTCTTGCTGTTGATAGCTAAGCAATGAATGTCCTAAACATGAATAGCACAGCAACTACTTCACTTCAGACAGTCACAAAATTCAAACTACCGCGATGCACGCCTGACTCATGCTGCACCGTGGCTGCGGCCGAGCTTAACGTATCGCACACAAGACGTCCGACTCAAGGGCTGCATCCTGCATCAGGAATAGATCGATTTGTCGTTAAAATTACCCCTCAAAAATAGTTTTATATGTGTTTTTGACAATTTAAATAGGTTTTTCACACAAATGAATTATTTTTGCTGAATAAAACTATAATTTGTGATTTCTTTCAGTTGATTGATGTCAATACCGGATTGTGAAATCAGACTAAACAACCACATGCGCTACGTTCATCTGAGCAGCAGATACTGTATATGCGTGCTTGAAAAATTGCACGAGAGCGCTTTACTCAAAGAATGATGCATGCCAAATGGGTTATATGGTAGGAATAGGCCTACTCAATACCATCATTACGAAATTAAGTCATTTCTATCATCTATATAAATAACTTTATAAATAACTTTATATCTTTATATCCTCTTAATTCAATATACATATAGACATTTATTGCTATAGTAACATATGACAAACGATGTTAGCATTTTATTTTTTTGTAAAAACTAGCCCTTCGAAACTCATTGAACGACTGAAAAAACTAGAACTGTAAACCTGCGAATACAGTAATTCTGAATATACATATTATTGTAACGTATTAATATTTCTTGATATCTGTCATATATATCTGCACTCGTTAATGACTGAAATAACTATTCATTAACTTAATTGGTACACTTTATGCAAATTACTCCGTTTTCTTGGCGTACGATATCAACCCAATGTTTGGGCAATGATAATTTATATTTTTACAAATTTTATTAAATTACGATATTTTAATTCATATGAGATAGTTTTCACCTATGTGAATATCGTACATAGATACATACACTGTTAGTTCATTATTAGAAATAAAACTATTTACTACATTGTCCCAATTACAAGTTGATATAATAAATAAATATATCTTTTTCTGATATTGTCTTACTATTAGCCTATTATTGTAATCCAAGATTCCAATATCAGACCAATAAATAATTATCAACCGAATATTGACCTAATAATTTCTTGCTACCTGGGTATGTTTATCATTTTAAATGAAACGACAAACAGTTGAAGTGTTTAGAATTAATATTTCTCCATGTATTGTTGAACCCCATCATGTATAATCACAGCATGAAATACAGTATTCACCTCCGTTACATAAATAATAATTTTATGATATTGTTGAAATGTATTTGGCTACGCCTGTGCATTTTTATCCCAGCAAGTTAAATATAATTGAAACGTTCCACTATACACCTCGGCAATTTGATGCACTTTCACTCGACCATAGAGTTAATCATATTTTAAAACGGGAAGTAAACTATTGGCATGAGTCATATTTACCGTATTTGGTTTGGGTGCACATTTAGAACCAGTTGCTGCAGCTACTGACGATCTGCGATAAGGATTAATTTATGCAATTGAGAATTAACCACAAATGCAGAGCAGTAATTATTGAATGGGAGAGGGCATGAGAAACAAGTGTCAGAAAAACACGATATCAGCGATTCTGAGCCAGATGGCCGTCCTTGGCCAAGTCAACCTCGAATCGCTACTAGATGCCGCGAATTAAAGACGGTGTATGGACGGGAGGCCACGGATGGCAGTGCCAATCATAACATGCTCGTAAATTGGGCGGTGTACCGTTGTTTTATCGGTCGGATGGCCGAATGACCAATAAATCGCGGATAATAAGCCCTGTCAACCATATTCCACCGGTGCACCGTCCTCGATTTTCAATAGGGATGTGAGCTCGAGTGTTGCAACAGTGGTGCGCTGCAACATACAGCGCTAGGTCAGGGCGCTGGCTGGCAGAGGACCGCAATGTGAGCTCGAGTGTTGCAACAGTGGTGCGCTGCAACATATAGGGCTAGGTCAGGGCGCTGGCTGGCAGAGGACCGCAATGTGAGCTCGAGTGTTGCAACAGTGGTGCGCTGCAACATACAGCACTAGGTCAGGGCGCTGGCTGGCAGAGGACCGCAATGTGAGCTCGAGTGTTGCAACAGTGGTGCGCTGCAACATATAGGGCTAGGTCAGGGCGCTGGCTGGCAAAGGACCGCAATGTGAGCTCGAGTGTTGCAACAGTGGTGCGCTGCAACATACAGCACCAGGTCAGGGCGCTGGCTGGCAGAGGATCGCAATGTGAGCTCGAGTGTTGCAACAGTGGTGCGCTGCAACATACAGCACCAGGTCAGGGCGCTGGCTGGCAGAGGATCGCAATGTGAGCTCGAGTGTTGCAACAGTGGTGCGCTGCAACATACAGCACTAGGTCAGGGCGCTGGCTGGCAGAGGACCACAATGTGAGCTCGAGTGTTGCAACAGTGGTGCGCTGCAACATATAGGGCTAGGTCAGGGCGCTGGCTGGCAGAGGACCACAATGTGAGCTCGAGTGTTGCAACAGTGGTGCGCTGCAACATACAGCACTAGGTCAGGGCGCTGGCTGGCAGAGGACCGCAATGTGAGCTCGAGTGTTGCAACAGTGGTGCGCTGCAACATACAGCACCAGGTCAGGGCGCTGGCTGGCAGAGGACCGCAATGTGAGCTCGAGTGTTGCAACAGTGGTGCGCTGCAACATACAGCACCAGGTCAGGGCGCTGGCTGGCAGAGCATCGCAAAAAAAGGAAAGTTAATTAACAAATTTCTAGAAGGTCTCGGGTGCTCGCCAAATTACGGGACTTACGTTCACGCTCAAATTATGAAGTAAACATTTTTAGGACCTGGTTTACGTAGCGCGTTCAAGGTTTGCATAAATCGGTTTTACTAGTAGTTGGACTAGAAATATTTCATGAAATGTCTCATGCTCTCAACATTCTGCCGAACACAAGCCTCTCTTTACTATTCTCAAAACGTGTTCGGAAAAAAAGTTTTGAATCTTTTTTAAAATAACGTTCTTCTCTTTCTCGTTCTCCAAACCGAGTCACATGAACGTGTTGTTCGCTTAAAAACTCTCCTCATGCAGAACACGCTTGACATGTTATGTCGTGGTTTGAAGTTGGCGTTGTAACCACGTCCCATAGGACCATCGTGAGGGTCATATGTAATCTACGAATGTCACAGATTGAAGATTGTGTGTCTTGTACAATTCAAGTTCAATCTGAAAAATAAAAACATTTAATGCACCGCACTGTTTTGAAGGCGTAATGAAGGGCACACGGGAACAGGTACATATGTGTGTGCTAAAATTTAAGTCAGTTGTAAAAGATGCCTGTAAAGGATGCAAATCGGTGTTAGAATGTTCGACTTGGTTAAATACTTTAGTTAAAAAATAAATGTTGCTTATAGATTGCTCTTATGAAGAATTTCTCCTTGCCGCTAGATTCGAATACAGCATCTATTATCTGATCAGTTCAAAGACTATGCACCGAGCGACTGAGCGGTGTGAATGGTTAAGTTAAGAATCATTGGGAAGGTCCTTTTATCACACATGTTTGATGATGTTTTCAAGAAGCTATAACGACCGCAATTTTTAGTACGCCTCGAATGGTTTGTCTATTAGTGCGCCTCGTATGGTGTTTGGCTATATATACACGTCTTATATTAACAAATTTTTAATAACGTTTTCATGCATCTCATGAGTCAACTTTTTTGGAAAAATGTGTTTTTCTTTATCTCTTTTCTTATATTATAGTGAAGTGCTTGAAATTAGTAATTTTCGACACTTCAGTGTGGGAAATGTTTATCACAAAACCGATGCACCTGCGCCAGTCCGCTGGTCACTAAACTGCCACATGAAAGTGTGTCATCAATATACATTGTTGCTTGACGTATTATGGAGCCCTTTTTTGCATCATGGGCTTAGACAACTCAGTTAATTATAAGTGACAACCATCACTCACCTAGTGCTAGTCAGTAACATTTTGAACAGATGATTTACTTTCTTACCATAAAAAGTGACATTTTATAATTTATAATAAATAAGAAAATTAAGTAAAATTGTAGTCATTACTTGACAATTTTTCAGTCTCATTATTTGCATTTTATTCACAAATGACATGCACATCGCGTTTCTTAGCAAAATATTTAACCGATTGAAACCTTTTCATATGATTCAAGTTTCCTAGTCGCTTTAAAATATTGTCGAAGGTGAAGAACCAAGATGTCCCAAAATTTCTCCAAATAATCGTATGACATGAAGATGGGCCAAAATTTCTCTGTGTGAATTGTCGCATGTTTTAGGGGATTTGAACAAATTGCAGTGAAGGTTGCACTAGGAACATTTATTTCAGAAACTGAAACAAAATCTGTGTCACTAAACTTCAAATTTTATTTCACTGAGAGCTTTTGCTGGCAATATCATTTTGCAGAAGCGAGGAACACAAGTTAACGCAGTGGGACTCAATCATGCCCTATCTTATCTGATAACCGATAGATGACAGCAGCCTGAGGCCCTGTGAATTAAATACTTTAGCTCCAACCTTATTCTCACTCTTTATTAAAATCGCTCGCAGGTGTCGTCCGAAGACGACTAAGCAAGTTCATAGATCTCACGGTTAATTTTATGTGGGTCGTTTGTAGTTTTAAGGAGGAAATTAAAAGCGAACAACCAACAGTAGATTTATTGGAGAGTCAACACGACAACGTTGTTCACTGACGTAAGTTACCGTTTGGAGACCATTTAAGTTAACTTGTTCAATGAAAGGATCGACGCATCCTGAAATGAAAAGACAAGGAAACTATGTACAATCCACCAAGCTAATGAAATGTTATTATGTTTCAGTTATAGGCACGTTGCTTTGTTCAAGAACAGGAATCTCTCTCTGCCCACCCATAAGAAAACGAAGGCTTATACACAAGATAACCAGTCGACACGCCCAGTCGAAACTAGTCGAAAGTTACCAAGCGCCATCGAAGAAATAGAGATGCGCCGCGTATTATTATGTATTTGCGTTGTTAGGTTTCCCTCTGCTCACCTACCTAGGCTTCGTCAGGGTGTTTCATTCCGTGTCAAATAATTTCACAGTAATGAGTCCACAGCCAGATCCCGCGGTTGTGAGCCTGTGGCGCACCTGGGCTGTGCACAAGCGACAAATTACCGTTTTATTAAACAAGTTGCAAGATGCCTCAGAATCAGCGGTAAGTGCTGGCTTGAAAACTATTCGTGATAACCTTGAGGATGTGAGAAGATATGATAAGGAAATTAATGAAAAACTTTTGTCAGTAGATAATGAAGAAAAATTCTCAGAAGAGTTTGAACTGGAGCTATATTCTCAATGTTCATATCTTTTAGAAATTAATTCTAAAATTGATGCTCTGCAGAAAACAGAGTTTTGTGTAAAGACTAGAGAAGTCAATTTCGACTTGGAGTTACCGCATCTCACTTGCCCCGTGTTTTCCGGAGAGGGTGCTAGTCACCTAGATTTCACTTCATGATTAACTCAATTTGAGAATTGTATCGGTCATAGGACCACTCTGTCTCCTTCAGCTAAATTTACATATCTCAAGACTTATTTAATAGGTTATGCCTTGAAGGTGGTGCAGCACCTGCAGGTAAATGACTACAATTACGGGGAGGCCCTCAAGTTGCTTGAATCGGAGTTCTTGATTAAGCAAGCTGTAGTAGATGACCTCTTTGGGAAAATGTTGGGCTTAAAACCAAAATTTGATTCCTCTTTCCTTGAACCAAGTTGTACCTAAATGAGGTCAGATGCGTGCTGAGCGATTTGAAGACTCAAGGCCGAGATTTGTTATCGAGTGAGGCTTCCATGGAGTTCATTAGCCACTTGGTTTTTAATAAATTGCCTGTGCCTGTAAAGGAAGAGTTCATAAATAGGATAGACACAAATTACCCGTAGTTAGAGCAAATATTCAACATCTATGTAGAAATTTTAATGAAATTAAACATGCGGTATGACAAGGGAAATAAAAGGGGTGCTGAGCTGCAGGTGAAGAAGCCTGACAGTTTTGCTCCTAGTACAAACCCCGTTTCTTTCTTCGAAACCAGACCTACTGCGGTTAATACAGATAGTGCCTCTGTTTAAGGTAGGCTCTGCAAGTTTTGTGGAGGCGCCACTCATTCTATGTTGAAATGCAGTAAACACCATACTTATCAGAGTAGAACTGCTCGTTCTACGGAATTAGGACTCTGTTTCCTTTGTTCTAGCTCGAAGCACATGAAAGTGGCGTGCCCATCGAGTTTGGATTACCCTTGTACTTTCTGTGGTAAAAGGTTTCACATTTTCGCTTTGTGCCTTCAATTTAATCTGGTTAAAGACGATCGGAAATTTATTAATCCTGAAAATTGTTCGAACTTTTGTATGAACTCTTCTCGAAATTGTAGTGGTTCCTACATTCTGCCTACAATAACCTTGGTTGTTATAAAAGGGTACTTGAACACTAAAGTTAGTTTTTGATTGATACCGGAAGCCAAGAGTCCTATGTTAGCAGTAATACTTTACGTAGGCTTCGTGTAAATTCTGATAGAAATGAAAATAATTTTGTAATTAATACGTTTCTCCAGAATGGTGTAGAGGCATTTTTCGAAATTAGTTTACAAGTGGATTGGGGAGAAGCAGGAGAATTAGTTCAATTACCTACTTTGGTGAGTGAAGACTTTAATCTCCAGTTTGGCGTTAAGGGGCTTAAGGGGGTCCTCCCGTCAAAATTTAATTTTGATCCGATTGGTCTTAAATTTGGCCACTATATATATTTTTGCAAGAAAAACATTTTATTCGAGAAGTTCTTTGATTTAGGCCTTAGTTTTTTATTCGAAAAACTCGTTTTTTGGTTCATTTTTGGGGTGTTTTCAAAAGAATAGAAGTCAATGAATTTTTATGCTAGAACAAATACAAAGACAGTTTTGAAATCATCGTGACATTGCAAACAAACTGATAGGCCTGAATTTTCTATTTGAATTTTTTTATTTGTATGTGCGATATTTGATCAATACCTGAAATATACAAAATTTTTAGGTTATGAACTTGCAGAAAAAAAGACAACGTACAAATTGGAAAATCGAAAGCTATCAGTTTGTTAGAATAATTGTTCCAAGGATTCTAAAACTGTCTTTGTTTTCTGCCTAGCATAAAAACTCAATGACTTCTATTCTTTTGAATTTTGAAATTAAGTGACTTTACAGTATAGGCCAAAAGCAAAATCTTTTGTTGAAGTGTAATATATTGGAAAATTTATGTAATTGAATGCTGTTTTCATTTTTATTTCGATAATCTCCATGGATAACATCACATTCACACTGTGAATTGTAATTAACAAAAAAAAGGAAAAATTTAAAGAATATTTAGCTCCTTATATCATAAAATTATGAATTTTTTTTGTTTTCAGTCTGATTCTCATAAAATTTGACTATTAAATGTAACCTTCTAAGAGAAACACAATTTCTCCTATACATTTTTTTTATTCAGACCTTAGTTTTTGAAAAAAATGGACATATTGGTTTTTAGCCCACTGGTTTTGATATTTCAAAAGAATATAACTCATTGAGTTTTTACGCTAGAACAAAAACATAGACAGTTTTAGAATCCTTGGAACATATCTAACAGAAGTACATTCGCAAATTTTTCATTTCTTCTTCTGTTTTCTTTTTATATGGGGTCGAAATAGGGTCAAAAATTTAGGATTTTGGTCCCCTTACCCCCCTATTGTATTTATATATTTATTCTATTTATTTATTCTATATCTATTGTCCGTAGCGCTATACAATTTTAGGACCGAATAGTCCACTACCTAAGGGTCCTTTTCTAACAAAAACATGAAAAATGACCATCGGAGAGAAAAGGGGCCTCGGAGGACCCCCTTACCTTAGCTGTGCAGAATATTTTTTAAATGGCAGTGTTGGCTGACTCTGGGCTCAATGATAACAAAGATTTTGTTGAGTTAGAAGGTTTACTTGGGACTGATTTACTTCAGTTCGTTAACGATTTGAAAATAGTGCCATGTTTGAGAGGCAGCGCCTTCTCAATGGCCGGTAAAGTTGTTCCTTTCGAGGAGGTGGATAGGTTCTTGTCTCGTCAGCAGAGTCAGTCGATTGCTGAGCAGACTTCTGAAGAAGTAGTTGATACTTCTTTGGTCAATTCAATCTTGAATCCAGTGGGAATTAATGTCGATCCCATCGCTAGTGCGGTAGGATGTTCAGATGTCGAGGGACATCTGGATAAACTCTACTCTTTAGAATCTATAGGTATTAGCGACAGCGCTGATATCTCGGAAGCAGATACCTTAGAAATAGAAAAATTCAAGAATTCAATTGAACTACGAAATGGTAGCTATTACGTCGACCTTCCTTGGTATTCTGACAGGATACCACAGGTGAAATCTAACTACGCTCTAGCTAAAGCGGTTTTGGAAAAATTGGTTGGAAATCTCGATAAATCAGGATTTAGGAAGGCCTACGGAGACGTATTTAATCAACCGTTGAAAGATGGTTTCTTAGAAGAAATTTCACTTAACGAAATAAATGTTAACGAAGATACCTGGATACCACATAGGCCTGTCATTAGAACGGAATCTAACGTGACAACATAAATAAGACCAGCCTTGAATTGCAGCTTCAAGACTGATGAGGCGCTTCGCTAAATGAGGCAGCATATCCAGGTGTGGACCTGTTGAACTAATTATTAGGCTTGCTGCTGAGAACACGGTTTGACGATTTCCTGGTGTTAGCGGATATAAAATCTGTGGTCTTGATGATGAAATTAAAAAGTGAAGCCGACAAAAATAGGTTTTAAATTTTGTGGAAGGATTCGGCCAATAATTTACGTGCATTCAGGTATACCTCCTTAGTTCTTGGCCTCGCCAGTTCTCCATTTATTCTAAACTACATTATCAGATTTCATTTAAAATATTATGAGGAAAATTGGTGTACGAAAGTGTTGAGAAACAACATGTATGTAGACAACTTATCTTTACCGGTAATAATGAAAAAGTTTTAACAGATCTTTATAATAATTCCCGAAGAATTATGAATGATGGTGGCTTAATCCTCCGTAGCTGGGTTTCGATCAGACATCTTCTCAAAATGTCCTTCACGGCCGACGGACTTGGCACGGCGCATGGGGGTGAGTCGGAAAAGTTACTGGGGTACAAGTACTCACCTGTTGAAGACAAAATGAGTCTGGTCAAAGTAGAACCTCTGCCAGATGGAGAAATTCTTACGAATAGATTAGTTCTCTCCCGTTCATCTAACGTTTTCGACCCCTTATGATTGGTAGTACCAATGATGGTTAGATCCAAGAACTTCTTGCGTAAATAATTTATTGTGGGCGGCGAAAGTTTCTTGGGACGCACCATTGCAGGGAGAATTTCGGAAGGACTGGGACAGCATCATGTCGGACATGTGTAAGTTACCTCTGCTTGCGTTCGACCGTAAAACGTTGAGCGTTGACAGGCCTATGTCCCTGGTGCTCTTCTGTGACGCTTCCAGAATTTCATATGGTTACGCGATTTACGCAGTGTAAGAATTAGGTGGCAAGTTGCAATCAAATTCGATTTTTGCTGAAAGTAAAGTGGCTCCGATCAAAACTAAAACAGTCCCCACTTTGGAACTGCTTGCAACGTTCTTAGCCTTCAAATGCTTATTTGCCTTACTTAAAGAAACTAAATTGAAAATTCTGTCTATTACTTTTGCTATCGACGCACAGATAGTTCTGGCGTGGATTTGACTGAAAAAGTAAAAACTAAAAACATTTTCGCTCGAAACAGGGTGAAAGATATTACTCTTTTCGTTCTACGTTGCGTCAGAAGTACACAGTGGAAGCTAGCTTCAAGTATGTTCACACAGCACAAAACCCCGCAGACCTGGTGACACGTGAAATTAAATTTTTGAGTTTGAAGACAAATTCATGTTTTGGGTTCACGGCCTGGGGTTTCTTGTTGAGCCGCAGGCCAGTTGGCCGAAGGGAGTGCTGAGATGCTTGTCCCAGGAAAGCCAAGTTTTAGCTTCTAATGCAGCACTCCAGGGCCCTGAGTTGTTGGGATCCCGGATGACTGACTTGCCTAGGTTTCCTATCAAGGAACCCTTACTTGAGTTGAGAAAGTATTCAGATCTGAAGAAATTATTAAGAGTAACCAGTAACATTTTAAAGTTTATTGCACTGACACGAGGAGAAGATGTTGACACGTCGGAACTTTTGTCGAGAGCAAAATTATATTGGATGTCGTTTGAGCAGACTCGCGGTTTTCAATCTGAACTAGAATTTCTCAAATTAAAACGTTCAAATTCACCGGTTTTGGTCAAAAACTTGAATTTATATATTGATGATAAGGGCCTCTTGCGTTCGAGGTGGAGGTTCGATAAATGCAATTATCTGTTTCACGCTGTGAGGCATCCCATTCTCTTGCATAAAAATAGTCACTTAACAATTCTTTTCATTCGAGATGCTCACTCAAAGTGCAGGCACTTGGGTCTCAATTCTACTCTAAGCTCAGTTCGAAATTCAGGTTTATGGATACCTGCGATACCTGCAAGTCACGCAGTCGTAAAGCGAACGGTCGCGCTATGTCCAATATGTCGTAGATTTAATAGCCGAGCTTTCAAGTTTCCCAAGCAAACGGATTTCACGAAAGATAAGGTGAATTTTATAAAACCTTTCCGCAACGTCGGTGTAGATTATACGGGTCATTTTAATGTGGACTTTGTTGATAAGGTAATGTAGATGTACCTACTAATATTCACATGTCTAAATATTATGGCTGTTCATTTGGAAATGGTTCAGAGTATGTCCGTAGGAGATTTTCTTCGAGCTTTTGTGCGCTTTTGCAACGCTTACATAATACCTGATGAGATTTACAGTAATAATGCTGCCACTTTCATTAAATCGTTGCAAATATTGGAGAAGTCTGCTACTAACAGCGACTTCAAGACTTTTTTGCATAAGAATAGAATCAGACATATTAGGGTTCCGCTCTATAGTCCATGGGCAGCTTAGGCATGGCAGCGAATGCTGCGAACAATAAAGAGTTGTTAATACAAAGCTGTTGGTCGAAAGAGATTAGACTATTTTGAATTGATTACCGTTCTTTCGGATGTTCAATTATCTGTTAAGTCTCGACCTTTAACATATAGGTCTTCCGAAAATCTGGAAGAAATCATTTCTCCCAATAGTTTCCTTAAACTTGAGGATGGGAGGAGCATATTGATGCCGCCCTTGGACGAGTCAGATCGCCCTACCGAGCGGGAGGATTTAATTGAATCCCTTGTTCACCGTGAGCTTCGTTTACAAAAGTTCAAGGAACTATGGTTTGAAGAGTATTTGCTTTCCTCAGGGGAATTAGGTAACGACTTGTACGAGGAAAACTCGGAGAATAAAATCCAAATAAGAGATATTCTGCTGATAAATTTAGAAACTAAAGTATGGCCCTTATGACAGATGGGGTGAGTAATAGACTTGTTTCACGGGACTGATGGGAAAAATAGGTCAGTATTAGGTCAGATCGGTCAGAAGGGGTGTACTCAATTAATTTGTTGTATGCTCTAGAACTTTCTCTTTCTTCCGGTTCATCAGACGGTGGAGAGAGGGCCGAGAACCTTGCGCCTGCACGGCAGCAGGAGTTGCCCAGACCTACCTGGGCAGCAGCTGCACGGTGTCGCGCAAAGCTTAGTCAGTGCAATTGAAAATTGCCTTCGCCCTGGCCGGGAATATATTGAAAATTTTATTCTTAAGCCGTGACCTCCAGAGTGGAACTAGAAAATTTAGCGTGCGCTTAACTGCAGGCAATTGTTTTACACCTGCAATTGGAGGTGTGATAGGAGGTTCCTGCGCAGGCTGTGGAAGATTCGTTTTGAGAGCCGTTTTGTTCGACATTAAGTTCATTTTCGTTAAGTTTCTTCTTTTCCGCTCAAATGTTTAGTAAGTGTGACTGTGATTTCATTTTATTGAGTTATAATTTTGCATGTTTGCGAATCTTTCGTTCCACTCTTTAGTTTGTTCGTGAGTTTGGCTTAATGCCGGTTTTAATCTTACACATTAAACTCGAATTAATGAAAATAAAACTATAAGTAGAGGAGTTGAACGTGACCCTCTGGCTGCACGTGTGGCAGATTACCTTATCGGCTGCGATACGCAGAATTTACCCTTAAAATTCAACGTCATGTTTTGGCTTCTTGAAAGCAGAGTTAACTTACACTTAACCGAGGCGATGTCCTTGAATTAACTAATTGAAATTAAGCCATGCTTAGTTCGCATGATTCCTAACAAATTAACCTTCTACTTGGTATAATAGAGTGGAACTATTCCTTACTCTATTTTCCTCTTTATAAAAGCTTCACAGAGGCTCTTGTTTATGGTCCCTTTTGAAGGCGACAAATAGGTACGTAAAGTATAGGCTTTTGTAATGTACAATTATATTCATCATATTGTTATACCTTTCTGTAATTATTCGAATACTGAATATTAAAGTGCCTCAGTAAACTGTAACAATGAATCTGAATATTGTTCAGATAAGAATACGCAGCTCATATCTACTTCTTCGGTGGCGCTTTGTAACTTTCGACTGGTTTCGACTGGGCGTGTCGACTGGTTATCTTGTGTATAAGCCTTCGTTATCTTATGGGTGAGCAGATGGAGATTCCTGTTCTTGAACAAAGCAACGTGCCTATAACTGAAACATAGTAACTTTCTATTAGCTTGGTGGATTGTACTTAGTTTTCTTGTCTTTTCATTCCAGGATGCGTCGATCCTTACATGGAACAAGTTAACTTAAATGGTCTCTAAACGGTAACCTACGTCAGTGAAAACGTTGTCGAGTTGACTCTCCAATACATCTACTGTTGGTTGTTCGCTTTTAATTTCCTCCTTGAAATTACCATAATCGACAACCAATTTCTCAATTTTGGCTACACAAGTTAGGCGAGTCATTTGTTTCATCGAATCAATCTCTGTTTGCACCTTATCATGGAGCTTGATAACCTGTGCCCACCAGCTAGGTACCTCACAACTTCTTTAACAAACCTAGGTCCGACATTTAGCGGCTGTTTACGGAAACACTCGACATTTAACACCAATGAAGGGCACCAACACGTCAAGTACAGCCCGAATCGGAACTAGGCAAAATCAGTTTTGGCAAAATCAGTTTTGGCAAAATCAGTCTTGGCAAAATCAGTCAAGGCAAAATCAGTCAAGGCGAAATTCGTTTAAGCAAAATCAATTTAGGCAAAATCAGTACAGGCAAAATCAGTTTAGGCAAAATCAGTTTAGGCAAAATCAGTCAAGGCAAAAATTTGTTTAGGCAAAATCGGTTTAGGCAAAATCAGTCACGACAAAATTTGTTAAAGCAAAATCAGGTTAGGCAAAATCAGTTCAGGCAAATTCAGTTCAGACGAAATCAGTTTAGGCAAAATCAGTTCAGACGAAATCAGTTTAGGCAAAATCAGTTTAGGCAAAATCAGTATTGGCAAAATCAGTTTAGGCAAAATCAGTCAAGGCAAAATTCGTATAGGCAAAATCAGTTGAACATATCTTACCAAGCAAACAACCCGAGCAAGAAGTACACCAGAAATAAGAGAGCGCAGAGAATAGAGCACAAGGATGACAACCTCAGGGGAGTCACCAGTGAGCACCAGAGAACACGATCGCGTGCTCCAAGCTCCTGTCTACAGCGCCACAATAAAAAAGTCACGACGAGCTGCAGAAGGGGAATGAACCACACTGCTAGAGATAATTTATTGAAGAAAGATTATAGCCACATGGAGGTAGAAAGAGGCATGTGGGCCCTCACTGACACGCCGCACTGCAGCGGAATGATTCCTCCTCTGACCCGCCCTGAAGCCAGTACGGACCGGACTAGGCAAGCACCAGTGCTTGTCCACCTGCGTATACCGGTCCGACTGTGTCGCGACATTTTGCTAAAAGTGGAAAACCTGGAAAACTATCTATTGTGATATAAGAAAAGAACCGTGAAATACGAAATTAAACCATCAATTTGGAAAATACGAAATTAATCTATCAATTTGGAAAATACGAAATTAAACCATCAATTTGGAAAATACGTAATTAAACTATCAATTTGGAAAATACGAAATTAAACTATTAATTTGGAAAATACGAAATTGAACTATCAATTTGGAAAATACGAAATTAAACTCTCAATTTGGAAAGAAGGAACGTAAACTATCAATTGACAAAGTGAAGAAAATAAACTACTAATTTATTTCACAGATGAAAAGACCGGCTCCACTAATTTATACTGAAGTCTAGAGACGCGAGCAAAGTGACGGGCGGAACGGTCAGGACAAAGTACGGGGTCTACTGACCCAGCTCGGCCCCGCTTCTGTCAATGCGCTGACGCGATGAGCCAGTTAGAGAATACGTGTGCTCCAGGTGCTCGCCGGCTTCCCCTCTCAAATAAGCTGATTAGTTGTCACCCATCGTTACACACGGCCTTTCAAAACTAAATAGAGAGACCATCCATAGTGTATCAGAGAAATCCGCAAGCCTGGTGAAGAGCAGTGCCGTGGTTGGATGTTGGGTTTGGACTGTCGATTCGAAGCCGATGACTGAGGAGGTAGCGTTCGGAGGTTGCATACAGAAGCTGCCGACAAAAATAAAATAGCATAAAGGGCCAACCAGAAGTCATCAAAAAATGCCCATAACACATCCCGCATTGTCAGGTACCGAGGACAGTACAAATCAGCTGAAAACTATGCTATTTTCATCACCAAGCATCAATGCTTCGTGCCTCCATGCTTCGAGACTCCGTGCCTCCATGCTTCTATGTCTCTGTGCCTCCATGCTCCAATGCCTCCGTGCCTCCATGCTTCTATGTCTCTATTCTCCCTCTGGTATGCTTGTAATATTTGGTATATTTCAAGCGATATTTTAGATAACATGGCAAGCTAGAGTTGTCAGTTCATTGAACGTACTTTCAAAACACTTCTTCATGAATGCCGGATTTCCAGATAATCCCCTCCACTAATGCATCACGTAAGTTCACCTATTTGTATTTTCGAAACAATTCACCTATCGACTCTAAATTACTCCCAAACGAGATCTCAAAACAGTTTTTCTTTTGAGAGTGGTTTGAAGTCGATATTGCATTACTTCGGAAGTCACACGTTAGTAAACTGATTTATTTCATTAGTTTCGTGGCTAATCTGGAAAAGATCCGATGTACGTGTTGAGTAATTTTCTTGAAAACTTATTGAAACAACTGTTCCTTCATGAACTCATTTTCACCTGATGGAAATGTCACTTCTGCGATGGAGCAATTTATCTTTGAATGTTGTATGTAATGTCAGTCATTTTTTTTTAATTCTTATTTCACGAT
Organism: Morinoia aosen; assembly: GCA_030386875.1. NCBI lineage: Eukaryota > Metazoa > Arthropoda > Malacostraca > Amphipoda > Talitridae > Morinoia > Morinoia aosen. The sequence goes on along the minus strand of CM059576.1, from coordinate 51,653,441 downwards.
GCCTCAGTCGGAAATTGCCATCCTATGAGCACCGAGGTTCGGTATTCGTTCTCTAAGAATTCATTTCGGAGTAACTATTCACGGTTGTTGTAGGTATGATAGTTTCCCCAATAGCCAATTCCATGACGCGCAAATGATATATCTATCCTGATGTATTCGAACTTCTATAGAAATCAATCGAAGAAGTTTCTTTTTTACTCAGAGTTTGACATGAACTTTGGTCAAAATAAGTGCCTGATGGGGAATGGGTTTCATGTTTCTTTGAGATTTACTCCGTCGTCGAACACCTCGGATAGGTTGGTGCATGAAGAATATGCCATCCTACTACGCACCTGATCAGATAACGTTATCTTCTACAGATAGAAGTTTCAGTAACTCTTCTTGTCATGCTGCGTGCGAGAAATTACTTGAACATTTCAAGCAGAAATATTTTTACATCTGAAAACACTTATAAGCAAGATGCTGACTTTAGGTATGCTGAGTTTTTCAAACGAATTTTTTAATACTGATGTTCAAATATTAGTATATAAGAATATTCACGAACCGTTTTCTAAGAACTTGTGGAATTTTTAATCGAAACACAGGAAATGATGCACTGAAGAACTCGAAACTTTTAATAATTCAAACTTTTTTAGCACGACAAACTGTCAACCATCAGCTCCCAATAAGGAGAATTCACAAAAGTGAATTGATTTTGACATTGACTTTTAAGAAAGTCTTGACAAAGTCTTGACAAAGTCTTGACAAAGTCTTGACAAAGACCTGTGAAATAAGTTTCCTGCGTTATGTGTTGTGGAAATGGAAGAAAGTGTGTCCATAGGTACTTGCGGACACACACTTTCAAGACTTACTGAAAGTACAGAATGAAATGCTTGGAGCATTCAAATCACTTGTAGCCTATTTACTAAGAAATTATAAATCTTCTGACTACTTTATTGTTCTAAAGAACTACATCAGCGCGTGCAAACAGTCGAGTGCCTAAATGTCCCTCAAAATTTATCTCCTATAATCGCCTCTTGACTTGTTCCCTGGACACCTATAGGAGCAGTGAGTGATGAACACGGTGAACAGTTTTTCCAAGACATCTCGGTGATGTAGTCATGGTATCAAGGTCTATGGAGCGCAGCAATGTAGGCTAGCAGCTGCTGGGCACCTCACCGTCACATGCCAAACACTCAGCACTAACGCTGGTACGCAAGTCAGCGGCCTATGAATTTAAACAAAACAAATTTTGATATTAAGCACGAATCTTCAGTACGTATTTCTCTTATGCGTGTATCGAGTGAACTAGATATTATCACAATTTTTATGTTCCACGTACTTTAATTTCACAATTTTCATCGCTATTGCAATGTTCATTATTACTCATGTAACAATAAATTGGCCTATTGTAATATAGTTGGTTGAAGGCGTATATCTAAGCCGGTGGGTGGTAGAGGCCAGCGGTTTCCATGTTCTGATTCAACACGTTTCATTAGTTTTGGAAGAAGTGTTGGATACAGAGATATCGGCAACTTTTTAAAGTTTCTTTTTCTGGGTTATTTTTATCTAAAATCTCCTCCCATAAAATTACTAACGTAGAGTTTTGAATATAAGTTAAAACTGCTGTAAATGCAGCTCAATGAAGCAATAAATTATAAGAATAAAACTAGGTAAAATATTTTCTCATTCAAGCTTCTGTTGAAATGAAATCATCAAGTTACTTCTAATCATCCTGAGTGTCGTGAAATAAAAAGATTAATAAAAAGCAAAAACCATTAAAAGCATTAAAAGCAATTTATTCTCATGCTCAGTCTCATTCTAGCAATTTATTCTAGCATTAATTCCAACTTCTCTTGTCCTGTGTGCAGGTGCCTGTGTGAGGTCCCGGCACGGACGAAGAGCGCGGAATCTATTGTTACTTTTCAATAAAGAAAATATTGCGAATTTGGAAAGGGAAAACTTTCCTTTACTTTAACATTTGTTTCCTTCTGCTTATAAACCGTAGGTGGAAAGTAAGAGTTAAACTTAATTCTCAAACAAATCCTTGAGATTTTTGTATATGGTCGCGAATCATCCGTTGTTCTTCGCTCCGACGACGAAAGAAGAGCCTCGGTATGAACCGAGGTCCCGATCAAGTACCGAAAAACAAAGAGAGCCAGGGCGGCACAGAGTGGAGGAGACTGAGAGGCAGCTCTTTGAATTGGCCTTTAGCGCCAGAGTATTGCTGGGAAGCCTCTTCAGTTAATTTTCCACTGGCTGCGCCCTCAATTTCCTATTTATTATTTGTAGTGACCACTATTTCAATTTCGTTCATTTAGTTTTTCTCTGCATGGCGTTTTGTTACTTCTTTACCTCACCTCGGTTTTTAACTTCTCTCTTAATGAAGTAAAATAAGAAGATTAAATAAACGAACTTTTAAATGTAAAAATACTCTTCTGAATGAAGAACTAAAGGAAAATATAAACTTCCAATGTGACCAAGGTCTCTGGAAGAGTGACATTATAGTCACGTCAATTTAACCTTATAATTCAAAAGTTGGACTGTGTCCTTTTCACTTAAAGAGTAAATTTTCACCTTGCATAATTTTACTAAAATTTTTAATTATTGAAAGTTGCTCTAAATTAAGAGAAAGTTAAAAAAACTAATTCTTTCGGGCAATGCCTAACGCAACGATTAGCTTAACGCTTACAACACTACCTGTCCTATACCGAGGATAGGTTCCTTCCATTGTATTTCCTCCTAATTTCCTAAAATAGCTTCCCGAGCTAACTTCATCTTGTCAGTGCCAATGGTATTAAAGTTGAAGGTGAGCATTAGGCGAGGTTTAAAGTGTTTAATTGTGTAATAAGTGAAATTTAAATGAAGTGTCATACGAGCAACTACTAAGCTTAGTTCCTAACGATACTGTGGTTTTTCAGTATCTCAACCAGCGGGGGTAATGTTCGAACCCTGGGTTTTGTAAATCATCAAGAATTCTTCAACTTGAACTTCTCGCGCACTGTGTGCTTTCTACGTCTCGGTATTCTTGTATTGATGGGCGCCGAGCAGTTGTGCTGTCAGTAAGTGGACGGTTACGGGAGAGTGGTGTAGCCATTGAATAAAGTATAATTTTGAGTTAAGAACTGACATATTGTAATATTGTGAAGTACCATTTGTATCGGTTTAATGTAATTAGTTATTCGTTTGCACCTGCAGGAGGAGAAATTCTGGTGAAGCGGGAATCTCTTTAAACCCCCAAAAGTTTTGTAAAACGAAAATCGATTAAAAAATCTTCTGGTTGCGAATATTGTATTTCTTAACCCTTAAAGTCGATTAGGACATTGTGTAAGTTTTGATGCGTCGCAGGAAATTAGCGACAACAGGTTTTAATCAACTAAAAATCAACTTTAACATTGAAACTACAGATTGCTTTGTACATCTGTCCTAAACGCCGGTAGACAGGATACACAACGAAGTTTTGATATTTCAATCTTAATATGACATTCTTCCCCTCTGACGTTAATCCCATCTGACATTTTAATTACCACCCATAACGTTGAGGCTCTCGTCTCTCTCGATTGGAGCGTCGCAAAACCGGGGTGCTCTTTTCGGTATGGTCAGAATTTTTCATACTCGGCTGGTCCTCCACAACAACCAATTGCGGGGCTTCCTTGTCCACTTCGGTTGCCTCAACGGGCGAGAAGTTCGGTGCCTCACTTTGGCGATTTGGCTATTAGGAACAGGGCGCTAAGTCTTTCAGGGATACAGTGTTTTCACGACCGTTCGGATACTTGATGTGGGCATACGCCGGATTCGCCTACACAAGTTCCACTTCGTCCACCAATGGCTCTTCTTTGTGAGTCCGACCAAAACGGCGCAGTAGTACAGGACCTGGGGTCATAAGCCAGGATGGGAGTGATGTACTTTGACAAGATCGTCTTGGGAAATTGAAAAGTCGTTCATGTGGCGTAGTAGTGGTAAACGTAGATAATAGATAAGAGATAAGAGCGTATCGAATGGAGAGCTTGCGGTAGAACTGATTCCCATTCTTGTTGATCTACGCCATGAGTCTTCATGGCCAATTGAATACATTTCCAAATGATGCCGTTATATCTTTCAATTTAGCTATTCCCGGTTGGATGATATGGAGTTGTCTTACTAGTTGCAACTCCTCGATTGATGAGGTATTCTGGGACTTCACGAGATATAAATGCTTGCCCACGATCAGAATGCACATTATTTGGCTTTCCGCACAAAGAAAAGATGGTGTCTAGACACCTCACGACAGTTTGAGATGTCATATTCCAACAAGGGATTGCGAAAGGGAATCGGGAAAATTCATCAATGGCTGTAAATAAGTATTTGTTCCCGGTACGCGATGGAATTGGCCCCTTAAAATCAATACTTAATCTCTCCATTGCATGTGTTGCTTTTATAAGAATATTGTCCGATCGTGGCTTATAAAAATTCCGTTTGACTTCTGCGCAGATTTGACAGGAAGAACACACGTTCTTGACATCATCAGTTGAAAATGGCAAGTTCCTGCTTCTCACGAAGTGTAGCAACCTAGAAATTCCCAGATGACAGAGACCATTATGAATTTCCACAAGGCGATTGGAACCGGACGTTGATGCACAGAAGGCGAGACCAGGCAACGTTCTTTTTGCCTGGTCGATATCGGATGGAGTAACTGAAATTAGCGAGTTCTAGTCTCCATCCTTGTATTTTATCATTCTTGATCTTTGTCCTTTTTCGGTTATCCAGCATAAATGCTACCGACCTCTGATCAGTAATTATAGTGAAATGGTGACCAAATAATATTTGAGTCCACTTCCTCACAGCTTCGATAATGGCAGTCGCCTCCTTTTCTTCGACAGCCAGGTAGTGATTTTCACTCGCATTCAGCGTTCTGGATAGAAAAGCGATCGGACGTCCCCCTTGGTTCAAGGTTGCCGACACGGCAACGTCAGAAGTATCACATTCCACAACAAAAGGAAGCGAATCGTCGATGCCGCTTAGTGCCGCTGTCCCAAGAAGCCTCTTCAAAGTTTCGAATGCGGTGATGGCCTCTTAACTCAAAGGGAATGTTTTAGCCTGGTACAAAGCTCGAGCCTTGTCGGAAAATCCAGGAATCCATTTTGCATAGTAAGCAAACATACCAAGTGTTCTCTGAAGAGCAGCAAAACTAGTGGGTGGCGGGAGCTGTTACAGAGGTTCTAGTCTGTCCGGATCTGGTTCGATCAAACCGTTTTCGAGTCTATAACCGAGTAAGTTAATAGATCTTGCAGATGTCACCGTTTTTGATGAATTAAATGTCAACTTCCTCCGCTTGGCAGCAGCCATAAACCTCGCAATATTCTTATCGTGTTCCTCTTAAGAGCGTCCAGCAATAGTAATATTGTCAAGGTACGGAAATGCCCCATTTAGGTGCTCTTCCTCAACAAATTCATCAATAGCTCTTTGAAATACGGCTACTCCATTCGTAACCCCGAACGGAACTCTCTTGAACTAGTAAAATCTTCCATTTGCCTCAAACGCAGTAAATGGCTTATCAGAATCACGGATAGGGACCTAGTGATAAGCACTCTTGAGGTCAAATGTTGAGAAAACTTTGTACTTTGCCAATTCATTCATCATGTTTTAAATTTTAGGGAGAGGATAGGCATCCAGATCCGTGTATCTATTGACCGTAGCTGAATAATCAATGCACAACCTTTTCTTATGGCGATTTGTTTCATCTTTTGCAATGACCACCTGCGCTCTCCAGGCTGACGTGCTCGGCTCAATGATACCTTCAGAAAGGAGATGACGAATCTCTTGAGCGATGAATTCGCGATCTGCTCGGCCAAAGTCCCTAGACTTGGTTGCTACTGGTTTTACCCCTTCCTTCATATTTGCAAATAGGAGAGACTCTGACACACTAGCAGCCATTAAACAACATGAACCATGATTGGAAATTCTGAGTTACGGCTTTTCCCCGCCATATTTTATTGAGACTGATGAATTTTGGCTCTAAAAATCAATGCCAAGCAGAATATCGCTACGAAGATCTTTTACCACCCCAAGACTAGTGTGGGGGTACTCACGGTTGTTTAGTTTCAGATTGACAGAGCACATTCCCGTCACAACAGCTGTCGAAGATGAAGATGCAAGGGTAATCTCCTGATATACTGGCTCAACACATAGATGTAGCCGACGGGCAACCTTCTCGTTGATATAACTATTCGTGCTTGCAGTATCAACAAGCCCTGAGAGCGATGTCCCTTTTAGCAGCATTGTTACCGTAGAAGGTTACAGGCCTTACGGAGCTGCGGCGGTAGTCGAGCATTTTTTGGGAGAAACGATAGAGGCCACGACGTCTCTAGTAGTCCTGGAGCGGCAAACCTTCGCCCAGTGGCCCACTTTACCGCATAATGAACAGTTGGAATTTCTTGCTGGGCAATTGTTGCGAGGATGAATAGCCCCACCACAGAACCAGCACTGTTTCCTTGTAACCGCAGAAGTCACTGCGTTGTCCTCAGTCTCCTTCCACGAAGTAGTTATACTTTCCGTAACAGATGACTGGTTGCAAGCGTTGGCTTTCATGGCTGCAGTAAACTAATCCGCTGACCGATACGATTCCGAATTGCGCTGTGCAAGATCGAGTGCTCTCGCCGTACCATACGCTTCGGTGAGAGTCAGAGTAGAGTTTTCCAGAAGACGTTAGCGTATGATAGATGATGAGAGTCCATTGATAAAGGCATCACGAACAAGTTTCAGTCGGTATTCTTCTGCTGATACAGGCGTTAATTTACATTTCTTGCTCAATCTGTGTAATTCTTGAAAGAATTCATCCAAGGATTCAGACGCCTCGTGTCGGCGTGTAGCGAGAAGATGCCTAGCGAAGATAATGTTCTTCTTTTTTACGTACAGCTTCTCCAGTACCGCAATAGCTCCATCATACGTGGACTCATCAGCAATATAATCATACATTTCGGCCGATACATATCGGGTCAGGCAGCGAAGTTTATCTGGTGCTCTCTCTCCGCATTCTTCTAGGAAGTTATCAAACGTTCATTTCCAATGTCGAAACGTCTTCTCGGCCACCGGTGAATTTGGATCAGCGTTTAGTATCTCTGGGCTAAAGATCCGCTCCATTCAGACAAGATTTTTAGTTGATCAAATTGTCGTGAAATAAAAAGCATAAACCTTTAAGCAGGTTTTAATCAACTAAAAATCAACTTTAACATTGAAAATACAGATTGCTTCGTACATCTATCCTAAACGCCGGTAGACAGGATACACAACGAAGTTTTGATATTTCAATCTTAATATGACACTGAGAAACCGAAAGCTGCAACTATGGCAATCGGATATTTTAAAACATTACGAAGATTTCAGCTGTGGTAAAACTCTAATCTGTTCATCTAATTTTTGGAACCAAGATTAAGAAACAAAGCACTTTCGGGCCCATTGACCAGGTCACGGGAGAGCTCTGTCAGTCCGCAAGATGTGCCCAGTCCTGCAGACCACGTCAGCGGCGGGGCAGAGGGCAGGTCCAGCATCAGCTTTTTTATTCTGAATCAGCAGCGCTCTGGAATTGATCGAACTCGTAAAAATGTTTGTAAGTTGGCGTTAAATAAGATGTTTAGTTAAGCCTCCCTAACTGCAACAAAGGAGGAATAGTGCACTCTTTAGTATGGAGATAAGGGAACACGAAATACTTGCACAAAGTGTAAAGAAACAATAGGTTGAAAAACCAGTTCATGTAACGAAATAGTAGTTAAAGAATAAAGTAATAGCTGCTAGAAAACATGACAGCAGACAACCGAAAAAACATGGCTCTTCTCATAACAAAAATATTCTTGTTAAAAAAGGCCTACCTAACTCTAAGCTCGGATCCTTGCATCACCTTGGTAGCCTAATTCGGATTACCTTGGCAGCGCTAATTCCCATAGTTACAACACTTGTATCGCCTGAGGGATAAATAAAATGATGTCTGTTTTGCAGAGAACTATTATGAGGAAAAAAGACATTGTGTCGGAAATTGTAATTCATTTATTGAACTGCTGAAGTTTCCCTATCAGAACACACATTTTCAGCTGAATAAAAAATAGTGTATACTTTTCCGTAAGGGTTTTTATCTCTGAACATTTGCAGCAGCATAGAGTTAAATATACTTCAAAGTTTAAAAAAGTGCGGCAAGTTTGCCACTCTCCTATTCGAAAATAATCATGTATAAAAATATTTTAACTTTGTCAGAATGAGTCTCTTTTTAACGCAGAAAACGGTGGTTTGTTTCGTTGAAACGCTTACCGAATTTGCGACTCCGTCCTGTTTCCATGAATCTTTCCGAAATGCGTTATATTTCATGCCCAGACAAACTCCGAAGCATTTTGAAAAACCTCCCAAAAAATCTCTTTTTCTAAGACTATCTCGTTTTATTTGGAACAAATCGCATTGTTTCATAGAAGGTAAATGACTCCAAAGTGCATTTCCTACCAGTTTATTAAATTTTATTGCTCTAGGTTCAATCACAAAAAAAAAAATTCCGGAAGAGGGACGCTGTACTTGATGCTCTTTAGCCACCTTAATGCTATTTAGCCACCTTACTGTTATTTAGCCACGTTAATGCTATTAAGCCACCTTAATGCTATTTAGCTATCTCATTGATATTTCGAATCCTTTATGCTATTTAACCACCTTAATGCTATTTAGCCACCTTACTGGTATTTAGCCACGGTATTGCTATTTAGCCACCTTAATGCTATTTAGCCACCTTAATACTATTTAGCCACCTTAATACTATTTAGCCACCTTAATGTTATTTAGCCACCTTAATGCTATTTAGCCACCTTAATGCTAGACTCTGATTGCTCTTGTATATGGCTACTCTTCGATTGCTATTATCTATTGCTACTCTCCGATTGCTAGTACCAATTGCTACTCTCCGATTGCTGTTTGGGAACGATCAACTTCACAAGTTGTATAAGGGAAACTTTACTATTTGCTCTTGGTGTTCCTCCGTAAAACTTTGTTTTACCGCTCTGAACAAACTTAACCTTAGTATTTGTTAACAGCCCGTGATCTTCCTCCTTGTGGACGCCCATGGGCCAGTCGTTGAGCCGCGCTGCCGACGTCACGGCGTCGGTTACCTCTGCGATGCGGAGATATATATATATAATACATAATATATTATATAATATATTGCTATTAAACTCTGTCAAAATGTACTCACCACTTTCAGTATACGTCCAGAGTGTTGAGCACTTCTTTCCTTGCCCCCATGGTTGTTTTTTCAAGGAGTAGCAATAATAAAAATGCTGCTTAAAACTAGGGACCAGTTCACGATCTCACCTCAGTTCGTGCTACAAACCTCAAGTGTTATGAAACGAGGTCTAAACTGCTTTGTAAAGGAGGTGAGCGCATTGTATATCTTATAAAATGCTAAGCACACAAGGAACTGGTATCATTGACCGTTTGCAAATCTATTCGAAGTAGTAAGAAAGATGACCTGAACCACCTTATAAATTAATGCGTGATGGGAACGAATCATAACAACGTGGCTCATTAAAGACCATCCTACACTTGACTTCAAGGTATGAATAGGACACACAACACGAACACAAGAAAGTGGTGATATTTTGCTCTCTCGTAGCTTTCTGTTTGATATTGCTCTGATGTCGAGCATCTAGACTACTAATTGAACACAATTTTAAACAGATGAATTCTAGGTGAAAGTTACGCGGGTGATTATTTAGTAACTATTTTTGGAAACATGAGGCAAAACTCTATACTGTATATCAACGCTAAATGGCGTTCAACATCAGTAATCTCACCTTCTGTGCCCTGGAGGTGAGCGGCGTGACGACGACACCGTCAGTGTCTGGTATGGAGCTGTAACGATGGAGTTACATCAGCAGCCCAGGGTCACCAGGCGACGGACTAGCCAGTATAAAAAATTCTGAAGGCAAAAATCAGTTTATGTTCAATCAAGTGGAAACATAAATTGTATCATGTTGCATTTTAAATATTTCAACGTATAGATCCTTAGTTCATGAACTTGAATAGTTAAAATTAAATCTATGTCAAAAGTTGAACTAAAGGTTGTTAGAAAATTTCGAAACATATTCCCTTAGTTGATTTATTTAATGTTTCAGAATACCTATGAATACTCTGAATACTAATGAGAAATGCATTGCAGGACAGCCTCCTCTCACACCCACACTTGAGCTTGGGCTTCTGCGGTAGCAGTCGATATTGTGGGAAGTATATGAGGTGCAAGTTAATGATTCTGCTTCCAAACCTAAAAAATGCATTACAGGACAGTCTCTTCTCACACTCACACATGAGCTTGGGCTTCTGCGGTAGCAGTCGATATTGTGGGAAGTATATGGGGTGCAAAGTAATGATTCTGCTTCCAAACCTGAAAAATGCATTACAGGACAGTCTCTTCTCACACCCACACATGAGCTTGGGCTTCTGCGGTTGCAGTCGATATTGTGGGAAGTATATGAGGTGCAAGGTAATGATTCTGCTCCCAAACCTGAAAAATGCATTACAGGACAGTCTCTTCTCACACCCACACTTGAGCTTGGGCTTCTGCGGTAGCAGTCGATATTGTGGGAAGTATATGGGGTGCAAGGTAAGGATTCTGCTTAATAACCTGAAAATTCGGCCTGTCAGAAATTAGAAACGAATTCTGCGAGTATGCGTACCGCCAAGTGCTTAGCAATTTGCTCACGAAACTTACTCAACGCTACCACAATGTTTTAAAATTTCTTATCAAATGATGCTGGACACGATAATGAAGGGTAACAAGAACATTTTACAGAAAGAAAAGCCATTATGGGAGATATCTAGCACTGGTGTTTTAAGCATACCCATCTATAGGTTTCAAGCAACTACCTCGAGCACAATTGCTCCAACACTCAATATTTTGTATTCAATTTCCTAGCAAAATAATGCTGGCACAAAATATTCCCTTGAGTCAGAAACTAGAACGAGCTGTCACACAAGGCTAACAGAATATTTTGCTCTCCAAAGAACAGTAAGCAAAAAGGAATTATTTCCTGAAAGTATACATGTAAAGTTAGCATACATATAATGTATTTTGAAAACACGCTAATACAAAGTTAAATATGTTCAATTCGTGGAAGTACAACAAGTATTTTACTTCCTATGGCTGGGGTTGAATCAACTTCGGATAATGTGATGAAAATGTTTGCTAGTTGTCGAAAAGAAGAAAAAATCTGAGATGCTCTACTGAACGCTAAAAATACCGCCCTCAATGATTTCAAGTAGTGCGTAAGGGGTGACACGATGATGGTATTGGGGCTACAGATCGTAATGGTCAAATGAATCGTATAGAGTGATGAAGGTATGGCAGGTCACGATGTTCATGGCAGGTCACGATCTTCATGGCAGGTCACGATGTTCATGGCAGGTCACGATGTTCATGGTAGGTCACGATGTTCATGGCAGGTCACGATGTTCATGGCAGGTCACGATGTTCATGGCAGGTCACGATGTTCATGGCAGGTCACGATGTTCATTACAGGTCACGATGTTCATGGCTGGTCACGATGTTCATGGTTGGTCACGATGTTCATGGCAGGTGACGATGTTCATGGCAGGTGACGATGTTCATGGCAGGTCACGATGTTCATGGCAGGTGACGATATTCATGGCAGGTCACGATGTTCATGGCAGGTCACGATGTTCATGGCAGGTCACGATGTTCATGGCAGGTCACGATGTTCATGGCAGGTCACGATGTTCATGGCAGGTCATGATGTTCATGGCAGGTCACGATGTTCATGGCAGGTCACGATGCTCATGGTAGGTCACGATATTCATGGCAAGTCACGATGTTCATGGCAGGTCACGATGTTCATGGCAGGTCACGATGTTCATGGCAGGTCACGATGTTCATGGCAGGTCACGATGCTCATGGTAGGTCACGATATTCATGGCAAGTCAGGATGTTCATGGCAGGTCACGATGTTCATGGCAGGTCACGATGTTCATGGCAGGTCACGATGTTCATGGCAGGTCACAATGTTCATGGGAGGTAACGATGTCTCATGGTAGATCACGATGTTCATGGCAGGCCACGATGTTCATGGCAGGTCACGATGTTCATGACAGGTCACGATGTCTCATGGACAAATCTAGCATTTGTGCAATACTACGATGCTGCACAAAATCTACCACGAATAAATCATACGAGAGACGTCGCACTACACGCAGTTTCATATCTTGCCTCAACACCCGCCGTCAGCACGCCTTCGCTGAGGGATGTCCTCGTCACGATGTTACCAGCTACCTTTTTACTTCGAAGAATATATTTCCATGTCTACGTAATTTTAAGTACATAATAAAGTAATCATCATTGTGGGTTTAACACCAATAACCGTTAACCATTGTCATTACATGTTGGTTCGTAACGACGCCTCTCCAGGGTTAGGAAGGACCTTGCATGCAGATTACTCTGGGACAACAATGACGGAGGTTCACTCAGCGGTATCACAAGGACCGGTGCTATGAATATTGTGAGAAATTTGGATGAGGTTAACACAAAAATGTTGGCATGCGCATAAAACAAAATCATTTCCTAGCTTTATTATAACTAGCTTTACTGCACGATTTCCTCAACAAATTACTCAAACATTTTTAGAAATATCTACCACACCATTAATACATTTCAGTCATTGAGGAAGTACTTTGTTCTTCATAGCGTCCAGTTCCTTGATAGTAATCACTGCACTCTATGGACATGCGTTGAGCTTGTACATGCATACAGCAGCAGGCTCGTCTATATGTTAGCTTATTATTTGGAACAGGTCGAATGGCAAAACCAAAGTTCTTATAGCAATCCAATGCAGAATTATTCTAATCTTTTGTGAACTCATGATTTATAGAAGTTAATTGTATTCAAAAGTTCAAAATAAGAGCAGAATTTTGAATCAAATTACGGTATCTGATGTAATTTACAGTATTACTAGGTGTAACCAATGCACACGAATATTTCAGCTTCTCAGAAATTATGGTACCAAAAAACTGCTTTGGGGCAATAATTGCAGGGGATTTCAAATTTTGCATCGAATTAATTTTCTTAGAATTCCATTAAATCCTAACGTTATTTTAGACGGCATCGAGAGAGCATTTTACCTTTGAAAATAGTACGTGGAATTTTTTACTCCGTTGAGGAAACCATGTTTATTTAATGCGCTTTAGGAAAATCATGAGCATCTCTATTCAACACTTCGCCAACATACCCGGTATTTTAGGGCTTTATGATGATGAAATAACATATAATAATCTGTCGTATTCTCAATAGAAGTAAGAAATTCAGTTTAGAGTTTGAAATTTTCTTCAAGAAACAGAATATTCACTGGATAATTTTCCAAGAGAATATTCGTAGATGTTTGTTCTTGAAGAGAAAACCTGGCACGCGCTCTTACAGTGGAATAAAAGAAATTCATTAAGCGTTTAATGTCTGGTGACTCGTCTCAAGTTATCTTATCTTTGACGGGATCATGAATGCTCACTTAAATGAAGGTGGACTTCTTGAGTGCTAAAGAAAGATGAAGTGGCTGGGGATCTCTGGCCACTGCATGTATAATGTGCGCAAAATTGTATGACACTCTAACTATGAGTTGTGTAGCAAGTTTGAGTGAACGAATTTCAGTCAATGAACTAACTCTTCACGCTGGAAAGACAAAACTGATGCTCTTCAGGATTAGAAAACATCCATTTATTTGCACCCAGTCAAATTTAACTTTGAACCATTAAAATGAGCTAAATTTGTTAAATTTACAGAGTTAACCATTGAAGGCAAGCTCAAATGAAAGTAAAACAATTACTCGGTTTGGTAACACATTGAGCAGTTGTGAGTTCTGTACAAGTTTTACCAAATTCTTCAACAGATATATTTGATGGCTTTAAATCATCCTCTAGCGTGGCTCGTGTGACGCACGATGTTGCGTTGGGTTGAGGGGAGGGGGGGGAGTGTCCATCACCTGCACCCATTACTTGAGACTGTGGCAAGATGGGTTGGGGTTGAGGGGAGGGGGGGGGGGAGGGTCAATCACCTGCACCCATTACTTGAGACTGTGGCAAGATGAGTTGGGTTGGGGTTGAGGGGAGGGGAGGAGTGTCTATCACCTGCCCCCATTACTTGAGACTGTGGCAAGATGGGTTGCGTTGGGGTTGAGGGGAGGGGAGGAGTGTCTATCACCTGCACCCATTACTTGAGACTCTGGCAAGATGGGTTGGGTTGGGGTTGAGGGGAGGGGGGGAGTGCCTATCACTTGCACCCATTACTTGAGACTGTGGCAAGATGAGTTGGGTTGGGGTTGAGGGGAGGGGGGGGAGTGTCGATCACCTGCTCCCATTACTTGAGACTGTGGCAAGATGAGTTGGGTTGGGGTTGAGGGGAGGGGGGTGTCTATCACCTGCACCCATTACTTAAGACTCTGACAAGATGGGTTGGGTTGGGGTTGAGGGGAGGGGGGGAGTGTCTATCACCTGCACCCATTACTTGAGACTGTGGCAAGATGGGTTGGGTTGGGGTTGAGGGGAGGGGGGAGTGTTTTTCACCTGCACCCATTACTTGAGACTGTGGCAAGATGGGTTGCGTTGGGGTTGAGGGGAGGGGAGGAGTGTCTATCACCTGCACCCATCACTTGAGACTGTGGCAAGATGGGTTGCGTTGGGGTTGAGGGGAGGGGGAGAGTGTCTATCACCTGCACCCATTACTTGAGACTGTGACAAGATGGGTTGCGTTGGGGTTGAGGGGAGGGGGGGAGTGTCTATCACCTGCACCCATTACTTGAGACTGTGTCAAGAAGAGTCGCTCACATTTCCTGCCACGACATCAGGCTTCTATTGCTATACCCGAGCGCTCAGAAATCCCATAAATGGCATTGCTAGGAAACATTCATTTGAGCAACTTCTGTTGTTACACTGGGACCGCTTTGTGCTGGTTGGCAGCTGTTAGATTGTGTGCTTTGTAATTTGGTGGAAGTATTGCATGCAGTTAAGTAAATTTTATGATAAGGTTCGAATTATTGTAAAAATTTAATTCACATAAAATTTTTAGATGTTAAACATTCTTTAATCTGCTCATTTGCTAGAATCAAATTTCTTCACTCTTTTGGATGATGAAATGCTATTAAGGTTTTAAAATTTCAACAAATTTGTTATGCTGCTTGATAAGAGATACGAATCATGAAATATTTCTTTCTTCGGTTCGAGGTAGTTTACTTTTATTATTTAGATTGCCACATTTAGTTTTATCTTTACCTGACATGACAGTTTGCTTAGTATGGATGGTTTGAAATAAATGGCAGAACTTTGTTTAGTGTTCACTTTATAAAACATGTCCCCTTGTCATGTCCCCTGCCGCACAACATCTAATGAGGGTTACGTCGAATTTGGGGCTTATATCGACTGGTTCTTGTAACGCAAGAAACAATCATGCCTACGAAGGGAGTACAATAATGTCTGAGATGTGCTTTCCCAAATGTTTTCCTGCAAAATACGTATTTCTTAATTCAGATCAATCGCTTTCCTACTTCTGACGCGTAATTTTTTATTATTATCTCGTGATAAAGATTTATTTTTTAAATTAAGTTTCAAACGACACGATAATAGAACTTGCGGAATAATAGGACTGCGAATTGAAATGGGGCTGACAACGCTAAAATTGTACATTTTTTGTATTCAATTGTATATTATTTTATATTCAATTGTATATGCTTTTATATCCAATTGTACATTCATATATATTTGAATGTACATTCAATAGCAGTTGTTAGAACATATGATACTCGGACAAGAGGATTAAAGAAAGGCAGCAGCTAAGGTCTCGTGAGGGCTGCTTGGGTGACTGAATTTCTTTCTTCAGCACAAATGACAAAAGAATTAAACGTCCTATCAACGTCGAGCGCACTTCCACGGGTGATTTTATCAAGGTTGAAGCTAAATTAATTAATTCACCGGGCTTTAGGCTGCTCTCAACTATCAGTTATCAGATAAGATAGGGCATGACTGAGTCTCGCTTCTTTAACTTGCGTTACTCGCTTCTGCAAAATGATATTGCCAGCAAAAGCTTTCAGTGTAATGAAATTTGGAGTTTAGTGACACAGATTTTGTTTTAGTTTCTGAAATCAATATCCTAGCGTAACCTTCACAGCAAATTGTTCTGATCCCCTAAAACACGCGACAATTCACTCAGAGAAATTTTGGCCCGTCTGTTTGTCATACGATTATTTGGAGAAATTTTGGTACATCCTTTGATAACACCTCTGATAACATTGGGAGTTAAGGTTTCAAACGATGAAGAATTTTTACGAAAAGGAGATATGCATTTACCTTGACAATAAAATGCAAATAATTCTCCTGAAAACTAAACAAGTAATTTCTATATTTTCTGCCGCTGCCGTGGTCTGCAGGACTGGGTACATCTGGCGGACTGGCGGAACTCTCCCCTGACCTGGTCTGTGGGCCGGACCCGCCGCTGCCGTGGTCTGCAGGACTGGGTACATCTGGCGGACTGGCGAAACTCTCCCCTGACCTGGTCAGTGGGCCGGACCCGCCGCTGCGGTGGTCTGCAGGACTGGGTTCACCTGGCGGACTAGCGGAACTCTCCCCTGACCTGGTCAGTGGGCCGGACCCGCCGCTGACGTGGTCTGCAGGACTGGGTACACCTGGCGGACTAGCGGAACTCTCCCCTGACCTGGTCAGTGGGCCGGACCCGCCGCTGACGTGTCTGCAGGACTGGGTACATCTGGCTGACTGGCGGAACTCTCCCCTGATTTGGTCAGTGGGCCGGACCCGCCGCTAACGTGGTCTGCAGGACTGGGTACGTCTGGCGGACAGGCGGAACTCTCCCCTGACCTGGTCAGTGGGCCGGACCCGCCGCTAACGTGGTCTGCAGGACTGGGTACGTCTGGCGGACTGGCGGAACTCTCCCCTGACCTGGTCAGTGGGGCCGGAAGTGCCCGCCTGCCACTCTGTCTCAATGTACCAATGCATGCCTTCTCAATAGGGATTCCTCATCGTATTGATGTTGCTTCTCCATTACATCATCTCACGTTTTCCTTCGATCTTGATATGTGAATAAGGAAGCCTTTCACATCTGTCTTTAAATTTTCAGTAACTCTGAAATGCAATTAATATTTTTCGCTTATATTCTGTTGGGGTACAACTAATACGATGCAATTTTTTCCTTGGAGATAATGTTTGCTTATTTTACTTGCGTATATATTTTCCTATTCTAATTCACTTAATTCATAGCGTCCACGTACAGTGGGCATGCAATAAACAATCTATTTTCTTCCTAGATCTGCAGAGCGTTTCAAGGTAAAACTGAACAAAAATCATTTGAGGTCTAAAAGTGTTAATAACTATGAACAGACCAACGTACAAAAATGGAGTTGCATCGCCTCCGACCAGGTTGTAAGTTTGCTTTAAATTTTTCACAAAGAATAATTAATGCCAGTTTGGATCACACGTTGTCTCTAGTAAGGCTGCCTGGAGGTGAGGGATTGGGTCCATGTTTTTGATACATTTCTTAAGTGAATATTAAGTTTTATGGGCGATGAAAGATATTAGTAGAGAAAAGTCGTTTTGAAAAGGTTCAAGATATGGTGCATTGATAAAGCTAGAATAAAATATGCGTTGGGATTGATATTGCAGTGCAGAGTTAGGATCGAGAGAATAAGAAGCGATGATGAAGTGCATGAGTGTATAAGGATGGCTTGGAAGTAAGGTTAGTGGAGAGCACGAGTCTGGACTGAGATGGACAGCATAAGATCATAGAGGCATTAGAAGTGATTTGATGAGCCAGGCTGCGTGTAGTCATTTCACAAGCCGCCGTGTCCTCACAAAACAATTCGTACGGTTTCAGCCGAGGAGGAATTGAGCCGAAATGGCTCAATTTAGGTCAGAGTTGGCATTTCAAAACCCACCAAAAAACACAATAACCGACCAGTCTAGTGTTTCTTAACTTTAAAGTCACATATGAATGCACAAATTTGTGAGAAATGCGCAATGCAGGCTTTAATGTTTTTCTTTAATTGACTCCATTTTCAAACTTAATACATTGAACCTAATTTGAACCTTAATTACTTCCTATGGGTTGCACAACACAATTTGTACCATCACGTTGAAGTCTCTCTAGGCAGTGGTAGGTCTGAATTGCATCATCTTAGAACCAGCATTTGGCCTCAAGTGTTGGAATACTTCAAGAAAAATTCAAGCTCTCCTTGCTCCAAACTAACACCAAACATTGTCACAGACAATGCCGACTGGCTGTGTGGTCTGGCAGTGTGTATCCATGTCGCATCACGGAACACAACTTCTGGAACTCTTTATTGATACTTGAACTAAATAAAAAAATTTCTAGACCAACGTTTATTTTTCATTTGTCTTCTTGGGGAGTGCAAAAGGACTAAGAAGTCCTCTTCCGTTTTACTGGTGATAGTGCAGTTGACTTCTCCATAGTTGGACGCAAATGCAGAAGAACAGGATATTGCAGTAGGCCTAAAATGTTAACGCACATGCCGAGCCTGCAGTATCATGTTACACTTGACGACGCTGGCAGCAAGACTGAGAGGGGCTGGAAATCAAAACTTCATAAACTACCAAATCGTACTCCTGATAGATCGCCAGCTTCTGCTTTTGACAGGAGTAGCTTTACTGCTTTCACACTGCTTGCAGGAATTTATGCATACATTTCAAAAATTACTTATGAGTATAATTCAAGAGACCGTACCTCAATAGAAAACACAAATACAATTAAACTTATTAAACACAAAAACTGAGCTCATATTTTAACCCGGGTTTTCCAACCCTGCTACAGGCAAACTCATACTCAATGACCTGCGAATGGGAATCAATTTTAGAACCAGTGAGAAACTGTGAAAGTTCGACAATGGGTGGCAAAACATTTTAAACGCTCTTATGAAAAAAAAATTGTTCATTATGTAAACTCACTTTTGTGATAACTAAATATTTGCACACGCCAGCATCGCAATAGAGGACTGCTGCTCAGGCTGCTGCATAAGCGACCGTGCTTCGCTGGCGCATCCGTGCATTTTGTTCTCTACGAGTCATTTTCAAACCGCGTTCTTTGAAATGAATTGCAGTTAATTAACACTGATCAATTATTATTATGAAATTAACACTTTCCTTCATTTCTCGCTTTGTGATTCGCAAAAGAGACGATACCTCTCGTAATATCATCTTTCACATATCTAAAGTATGTACAAACGAATGTGTCCACAAGTTACTTCGCTTCTGCCACTAATCAGCTTTAAATCTTCATACATCCTGCCTTCTCGTACGCTTCGTACGCTTTACATCCAACACTTTGTTTTCCTTTGACTTAACACTTCTCTATCATGCTTTATGATAACGAAATGGAGCTGGACGAATCATGTTCAACCTCTTTCATGCACTTGAGTCACATGAACACAAATGTTGGTTACAATTAAATTACTGTTTACAGCCTGGAATCGTTTTTTTGACGATACCAGCATCACACCTAATTTAGGTTTATAATTTACATGAGGTCACAATATTTAATTAAAGCTAGACAATGGAAGTAACGTTCCACTTCGTTAGACACCACACAGTCACTCCGTTTTGATGTCACAATTGTACTTTTCATAAGTTATGAAATATAGATCAAGGTATGTTGATGAACTTTTTCTAGTAACGACACGTGTCTGGGTAAAGATAAAACATCTCGTAAATTGTAGAAATCCAAGTTAGACTACTATTTTCTCTGTGAATGCAAGATCTACAGCATCATGCCTAAATTTCTGCACTTCAAGCTGTACAAGAGGTACCTCCACACAACCAACTTCTATAAATCCTGGCAGACCAGCCTCCTTTCTCGGGAGACCAACTTCAAGAAGAAGACCATTGTAAAGTTACCCTCCGAGCTATCTGATGCCGCAGCAGAATCTCACAAGCCTTTCCTGGAGTGACCTGGGCCTTGATGGAGTGACCCGTGCCCTATGAACCAAACAGACTTGTGCACAATTATTATAGTCCTTTTCCGTTGAGCATCCTTCTCAAGTTCTTATTGGCATGTGGTCTGGATTTTTGCATACCCGTTTACAAGATTATTTTTTTAAGTACTTCCTTAATTTTGAAAAGTTGGCGTTAAGATGATAATCAAAGTTGCTCAATTTTTTTCGTCCGATTCGTTTGAAAATTAGCCAATATATGTACAAAAAATTATTTTTGGGTTTAGAGCTATATAACTTTTTTCTCATTTGTGGAAAAATCTTTCATTTTTTTGTTAGAAATGTTCCAAAGAGCCCAAAACTGTCTTTGATTTTGTTCTAGAATCAAAACTCAGTGAGGAGATACGGTGTGAATTTGAAAGTTATTTGTTTTGGGCATAGGCATAACAAAATTTTTTGTTGAAGTGTAATATAATGGACAACTTATGTAATTGAATGCAGTTTTAATTTTTATTTCAATAACTTCCATACATAACTTCATATTCACACTGTGAATTGTGATTTCCAAACAAAAAACATAAAAAAATTTTTGTTTATTTTACATTATGAAATTGTTTATTTACAGTCTGATTCATATGGAATTTGACTATAGTATGTAAATTTTGAAACAAAACGCAATTTTTCTATTCATTTTTTGATTAAGGGGATCGTCCCCCATAAAAATGGGGAAATGTTTGAAAAATAGGTTTTAGCTGTATAGGAGAAGAAAGAGGTGAGGTACATCCTGTGAAAAAATTAATTTCGTAAATTCGCTCGTTAGCCCGCTACGGATATGTTTGAAGATTGGGGGGGACGGGAGGGAGAATTGGTATTTTATCATGTTACACCTCCCCCTTGGCTTTTTCTTCACGGCGCAACGTTGCTATTTCATCTTCTATGTCTATTTATTACTATAGAATGATTTCAATGGACCTAGCTGGCCCCATAAATAATAACGAAGAATGTTTTAGATTGTTTAGGTTTACCTAATTTGCCTTATTTTTTAGGTACGGAATGTGGGGTTTCAAAATGCATCTCCTCCTACAGTTCTCAAGCTACAGCAATTATTTTGTTATCATTGGATGCGGAAAAGCATGGAGAATAATGAATACTATAAGGGAATTTCGAGATTTGTTGCAAAAAAAAACTGTGGTGTCACAAATAAAAAATAAAAATGTAAAAATAAGAAAAAATTAATTTTATTTTTAATTTGACTTCAGAGATTTTCCTTACAGTATCCTGTAATGTCCACGATATTCCGAATCAAATTACAAAAAAATCATTACTGTAGCTTGAAAACTGTAGGAGGAGATGCTTTTTGAAACCCCCTTCCTCAAACTCCGTTTTCTACGAATATAAAGTTTTCTATGAAGAAAATCGCATATTTTCATGGAAAACAAACGATTCCAAACTGCATTTCCTATCAGTATACCAAATTTCATTGCTCTAGATTCAATAATAAAAATAATCCTGAGGGACGCCCTTTTAATTAATTTTTGGAAAAAAATTGGTCATATTGGTTTTTAGCTCATTTTTATTGATATTTCAAACCGAATCTCCTCATTGAGTTTGTATGCTAGAACAAAAATAAAGTCAGTTTTAGAATCCCTGGAACAATTTTAACCAAAGTTGATTTTCAAATTATCCATTTCCCGTTTTGTTCTCTTTTTATATGAGGTTGAAATGGGGTTGAAAATTCAAGATTTTTGTCCCCTTTCCCCCCTCCCCCTGGCGGGAAGGGATCTATTGTCCGTAGCGCCATAAAATTTTAGGACTGAATAGTCCACCACTTAAGGGTCCTTTTCGATTAACAAAACAAAAAAGCTCACCGGACCGACAGGGGCCTGGCAGGATCACCTTAACAATGCAGCAAAAATGTCCTAACCGCACCAAAATTTTCAACTTCACTAAGCAATTGCAACCACTCGCATTGAAATATTTTTATGGCTCCAAACACTCGAAGTTTCCTCAGGAATATTTTTGATGACCGACTAATTGTGAACAAAAGTAACTATATTGAGCGAATGCAATAAATTATTTCTGATCCGAGTAAATTTCTCCCAATTGCTGAGCCAGTGCAAAAATACTCTTTGTAAATTGAAGATAAGGTAAATAACTTTATGCTCTAACTCAAGAATTTAAATTTATTGCAAGATGATATTTATGAGAAGCTAATTTGATCCGGCACAGGCCCAGGTCTTCTCTATGGACTACCAAAAATTCATAAACCTAACTTTGCGACTACGTCACCATTTCGACCAATTTTTGCCGCTTATAATTGTGCTACCTATATTGTTTCACAATGTTTAGTTCTGTTGCTTTTAACTCTTAATGATATCACTGTTCAAAATTCTTATGACTTTGTACAAACTATATCTAGTACACCTGATGCTTATCAGTATTTTTTGGCTTCCCTTCACGTTGAGAATCTATTTACCAATGTACAGCTTGATGAAACCATTGATATTTGCATAAATTCTCTGTTTTCTGATCCGTCCTTTTCAGTTATAAGTTTAACCAAAAATTATTTTAGGTCTCTTTTAGAACTATGCGTGCGAATTTTTTTATTTATTTTCAATGGCCGTATATATAAACAGATTGTAGGGTTGGGTATGGGTCTCCCTTTGGGCCCTACTTTCGCCAACATTTTCATGTGCCTCAATGTTAAATCAGTGGGTGACTTCATTCAAACCATTTTTTATAGGCGCTAAATTGATGATACATTTGTCCTTTTCAAAACAAATTTGATGCCCATTCCTTTCTTCAGTATTTCAATTCCAGACATCCCAATATAAAATTCACTTTAGATCTCGAAAAAATTATCAATTGAATTATCTTGATACCAATGTTCACCGATATGGTATAAATTCATAACCTCAGTCTACAGAAAATAAACATTCTACGGGTTGGGTTTAAGTTACTTTAGTTTCTGTTGCAAGAGATTTAAACTTAATAGCATCTCAATCCATATAACTAGTGCCTATAGTATTTGTTCAAATTACACTGACCTTCACAAATAAATTTCTTTTTGCAGTCTTATTTTACAACCAATGGTTATCCATATTCAGTTATTTTTCGAGCCATTAATATGTTCATGAGGAGTAAATTTATTCCGAAATCTCGTGTTCAAGCTCTAAACTATGGTTACTCTTTTTGTCATATTTTGGATTTCAATCAGAAAAGTTGAGATAAGACATTTTAATGCTTTTGACTAAATTCTTCCTGGAAATTTCCTTTCGTATTATTTTAGTAAACTAACGCACCATTAGATCATTTTTTCATTTATATATGTGCTCCCGACCGGCATGCGATCTTCCATCGTCTATAATTTCAGTTGTGCGCATCGCGCATCGCAGCATCCTGGTTCCACCCACCGAGCACTTTACGTCAGGGTTGCTGAACATGCTGGTTTAAAGTCATCGTACAGGTCGCTTACTTACTTCTCCTACTCATTCTAGTATCAGACAACATTGTAGTAATGGTTCCTGTGAACAGATTATTGACATTAGCAAATTTAAAATATTAGATACTTGTACCGCCTGGTTAGACTTACGTATATTAGAGTCAATATTCATTCATAGACTTAAACCTTCTCTCAACGAAATGCAGAGTGCATACCCTCTCAAAATAGTCAACGCATAAATTATTTTTATATTTTTTGTTTGTTTATTTGTTTTTCGTGCTTATATTTTGCGCTTACGGGTTTTGGGTGTACTGACTTGTACATTATTTATTTGTAGACTTTTTGTTGCGAATGAGCCTAGGCTCGTAACGTTCAGAGTAAATGTTTTTGAAGTTCTTCTTCCCCATTTCTTTCATTGTAAATTTGCTTAGCCAAAAAGATTTTCTTTGTACGTGTGTATGACTTATAATTTGATCTCAGTGCGATTTTACATGAAAGAACCAGAGCCGTGTCATTTCGATTTTGATCCATTAGTTGTGATAAACGGATATATTTCACTTTGAGTGAAGTTTCCGTTTACTTTAATGACCAAAGGGGCAAAACTAAACTATCTGCTATTAAAAATTTCACTTGGAGTTTCAATATTTCAAGTGTTATTTATAAGCTCGCCTTCACAGTGCTCGTCGTAGCCGTGAGACTAGCGAACTTGCCTCCGTCCAGGCAGACCCTGGTTCGAGTCCCGGCGCTGGTGGCGATTTTCTCTGTTGGGTATAGGGGAAAAATTCCAAGCACAATACCCCACTCTACCCAGGTGTCTGAAATGGGTACCGGTCTTGACCGGGGGAAAGCGTAATGGCGTCCTGGCGTTAGTTATAAGGCATTTGAAAATCCAATGTACAAGGTGATGTGTATCAGGCTTGATTGGAAATAAAGCATCCGTAGATGCCTTCATTATTATTTACAAGCTAAACTCAATGAGAACGCATGCAGCCGATGCACTGAATTCAAAGAATCACAGGTTGCTAATGACAGCTACAGTAACGTAACGTTGTCATGTACTCGTCAAATTATCACTTTCTCACACAGCTCATGAAAATGTCATTGAATTCTTATATTCAAATTTTTCTTTGGAATGCTCAGTGTTGTAGATGATCATTACAATAGCACAGATAACTGACTGTAGTTTTGCGGTTAATTATAGTTCAGTGCCGAGTAAAGGCAAAAGGTTTGAAAAGTTGCTACAAAGCGAGTGCATTTATTGTTCATTCGTGACTGGATAAATTGAATTTAACATCGAGTGATAAGTGAGGCCCTGATAAGATTTACGTGGCACTCTGCACACAGCGAGTCTTATCAGTCCGTCTTCAGGTTGAGGTCAGGACGAAGTTATACCTTCCGTGCTCTGGGTGAGGTTTTGCTGAGACTCCATCACTGCTTGCGTTTTGTGCCTAGTTAGAGAGAAGCTTCACCTTGCCAAAGTGTTTATCACAAGCAATGAGAGTAGTATAAACCATAAGTGTAATATAAAAAACGAGTGTAATATAAACAATGAGTGTAATATGAACAATGAGTGTAATATAAACAATGAGTGTAATATGAACAATGAGTGTAATATAAACAATGAGTGTAATATGAACAATGAGTGTAATATAAACAATGAGTGTAATATATAAATAATGAGTGAAATATAAACAATGGGTTCAGTATGTAAAACGACTGGCAGCAAATTCACCAAAATCCGCGAATGAACATTGCAGGAGGTTCATACGAACAACAGTCAATTGTGGAAAAACTTTTGACCTGAGGCCTCCACATCGCGAACAGGTGCAGGTGAGTACTTTCTTCTTTTGATGAATATTGCTCAACCCATATTATAGTGCAAACTCTCAAGTGACGCGATAATGTTCTAACTGTGCATAAGATTGTTCAGTATCGACCAGCTAATGCCCAAACATTTGTAGCCGTGAGTAGATATCACCCATCATGTAGTTTGTTATAGTTCGCTAAGAGCTAGACGGAGAAGGATGGAACGTTTTCTAGGTCGATCTGGCAATTTCTATGAAGCTTTCAATGAACAAAATCGAGGGAGTATTGTTTACCAGGTTTTACGCTGGGAAGAATCCTATGCAAATACTGAAACAAATAATTTCGCATTATTCTATGGGAGTTCTACGCGGTGCCTCATGTCGCTATGGGAGCGTCGAGCGACACCGTTGTGAGAAGTAATGAAATGAACAAACTCGCAGCCGAGTTACTTACAGAAAATTAATCATCTAATTATGCATAAAAGTTAGATTGCCTTGGGACTTTCTGTATAGAGACAGGGAGTAAAGACCACAGACAGCTGTGCAGGTGTCAGACAATTGTGCTCACGACCAACTCGTTGCCTTAACGTTGCCTCACCAGCAGCGGTGCGGAGTCGGAGGAATGAATTTGCCGCTCTGACTCCAGTGCAGACCATATGTTTTCAAACTCTGTGACTCCGATTCCAGCTTTTCAAAATTTGCGACTTTATCTCCACTCTGTCACAATTTTGCGGTGAATATTTCATTTGATAGATGTTGCAGTTATTGCAACCTGAGTACATGTTTTTATTTTCTTTCTTTATAACTGAGATTTGAAAACTGATGAAATAATGGTAAAATCAATGTTTATCATACCTATTACAGACACGTGCTCTCTTAGTAGGCAAGGTAGGCAGTGCCTACGCTGAGAAGTAAAGGTCAGCATCAACAATATTTTCTGTGATAAAGCTTCAAAGAATGCACAAAATCCAACGAAACTATATTGCTTGATCCAATTGCTATGCTCGAAATACCCAAAATTTTGATATATGTGAAGCTAAGGCAGGCACGATGTGCACTGCCTTACATTCCCTGCACCTACACTACGCAGAGCAACACTGCAGTACAGGCGCCACGCTCAACACCGAGTTATATTGCAGCTATAATGGGCAGAGTATTTCTGCTTCCGTCTCAGAGGGCCTGCTGATACGTTTTGCATACGAATGAAATCCGCTTCTAGCTTCAATATATATAATTTGATTCCATTTTTCATTCTCAGCCCACTTTTCACCATGTATTTAATACTTATTCAGTTTAATAAACAGTACACCTATTTCCTATTTATTTTGTATTTTGCCCGAGTTGGAATGTTTGCAGCAAGAAATTCGGTACTACCGCACAAACTACACTGCAGCTGAGGCAGTGCACTCCTCTCAGTTACATGGGTGTCATTAACTGAGGCTTTCGCTGCTGCTGTGTTATTTTCTCTGCAGCTAGTTGTTATTTATATACTGTATATTTCTTTGTGCATCTCAATATCTATATTGATTATCCTAAAACGGTTCCAAACTTTCAATATGAAGAAGTAATTAACATTTATAGAAACTAGTGTACACGGCGGTCAAAGGTGACGGGTTGAAATGGTTTCCTGATAATTTCCTTCCAGATGTGGATGCTAAACAAACATATCCATCCCAATGATACCCGCGATAAAAAATATTCTTGTACTTGCGCACTGGTGAAACTCGTCTCGCAGATACGGTCATTGAACGTCCTTGTGAGCGTCACAGAGCGACGGAATAAGCAGACTCAAAACCAATAAACTCATTAAAGGATGTTATTAGGTAAGGCTGTATAATACAGTATTGTGTAATATGAAATACCCTTCCGAACTCGGCATCCACGTTACGGGCTCCAGTATATAAGGGATCTGGACCTCCTTTTGTTTAATGACTTGTTATAATGCAGCTGTAAGCGAAAATGAGCGTATCAATTTACCAGTGAACTGAAACTAAGACCACGGGTGCTAATTATCTCCTCTTAATTCTTACTACAGCTTTTTAACTTCAATTTGAATAAGCTGAAGTTCAATTTAAAAAAAGCTCAAGTTTAATTTAAAAAAGATCAAGCTTCATTTAAAAGTTTCAGGTATGCTTGTTTTAAAAAAAGATCGAGTTCAATTTTGAAAAGCTTTCGTTTCTTAAATTACATACCTATGTCATAATAATTTAATCGAAGTTTATTCGCGGGTATGCATATTTATTTGAAAGTACTGGCACTGAAAGTAGAGTAAATCGAATGTCAGAAAAAGCAAGCTGCTGTGATTTTGCACTCAATTTGACAACCTTCAAGTTTTACCTATGTATCATTTGCTAAACAGATCATCTTTACTTTTATCTATTTACAAAAATGATGAGAATAAACTTTATGTTGTAAGTAAATATATGACAATTAGCAAATTGCACTGACTGAAAAATTGAACATTACTGAGCTTCAACTTTTCAGTCAGTGCAATTTGCTAATTGTCCCAGAGTTACTTATCACATAAAGGTTTTTTGCATCATTTTCGTCAATAGATATATGTAGTACCGATAATCTGCTTAGCAAATGATTCATGGGTAAAACTTGGAGAATATAAAATTGAGTGCAAAATCACAGCAGTTGCTTTGTCTGACATTCGATTTACTCTACTTTCAGTGCCAGTACTTTCAAATAAATATGTATTCACACGAATAAACTTCAATTTTATTATTATTACATAAGTATGCAATTTTAGAAACAAAAGTTTTTCTTAATTGAACTCAATTTTTTTTATATATAGCCTACTTGACACTTTTTGAATTAAACATGATCTTTTCTGAATTAAACTTGAGTATTTTTATATTGAATTTGCCCTTTTTTAAATTGAATTTGACTTTTTCAAAATTAAACTTGACCTTTTTTAAATTGAGCTTGACCTTTTTTAAATTAAAGTTAAAAAACAGTTGTACACCCCTGTTTTTTTAAAAGGGGAGGGAAGGAGGTGATGTTACCCTGATTGTGCTACGAGAAGGTCGAGGTGTAGGGTTTTTTTGGTGTACGCGATTTGTCATATATTATTGGGATCGATAATTTTGTAAAAAATATTCTTCAGATGTGGATCAAAAACCAATATACCCAACCCCAACAAAACACGCGATTAAAATACTCTTAATCTTTTGCACTGGTGAAACTCTCGTCAAAAAATAGTCATAAGGCTTCCTTGATGGCGTGATGGAGTGGCAGACCAACTGAGCTTTAACATGACTTTCCCACAATTTTCTATGCTATCTTATACCTTTCCTATACTTTCATCAACCTCAACTGGTGATATTCTATACAACCTCATCTAACCTACCAATACACGTGATATTCTATACAACCTAATCTAACCTACCAATACACATGATATTCTATACAACCTAACCCAATCTACCAATACACGTGATATTCTATACAACCTAATCTAACCTACCAATGCACGTGATATTCTATACAACTTAATCTAACCTACCAATACACATGATATTCTATACAACCCAATCTAATCTACCAATACACGTGATATTCTATACAACCTAATCTAACCTACCCATACACATGATATTCTATACAACCTAATCTAAGCTACCAATACACGTGATATTCTATACAACCTAATCTAACCTACCCATACACATGATATTTTATACAACCTAATCTAAGCTACCAATACACGTGATATTCTATACAACCTAATCTAACCTACCAATACATGTGATATTCATTCCGACTCGCAATCTGCTGGGTTAATATACCGAAAATAATTGTGGAGTTGATGAAGCTTGTATCACAGATACGCTCATCATACACTTGCGGCTGGTGGGTGTGACGGACGGACGGATGCGGCTCCTTTTATAATAGTGAATAGCGTGTTACGAAACATACAGAAAAATAAATATATAACGGTCATTCTTAGTTGTAAGTTATTGACTAAATTCAAATGAACTTTAGAAACTCAACACAAATCGCGTTCCCTAGTGTGTGCGTGATGACGGACACAAACAATTTTATCATGTATCTGTCTTACGTACGTAAGCTTTGAAGCTTTTCAAGAAAATCACAATTAGGAAACCAATATTCAATTTCCAAAATATTTGGCCTCATACTAAATGGTAGCCAGGATACTAGTGAAACTAATCTTAAAATTATTTTTCCACATTATCTATGAAAAATGTCAGAGGATCATGATAAATGTAAACAGAAGAAGGCACAAAGAAAATTTATTTCCCTAAAAAAACGATTGTGTATTCTTGATGCCATCATGCAAGTGAAAAGGTGTCAAATTTACACAGAAAAATAATCCAATCGAATGTTTTCTTGTATTTTTTTAGCTTAATTCATGTTGCTATCAAAGCTATCGATTAGAATAGTGGGACACACGGACGGACAGACGGACGTGGATGTTATTATAGTATAGATCGGTAAATTTAAATATTGTCTACGTAATTTCTTCTATGTTATTACATTGGGAATCTGCTTCCTTTGTATCATAGATACCCTTCAAAAGATACAAAAACCTAGCATCCGCTCACTTTGGTTATTAGGCTTACATATATTGAGTGAGAACTGAATCTATTGTTAAGAAAATGCAGCTTACCACGAGGAAAATGATACAGCAACACAAAAAAAGTTGTCTAATAATGATTGAATAATAAAAAACAGCTGTTGCTTGGTTGGTGAATGTGCCTGTGACGCTCATAAGGATGCTTAATGACCGTATCTGAGATATGAATTTCACAGATGCAAAGGTACAAAGATATTTTATCAACGAATAGTGTTTAGATGGATCTATTTGTTTGTCATCTCTATCTCGACTTTTTTGAAAGAAAGTATCGGATATCGTCATTTATGGTAAGTCGCGCACCTTAGTTACTTACATAATGCGGAAAAGCAAATGCAATTGCATTTTTTAAATTATAAAAACGCTAGCAGGACGAACAAAAATTCCACGGTCAATATCATTGTTTGAACCCATTAAATAATTCCAATAAACCTATTCAAACGTCCCAAATCTTAACAAAACATAACCTAATCTAGCCCAACATAAACTAAATAACTCTAAATAACGCACCCTTACCCAACATAACCTGATCGAACAAAACCTATCCTAACCTACTATAGCCTATCCTAACCAAGGCTATGCTAGCGAACATAATCTATGTTAGCCTCGCTTATCCTAACCTTTTTTGGCGAGCCATTCTTTCCTCCTGGCTGAATGTCATTCTGAGTATCAATAACATGATACTTCTACAGGCATGTACGTAATTGGGGTTCCCCGGCCCCAGTAACGCCCGAGCTTTAAGGCCTTGTTTACCTCTCGTATAGTGGCGAGGTAACATTCCTTGAGGACAGTGACCACACTGCAGGCACGACCCTGACTTGCCGCGTCAGCGTTTGCACGCCAACTGCTGCACCACCACTGGGTTCAAACCTGTGCAGGAAGCGTGGCACGCAAGCGCTCTGTGCCCTCAGCTACTTATCTTACCTAACCTATCTTAATTTAACTATTGAACCCAATGGTCTAATATCCTAACATAGTCTATTCTAGACTATCGTTACATATCCTACCTCGATCTATCACATGATAACATAGCCTGAGGCATCCTAGCAGGACCCGTGAAAATTCCGCGGTTAATATCGTGGTAAATCTCGGTGGACTCCTGGGAATATTCCATGACAACCAATTCTAATTTAATTGAACATGTATTCTAACCTAACCCAACACAACCTATTTTAAACTTAACTCAGCATAACCTATTACCTAAGCTAACTTAACACCCTACATAACCTATTGTAACCTAACCAATATAACATATATTCTAACCCAACATAAGCTATTCTAACCTAACGTAACGTAACGTATCATAACCCAATGATTTAGCATGTATACCACAATGACTTCTGTATAATGGCACAAAGGGTGTGACACACATAGATCTATAGATTGAAAGGTAAACTCGTATGATTATTTAAAAACATTATTATAAAAATCTTAATATTAGTTTATGCTTACTATAAACTAGAAAGTGACCAGGAGGTAAAATTAAACAATACAATGATACAGTGAAAGACAATTTTATTCCTCTAACCGAACCAGAGAAATGTGCAGGAATTTCCATCAGTAACTCATGTTAACTTGACCTTGGGCCTAGGAAGTGAACATAACAAAGAGATCAATAAAATACATAAGTAACAATAAGACTCAACCTTAACATGCCACTCCGGCTATAGAAATTTCTCAGTTATAGTAGTTTCTGGGCTGTGTCCATTCCTGAATTTAAGTTACAAAATAGCCAACCTCTGACGATCAGATATAGGCCACCAGTTTCGTTACAAAATATATTTCTTCGAAGTCTTTAGGTGATACTTGTAAGTGCTAATAACTTGCTCATAAAGTTTCAAAAGAACCGTTATGTGTTGACTTGGATATCGTGCCATCACTGGAGTTGTATTCAAGTTATTACTGCGAAGGCGCCTTTTAATTAACACCTTTATTTTTAATTTCGATTTGATGAAATAACTTGAGGAATTGGTACTTGACAAATACAGATTGAGTGCAAATTAACTATGGAGTTGTTTTATTCATAGTTCGAGGCTCGCCTGATGATACCCTATTTTCGGGCCTTTTCCCTAGCCTATTTTGGGCTCTGAGGAACAACAGCGATGGCGAATGCAGTACATTGTAAAAAAAAGTACTTCGCAAGTGACCCAATGGGACAAACCTAAAGCAAAAGGTGTGGGCAGAAAATAACATGACAACGCAAAATGTAGGTGTATGGGCAAGGAACACACCCTGAAGCGTCATGTACCTGAACCATGAATTCTTAAATTTTAATAAAAAAATATTTCAAAAGAAAACAGCTGTAAAATACGTATGAAAACTGCTAAAAACAAAACTGCTCATCACGATAAAGTAAGTTTTTAATTATGTAACACTAAATCATCAGAATTTTCTCGTATAACCTTTTTTATAGTCATAATTTTTTGGAAAACTACCTCACGCAATGGTTTTATAGATCACAAAGGCATGTAAATACAGAAACAGTTGTGAAAAGCAACGAAAATTCAAGCCTCTTGTTGACCTAGGAGACTATTCAGGCAAAAGTAACAAAGATGAAATTAACAGCATTTAAGACAATTTTTACAATTTAAACAATTTCATGGAATTTAACTACTTAAATTAAATGCACCAACCCATTACAAAGAGCCGCTAGCGACAAACGCTTGAGGTGTGACACTGTGAACAATGCAAATGATGAACAGGTACCGATAAATCTCAATTTCAAACCGCACTTGATGACGAAAAACTAATTAAAGATTTGAGTCAGAAGGGGCTAGGTCACAGAAGGAGCCCACACTAAGGGAAAATTTGGGAAGCTTCAAGTTAAAATCGCCCTTATATCGCATGAAATGACAGTGACACAGCCTGCTGAGAGAGCTAGCTTTCCTGCAAGGCAGCTCGTTCGATCATCCCTGTAGTACTTGAAGAAGGTTACGAGCTCACTTACTCGTGGATGTGTACAACGGTGAGAACTCTGGCCATGCGATACACCTCGTATATATCATTACTCTATACAGCAATTTAAAAACGCGTATTGAATAATTAAGATTTCACACGAACTATAAATTTAAAACTAAGTCAGTTCTATAAAACTTTTAGAAGACCAGCTCCATCTTCAGTTAACAGTCTTCAAAGATAAAAATGAGGAGCAAAATCAGTCTCTCTATACAAAATACATGGGCATATATAATCTACGAGTAAATTGGCAATGGGTAAGAACTATTTGCTCTATTGAGCTCTGACTTTTCGTTAGACATAAAAAGAGGTTACAAAATACGTAAATCTAAATTATTTGATGCTGTGCGTAAAATAAAAAAAATTTCCTCTGCTATGCGGTCACAACACAGCTCGGTGTGAAGGCGGATAGATGAATAAGGCTGTTGGGTCAGAGGTCTTCCGCTACTGTAGCTGACTCCACGGTGTTGGGCAATTCTAATATGGAATGGCAAAGTCGTCATGCCGACATAGCCAGATGTCCACTGTACACAACTAAACTTACACACGATGGATGCTCGCACCCGTTTTGGAATCACGTCCTTGTAGCGAAGGAAGGAGCCAATTTTTAGTCCATTAACAGACACAATGCACAGTTTTAAAGCAGGAAAATGACGTTTAGAAAGAATTTCTAAATCTCGTGACATTTTGTCAGTGTAATCTCCAAAATAGGGGAAAACGCAATAGAGACGTTGCAGTGGTTCTATCACGGCGTTGGTTACGAAGTATTTCTTAGCTAAAAAATTCTTAATATGAATATTGACAATCAAAGTTGGGCACCCATTATTATTTAATAGGGTCTTTACAGTAAGAATTTTGAACCTATAGTTACAGAAACAAAAAAAGCTTAAGCCCAGACCAGTGAATGTCGTTTTTCGAAAAACAGATGAACTGCCACATGAACTGAACGTATGACTGCTTGTAGTAATTTTAGAATCAAAAAAAAGCTAAACAATTATTGGTCTCTATTTCAATTGTGAATTTTATCAACGGGTGCATTGAGTTTAAGTAATCCCTGAAAAAAGGTGCACGGCTAGGGTCTCTAAACAATAAAAACGTATCATCAATATATCTACGATATAATATACTATATACATGTGACAAAATTTTCATTGCTCGACCTTGTAGCCGTCGGAGCTTAATTATACCAAGTGAGGGTACACCAATGAGAAACACACTATAATATCTTCAGAACACGAGATACACATCCGCATGCGACAGTTTGCGCAGTAAACCAACAGATCTGCTCATGTTATTACACACCTCTTTGATAAGGTATCATAGCAAAGTCTGTCATCAAAAACGACTAAGAATTCACATTTCCTGGACTGTATCAAGTAAACCCTAATAACAAGTGTCGATACCGTCGTACAGTCGACTTGAGGGTTCGTGGAAAAGAGGCTCTCTTCTGTGCAGCTACCTTTTTTCTGGGGGCGCTAGTTATTCCGTGCAGCCACCCTTAATTCCTGTGGTTCGTGTGGGTACCGACTACGCTGTAATTAGTCCGCTAGGGCAACAGAAGTAATTTCTGTATGTGCCGAACTACGGCGGTACCGTTAGGGTGGGATTTGTGTGGATACCGCCTATGCGGTAATTAGTCCGCTAGGGCAACAGAAGTAATTTCTGTTTGTGCCAAACTACGGTGGTACCACTAGAGTGAGGTTTGTGTGGGTACCGCCTACGCTCTAATTAGTCTGCTAGGGCAACAGAAGTAACTTCTGTTTGTGCCGAACTACGGCGGTACCGCTAGAGTGAGGTTTGTGTGGGTACCGCCTACGCTGTAATCAGTGCGCTAGCGCAACAGAAGTAAATTCTGAATTTGCCGAACTACGGCGGTAGCGTTAGGAAGACGAGCAACTGTCTGCGCCATGATCACTCCGTTAGGGCTTCTCAGGAACTTCCCTGATTCGCCGATCTTCGACAGCGTCTTAATTTTCGACAAACTATGCTGATTAGTTTGTCCTCCCTAGGTGGTTCGTTGAGGACACCATCCGGATTTTTTAACTTTTTTCGTCCGATTCATTTAGAAATTGGCCGGTATATGTATTTTTTGAAAATAAACTTTTTTACCTCAGGTCACTTCTTCGATTTAGGCCTTATTTTTTCACGAAAAATTAGTTTTTTGGTACATATTCATGTATATTTCAAGACGTATGAACTCATTGAGTTTTGATGCTAAAGGAAAACCAAAGACAGTTCTAGAATCCTTGAAGCATTTCTAACAAAATTAAATTGTAAATTTTAACATTTTGAATTTTTTTTGTGATAGTCGATATTGTATCATTACATCAAAAAAATTATTTTTGGGTGCAGAGCTATATATCTTTTTTCTCAAATTTGGAAGAACGCCAATTTTATTTTGTTAGAAATGTTCCATGGACTCTAAAACTGTCTTTGGTATTGTTCTAGCATCAAAACTCACTGCGTTGATACGTTATGAAAGTTGCAAGTTAGAAGGGGTTGGGTATAAACCATAAACAAAATTTTTTGTTGAAGTGTAATATAATGGAAAATTTATGTAATTGAATACTGTTTTCATTTTTATTTTTATAATCTCTATGCATAACTCTATCTATATTCACACTGTGAATTGTTATTTCCATAATTGAAAAAAATTCTATGCTATAAAAGTTATGAAATTTTTTATTTTCAGTCTGATTCTTTTGAAATTTGTGTATTATACGTAAATAGTGAAAATAAATACTATTCATTCCATTCATTTTTTGGACTCAGGGCTTAGTCTTTGAAAAAATTGAACATATTGGTTTTTTAGTTCATTTGTATTGATATATCAAAACGTATCTCCTCATTGGGTTTTCATACCAGAACAAAACCAAAGACAGTTTTAGAGTCCTTGGAACATTTCTTACAAAAGAACATCGAAAAATTATCCATTTCCCCTTTTTTTTGTTATATGGGGAAGAAATGGTGTCTAAAATTGAATATTTTCGTCCACTTACCCTCCATGGGGATGGGGATCTAGTGTCCGTAGCGCCATAAAATTTTAGGACCGAATAGCCCACCACCTGAGGGTCCTTTTCCAAACAAACATGAATAATGCTCATTGGAGCGACAGGGGCCAGGCAGGGGCCTGGGATGGTGCCCTTAAGCCCCCTGTTAGGCGAGATGTCGTATTAGACCTTTTTCAAGAAGGAAAAAGGAAAACTCTTTTTACCTCACGATGTGAATTATTTACTTATGCAAAAACAGTGAGTACAAACATGAGGTACAGCATAACATGGAGCAACACGCAAAGTTTTATTTACAAAAGAAGGCTATTCAGCCAGGAAAGCAAAATAATATGACAATGTCGAAATACAAAACAAATTTGAACGTAAGGGGATTTTTAAGTGAATTAACAAACGTTTCTAGGTCACAGACACAAAACGCAAGGCCGAGTACAGGCACCTGAACACATGAAGAAAATGTCTAAGACTAGGGGTAACTAACACAAACTTGGCGACATCACTTGCGCTGCCTCACAACAAGTAAACACTATTTTATATAAACACCATTTTTTTCTGTGGAAAGGAGGACTATATCTTTGACAAAACATTATTTACACCTGAAATATTACTTTAGACCCACTCTTATTTACACACTCTTAATTTGGACACCAACTTGAAGACATGGATGCTGTTTGCTATCTTGCTCGCATCGCCAATAATGCACGGGAACACGTTTTTCGAAACTGTCGTTGTGCGACCTTCAATCTTATTTATGATGCAGGTTTTTATAGCAATGGGGTCGACTAATATCATTAATCCTCCCGTAAATGCATTCGTTGCATCTAGAATGAACTAGAATCATTCGTGGGGTGCACAAGCCGATAACAAATGTAATGAAGAATAAACTGAATGTAAAGACTGCATTGTATCTTGGTATCTTAAGTCCAGGTCATTCTACTGAAGCTCAGAGGAACAATTTCCATTATCGGTGTTGAGCACTACATTTGAAATAACCTCCGATATCCAGCATTAGTAACTCATAGCTATGTATTACTTGGCGGAGGCGATGATGATGGACTCTCGGAGGCAGTGCTTACGACGGGCTGTAATCAAACATGCGCCTTGGCTTCAGCTACCAAAGTAATAACTTCAATTTAGGCACATCGGCCGCACGACGACCGTGTGTGTCAGACAGGCGCGCTAGTCAATGAGGAGATGTGTTCTCGTGACGGAGAAAAGAACCAATCTTGAAATTATTATTGGCATGCATGACACGTAGGCAAAAATATGGTTGAAGATTTACACAAATATTGTCTTATCAATTACATCTAATGCTAATTTAGTTTATTTGTAACCTTGCTGTAAGTAGTAGCTAATGGTTTTCACTTTAAAGAGTGTTCATTACCTCATTTTTCCAAGCTTAGAAGTGTCCTTCTAGTGTGATCTTTTTTTTTGTGGTAATCTTTTTTATGTCTTTTGTTTCCTAGTTACAAAGGCCTTCGTTACATGACAATTCAGTGCAACTCTAAGATCAATGAATTATTTTATTGATATTTTCCAAATTTCCCGTTTTATTTTTGCAAAAAAATTTTGTTTCTTTTTGATACCTACGAAATGCATGGTCTTACAAAACTATGATTTGAAAAAATTTAGGCCTAAAGCTTTTGTTTCATTACACAATGAAACTCTATTGGTGCACTGTGAGTTTTTCTATATTCAATTGTTTATTAATATAATTATGGAAATGATACATTATCATTTTACTCATGTGTGACGTAGAAAATCAGACTTGTAATGTGTCATCAAATTTTATTCATCATTTTCCGATATGAGGAGTAAAATTTTCTAAGAAGATTTGGAAAATAATGACAATTATTTCATTTATTTCTTTTATTTGTTAAAAAA
This sequence comes from Morinoia aosen, assembly GCA_030386875.1. Lineage (NCBI taxonomy): Eukaryota > Metazoa > Arthropoda > Malacostraca > Amphipoda > Talitridae > Morinoia > Morinoia aosen. The sequence goes on along the minus strand of CM059576.1, from coordinate 51,615,822 downwards.
AATTCTCTTGCAATTGAGTTACATTAGACAGGTTAATTTAAGCCTATATGTTATCTTAAAATAAATTTTCCAAACAGAGGAAGGGCAGGGGAAACGTTTTGTATGAAGTTAAGGGAGCGGGGAGTTTGTGCACAAAGTGAGTTCCCACGAAAGAATCTCGGTGAACAGAAAGAGAGAGAAGGAAGCTAATGCATCATGGTAAAATGTGGTGAAAAAAGTATTAAACATTTGAAAACTAAAGATTATTGAACCAAAAAAAGATAGTCCGTAGCAAACCAGAATACCTATTCCATTTTAACGGAAGAAAAGGAACGTAAAGCTGAGGCACCCCCATTTTCCCCTTGGAGCGCAGATACCCTCAGATGCAGCAGTTGTTTATCTTTACGGAGTTTTGTTTCGGATTTCTCCATTTCTCAGGTTGTCTATTGTTTTCGCGCGTCTGTCTGACACACAGGTCGTCGTGAGGCCGATGTGCCTAAATTGAAGGTATTACTTTGGTTATCTTAAAATAAGTTTTCCAAAGAGAGGAAGGGCAGGGGAAACGTTTTGTATGAAGTTAAGGGAGCAGGGAGTTTGTGCACAAAGTGAGTTCCCACGAAAGAATCTCGGTGAACAGAAAGAGAGAGAAGGAAGCTAATGCATCATGGTAAAATGTGATGAAAAAAGTATTAAACATTGGAACACTAAAGATTATTGAACCAAAAAAAGATAGTCCGTAGCAAACCAGAATACCTATTCCATTTTAATGGAAGAAAAGGAACGTAAAGCTGAGGCACCCCCATTTTCCCCTTGGAGCGCAGATACCCTCAGATGCAGCAGTTGTTTATCTCTACGGAGTTTTGTCTCGGATTTCTCCATTTCTCAGGTTGTCTATTGTTTTCGCGCGTCTGTCTGACACACAGGTCGTCTTGCGGCCGATGTGCCTAAATTGAAGGTATTACTTTGGTTATCTTAAAATGAGTTTTCCAAAGAGAGGAAGGGCAGGGGAAACGTTTTGTATGAAGTTAAGGGAGCAGGGAGTTTGTGCACAAAGTGAGTTCCCACGAAAGAATCTCGGTGAACAGAAAGAGAGAGAAGGAAGCTAATGCATCATGGTAAAATGTGATGAAAAAAGTATTAAACATTGGAACAGTAAAGATTATTGAACCAAAAAATGATAGTCCGTAGCAAACCAGAATACCTATTCCATTTTAACGGAAGGAAAGGAACGTAAAGCTGAGGCACTCCCATTTTCCCCTTGGAGCGCAGATTTCCTCAGATGCAACAGTTGTTCATCTCTACGGAGTTTTGTCTCGGATTTCTCCATTTCTCAGGTTGTCTATTGTTTTCCCGTGAACTGCACTGTTCACACATCAGAGAAAATATTCCCAAATTCAGATCTCAAGTGTTAACGTATAAATTCATGAATTTTTATGAATTAATTTAATGGGCATATAGTTACCTAAATTTCTTAGCGAAATATCGATTCAGAGATCTGTGGTGAACTGCGTATTTTTCTCTTGTACTCAGATGTGAAATTATGATTTTATGTTTTTATACATCCAGCGGAGAGTTTGTAACTCGTGATGAAGGTTACAAGCAAGTTTAGGCGTCAAATGTTATTTTCAAGTTTTTATTTACAAATATATATTCCCGAATAAAAGTTCTGTAAGGAAGGCACGATACATTGCTTATGTGTGTAAGTTGCTTTCATCGAAATAAGCTATCTAATTTTTTGGTACTTCTTTCTCATATAGTTCACAATTTATGAACTTTATCCGGTACGAAATTTTTGCTTTTGTACATCCTTTCGATAAGGTAGAAATTCCACCCTGGATTTTTTCTTACAAGAACAGAAACACTATCAGTATCTTTGAACAAAAAATCCTATTCAATATTTGTATGTTAACAATCCAGCGAGAGATATTCCCAGAGCTTTAAAATAATGTGTTGGAATAAGAAAATACGTTTAGATGGAGGGTAATAAAGATGATTCCTGCATATAAGATAATAACAATGTATTAACTCTAATCTGATAGATACAGTGTGTCCCAGAAGTGGCGCACCATATAATAATTTGTATTTCTCTTTTTTGTTTCAAGTTAAATGTGATATGAGTGGATATCAGTGAGAAACTATTAGAACAATAAAAAGCGCAGTAAGTTATATGCTTCACGAGACGGGGCAACACACCGCTGCGATCACAACTGACACCAACTGAGTGGCGATCTGCGCCGAAATCCTCAAAGGAGTAAAAGAAAGTTTCCTGAAGAGAACTGATGCATGTGGCATTGTAGAAGGTGGACAATTTGAGCTTCTCTTATTATTATGATCGATCAAAGTGATGTGCATGTATGTTTCTATAAAAGCCTGGATGGTGCGTGACTTCAGCGGCACACGTACCGTGTACAGCGATTTTCTTCAAATTTTATTGAGCTTATTTATTTAAAACTTTGGGCGCGGGTTGATATTTATTTGTGTCATACCTTAATTTCATGACCTATAGAAAGATTTACTTCAATGGAGTAAACTTCGACTTTGCATTTTTGCTGCACTCTTTTTATAACTAATCAATCAAACGGATTAAGATCTTATTTGTTCATTGACCTGAACTGTTCATCATTGTTCACCAAACAATGTTCATCAAAATTAGTGAAGATTATCTGAGTGCAGAAAACAGATGAGAGTTTTACTCTTTTGTTCTAGTAGAACAAAAACATCTTTGATGGTTGAGGCGAGTTTCACGCAGCAAAAAATACTAGAACAAAATATTTTACAATTACGAAAACAGTCAATCTCATATTAGCCCAGCCCCTCAGATATCTCCATGCAACCGACACTCTCTGCTAACGCATAAGCTGAATAAATCTAGTGAAAAATCGCGATATTTCGCTAAATTTGCCACGTTAGGAGCATAATATTACATTATGCTCCTAAATTCACGTTAATGTTTTAAGATAAATTTCTCAATTACCGCGTGTTAAATTCATGACAGGAACTAAATTGTGATCGCCAGAGCATTAAACAATGCTTCCCTAGGAAATCATGCGATACAGTATGCATATTTCATATTTATATGAAATATGCATACTCATATTTATATGAAATATGCATACTCACATATTTCATATTTCATATACATACATATTTCATATTTATATGAAATATGCATACTCATATTTCGGTAAGTGAATGATATGACTTTTACTTACAGGACATTGTACTGCGAAATTTGGCAGTTTTACCCCTAGTCCCGAGCAGGATTTCCGGCGTTGAAAAATGAATTTCGAGGCTGAAGAGAGGAAAGAAGATGTGTAAGGGTTTTCCTCTCACTTCTCTGCTAACCTTTTGTCAAGTGATTGTGTCCCTAGTTCTACATACGTTGTACCCTGTGCGGGTCAGGGTTGAAGGCAGCTCTTGCCTCAAAATTTGAACTACGTCTGGTGCTTTTCTAAAAGATTTCAATGACGAACCCACTCATAATGTGATGGGGTATGTATAAGTCGTTTTATACCACGTCATTTTTTCATGTTACCATGAGACTCACAGATTACTACTCGTAAGAATAATGACGTATCTTCTTTCAACAGGTTTCTTAAAATGGCGGCTACGACAGCGGCGCCCTGTTCATGGGCAGACAGAGTAGATGCTTATCTAACCACCGTGGTGGGTCACCTAGAACTGAGCCCGAAGCTCGTTTGCATATTTCTAGACACTGAATGCAGTGACAAGCAGCCTGGTGAAACTTACCGGCAGTACCTCACAAGGATAAGAGGCAAGGACTTCAGTAATGGTGACTGGAAAAAATTGTGCTTATTTTCGTGGGAGTTATTTGAAAAGGAAACTGGTTCCAGCGAAATGGATATAACTGCTCTCTCTCGCTTGTTCGATGTCATCTTCAAGGTGAAAAATGACGACAGAGATGAATCGCGACTGATGTCAAAACTAAAGGCTCTTAAAGATCTTCGAAATGATGTGATGCACAACGCTGCAGCAGCGACGGACCCTGGAGCGATTGGCAAGCTTCAAAATGCTCTTTTGTCTTTCATTCAAGAGGCTGGAAATTTCTATTCATTTTCCCCTGAGAAGATACAAGAGTTGCAGCAGGAGCTGCGAGACGAAACCGATGCAGGTTTCTCGCCAGGCAAAAAGCGACTGCTGTACGCTTGTGCATGCGCTTTGAGAGAAGGACGGTCACCAATGGAGCGCTTCTTACGATACAACTTTACCTCTCAAAATCTACTGTTCAATTTAGGGGAAGTAAACAGGTCAGCTGTGTACCACGCACTCGAAATCAAGCTGACAGATAAAAATGAGCAAGAAGCTTTTCCATACACTGAGATTTTTGAACAAGCCGAAATACTCACCGTCGTATCTGGATCAGCTGGCGCCGGGAAAAGCACCATGTTGGAAAACATTGCTTTACAGTTTTTGGATCCTCAGTTCTGCACCGTTCCTCAACTTAAAGATTTTCAGCTGCTTGTGTACGTCCAGTGTCGAGATCGCATTACTAAAACTCTCGGTGATGTGGTAAAACATCAGTTTCCAGATGTGTGTACGAAGCTTGGGTTAGAAATGATGATTGAAGTGCTCAAACATCTGGGAGTTTTGTTTCTGATCGACGGCTTCGATGAATACGATGAGACAATGACAGTTCTAGAGGAGGTCATGGAAATGACGTGGCACGCAAACTGTCGCGTTATCATCACAACCAGGCCCCACGCTCTCCCGCAGTTAACGAGTCTCTTACAAAATCCTTCCAGTTACACTACATGCGAGATAGTTCCGCTCACAAAGTTGGAGCAACAACTGGACTTCCTAGAAAAATATGAGAAACATCTGCCAGGTCCCCCCGCCGAAGGAAGTCTTCTAGAAACTTTCAAAAAATTGGATGATTTAGTGAGGAGCTCGTTCACTGAACCCCTGAAGTTACTGCGATTCTGTGACGTTTTTGTCACTTCCCCTGACAAAATTTCAAAATGGACCACTCCTAACCACGCTAGCAAAGACATATTCCTCCTCTACAGAACCCTTGTCGGGAAAAAGTTAATAAACACCCACCGCCGCGATTTGAATATCGTCGTCAGCGACCTCTTCCAGATCATCGCCGAAGCGGCGTTTGGCTTCCTGCGTTCAAATACGCTCACTTTCACGGAAGAGCAAGTAGAGCTAGTACAACGAGAGTGTCGCCGGAAACTCAAGGAAGACCACGGTATTCAAAATATTGATGTCTCCCATGTTCTTTCATCGGTACTAAAAATAAAAAAAACTCTCTCTAGAACAGAAGTAATAACGTATTCATTCGCTCACAAGACCGACGAAGAATATTTTGCTGCACAATACGTTGTTCACCAAATTAAGGAGAGAAAGGAACCATTGAAAGAGATTCTCCTTGGAGAGATGGAAGCGAAAATGACAATGTCAGTAATTTAACATTATATTCAACCACAGCGTGAATTTACCTTAACTAATTCACATCATCCCTAACATACTCAAATTGCACCACCTCTCACAAATAACTTGGATATGATTAAAAAAAATGGAAACTTTGGATGCCAAAAGAGTGAATGGAGCGAGTCATACTCGTAGATGTTGTTGAGATATCGAGCCCACTTCCACCAAACTTAGTCTTCTGAGCTATTCGGGAGCCGCATACTGTTTGTACTGATGGCAAGTTCTTTTATTTGCCTTCTCCATAAGGATTCGATGTCTTTTTGGTAGATCAATTGACAAAACACAGAATATCAATTATTGAGGTAATTTCTGGTCGGAACTGAGAGTCAGTCTGGTTCGTCGATTTTGTGTTCTGCTAATTTTACCTGCGTCTTAGAGATTCAGATAAATGCCTAATTTTCATTTTTTGATGAATTTGTGATATAACCTTGAATCATTGTACAGGGTCTTCACTAAGTCATGGTGCAATTTGAAATTACTGTAGCTTTAAAGCTACACAATATAGAAACAATATGTAAATGGTATTAAAAAATGTAAATTAGATTTTAAAATTTATTTATTGCCTGCATTTCACGTTTCTACATGGCCGCCATCATTGGCTATGCATTGGATAACACGAAACCAACAGATGGATTGGAAAAGGTGGTAGATTTCCTTGACGTACACGTTCTCCAGATTATGTGGCAGATATGGGGGCAGATCAAAACAAGAATGTACGCAACAAGACCTTGTTCATTTAGAGACTTGACAGATAAAATAACTGCTGAGCTCTCAGACATTACTGCTGACCAACTGGTAAATATTTTTAATGAACCTCAAAATCGTGTTACTCTATGCATAGCTGGTGAAACTTGAGAAGGCTGAAACTTGAGAAGGCTTCAATAAATAAATTTAAAAATCACTCCTATGTTGCAAATTCGTTTGCTAGATTGTTTCTATCGTGTATAGTTTCAAAGCCACAGTAATTCCACATTTTACAACGACTTTATGACCACCCTGAAAATTCTACTGCCACATATCAATAAATGAATTATCATTATTCACTTTGTGCACCTCAACCCCAGCATATGCAATGAGGAGCACGTCCCAGCACAGGCGCGTCATGGAGCAGCAGCTGAGGCGTCTACTCCACCACGGTGAGTGTTGGATATCTGCTGTACGGCCTGAGTGAGATTTTTCAGTAAATTATGCAAAACTCAAGATCATTCCTCATGGTTGATGAATTACTTTCGCAGGACTTTAATACCTTATACCTTTGAATGGCTGGGGATGTTTTTTTCAATTCAGTTACAGCGGATGTCGAGTAAAGTGAAGTATGTTGGATCTACTATACGTGTCTTTGATGCAGGGACACTTCTTTTGATAGGTAGTAAGTTGCTAGAACTGTACTGATACGTTGAGAACTCCGTATCCATGCTACGAAAAATCCTGGCGAATACGAGACCAAAATTTACTGGTAGCCACTGCACATTGGCCGGAATACATTTGAAGTTGTAGAAATAAGATCATATCACAGTTTTGGTCAGATCACAGTTGTTGAATTTCTTAAGGAACTCCGATGCAATTAAAATCATTAAAACTTATAGAGATCAGTTAAAATATGGCTCACAATTTTCTTTCATATATTATCGGGGATCCTGGAAGATATCAGGACCTGATGTCTGTAAACTAATGTATGATTATTTGCATAAAAGACGAAACCTCAACTAAATCGAAACATTCAGAGAAATATAAAAAATAAGAAGCGCACAAATATTAGGCAATTTTATCGGAACATCTCTCTAGATTACGAAATAATGGAGGACAAATTGACCTCTGTAAACACACAAAGTAAAGAGGAAATGTATTTTCACGTAAAATTTGAACAAAATTCCAACGGAAATATGGTTTCTGATTTTGAACTCATACGAAAATAAACTTATATTTAAATTTTTAACGTTAGTTGAATGAGCAGAATTGTTTTGTTACGTGCACTGTGTAACTGCTAGCAATTGAAAACAAGCAATTGATATTTTGGAACGAAACATCGGACACCTGTTCGAAAATACGCGAAAGTGTTGTAAGCGAAAGTGATGTAAGTCATTGCACGTATTTTGGTAAGGTGATCAAGAACTGGGCACAATTTGAGAACATTTTGAAGCGTGAAAACTTTCATTGAAGTATTGTTGCATGATTTATCACGTCGTATTACTGAGATATTGTGAAAGAAAACAATTAACTCATGTCAGAAAAATCAACAGCACATAAATAAAATTTGCGCGGATATAAAGTTGAAGGTTTGATGGTAAGAAATCTAAATAAATAGTTACAATGACGTTCCCATAGCGCTAGCTAACAAATGCTAACGTTGTCTGCGCCTTCGTCGTATAACTAACCAATTTTGGTGCGATGATTCCAACTCGGTGTTGAGGTCTGCCAGTGTGCGTAATTTTGCTGAATTATTCAACTATACATGTAATAATTGAATTGATTAGGATTTAACACTAATTGAGGCATTTCTAGACACAGTCCTGCCATCGGGGCGCTTTAGTTGCCATCGCGTACGTTTTGTGCCAACCAGACAAGATATTTAATGAATATTAGAGTATTCACGTTACTATGCCTTAAAAAGTGTATGATATTCTTGCTCTTGAACCAGCAGCAGTCACCAATCATGTTTTCGTTGAAGCGTCCTAAATACCTGCTGTCAATGCTAGCGATACCTTGGTGTACCTATCACCACGTTCGTCTCTGATGTCCTCCGTAAAGAGTTAGAAGGAATCTAGATGCGAATACAAGAAATGCATCTTAAGAGGCATAATTGATACGTGGGATACTTTAAATGAAGAGCAAGGCGAAAATCGCTGTAAGTTTGGTCATTTTATTAATACAATTAGTAAGTACTCAATAAATGATATTGAATGTTTCGAACTCAACAGTTCATCTTCATAAAAATTTCGGAGACAAAAAAATACAAATATCATATTGAAACTACAACATACAAAACCATTACAACATAAATAGAAAATACTCGCAGTTATAAATTAAAAACTAGAAGCGAGAAAACGCAAACTGATGATTACGTGTTTCGACGAGAAGAGGACAGGCACTAAGAGTGTCATGTAGAGCGGGTCTGAGGTAAAGGATGAATAGAGACTCCATGATACGTAAATCACTCATGTGTGGAGTACATGAAATGATTTCTAAATGAGTCACAGAAACAGGGACTTTACAGTTTTCAGCATGGGATCGAACAGAGGACAGTGGAGGAGAACCAAAAGGACGGACGGTTCTACAGCTCAGCCCAGCGTGCTCAGCTACTCTAGGCATATGAGAACGAAAGGAGGAACCTACGTACTGTGATTCACAACGTGAACAACTAAACTGGTAAACCAGAAACGGGCACATAGCAAAGGGCAGCTTATTCTTAAAGCAGGATAGGACCCCGGTTGTAAAATTATTGACAAGTTGAACCTCCTGATTCAAATTAACCGACTGGGGCCTGAAGTTATGAAGCTTGAGAAAAACAAAAGTAAAACACAGCCCTCCACTGCTCTCTTTTCGATCCTACGCAGAAAACTGTTACGTCCCCCCCCCCTCCCTCCAAACTAATCCTTGTTTCTCAGACCTTTGTATAAATAGTACTTTTAGCTGCTATAGAAAGTGTAGGAGGTCAGGTACATCGTGTAAAAAAATGAGACTCGTACGTTCACTCGTTCGCCCGCTACGTGGGTTTGAAGAATGGGGAGGAGGGGAGGGGAAACAATTTAAACAATTCATTTACCACAAGCGATACAGCAATAGTTTGTGTCTTAACTACGGACATTTAACTATGGATAATACAATGGACATTTTTGAGTATAGCTACTTGTGGGCCAGAATAAGTTCAGCAACTTCTAGGGCATCCTATCATCAGGCTGTTTTTATAGTGTATAGTTACGTTCAACTTTAACCTAGGGGTATACAAGACTGGTCATGTTTCGATGCCTAATTTTATTACTTAGAGAGAAATAGTTAATATGAGCTATATGGGAACAGTATATTCAATGAAAAAGATTAGTAGCATAAGATGTAAGCTATTATCATGGTAGATTACCTTAGCGAAATAAGGCGTATCAAAAGAAAAAAGGGATTACTTGAACTACCTACCTCATATCATTAATATTTCGATGGAAGAGGGATTCAAAATTTGTTCTGGAAGCTTTGTAAGAGTTTTTTTCTGGGATCTCAGCCTGGATTGCATTCCAATTCTTAGTTCCAATGAAGCGGATACTGCGTTGTGACCGAGATTGTGGATAAGGAAGTATGAAGTTACTTCTGTTTCGTGTTAAATGATCATGATGGCCAGTTAGACCATTGAATAATTGTTTGATTTTTCTGTCGCCATTGTAAGTTAGTGTTTTATACATGAAATTACATGCAGGATGCGTTCCATAAGTAATGGGACGAAATTCATAAAACGTGATTCAATAAAAATATTCGTACAGTTACCTAAAAATCTTCATAATAGCACCCTCCTGCGTCCATACATTCCTGGAGGCGGTGCTTCCAGGCCTGGAAGGCCTTACCCGGGATGGGCTTTAGAGCGCATGTAAGATGAGGCTGGATGTTTTCAATCGGGTCCCAATGTTTCCCTTTCAGGACTCCTTTCAAGCGGGGAAACAAAAAAGTTTGGGAGAGCCAGGTCAGGACTGTAGGGAGGCTGGGGAACAAATGGGGTGTGGGTCATGGCCGAAAAATCGTTAAGAACGAAGTCGCTGTGGCTCGCACACTATTGTGGCTGTGGCCGTGGCTCGTGTGGCTGTGGCCCGCACACGTTTCTCATGTTTAAATCTTTGGTTCCAATGCAATAAACAGTTGCTTTTGTCATCTGAAAAGTTTCTGATTTCAATTGATGGCTCAACCGTCGGTCAGATTTCAAACAGTCACGCACGCGCGTCACATTTTCGTGGATTCGGGAAGTTGATGGGCGTCCACTTCGGGGTTCATCGGCCACATCCTCTCGGCCCTCCTGGAACGACTTGTGCCGTCGAAGAACTTGTGATTTGGACAAGCAATCACTCCCAAAGGCCTGTTAAATTAATGGAAGCGTTTTGGCGGCGGACTTTCCAAGTTTAACGAAAAATTTGATTGCGTAACGTTGTTCCAAAGAACGATACATCTCGCCGTGTTGAGTTAAGCACAAAATGGGTTCACGAAAACACACGCCCTAACTCTCCAACAGCTCGGAGCCCAATGAGAATGGGAAATGGGAAATACACCCGCCTCCACCTAGCCCAGCAAGTTAGAAGCAGGGTTACGGAGTGGGATGAATAAATTTACGACTCCGACTACAACTCCGACTCCGCCTTTTCAGAATTTGGCGACTCCTACTCCGGCTCCGACTCCCCCTTTTCAAAATTTGGCGACTCCGACTCCACCTATTCACAATTTTGAGGCTCCAACTAAACCTAGCCATAATTTATAAGATGAATATCTTATTTCTTAACTAGTGTATACGGACCGTCCACAAATGACATGATTCAATACCTTTCTTCAACAAATTTTCGTTCGACTGGAGTTTCCATGCGCTTATTCCAAAGGTAACTTATTTTCTTATTAGTGTAATAAACGCTCAAAACACAGCATTTTTGAGCCGCAAGAGAAGTAGCTATAGCCATTCGTGTCGTATCCTAGATACAGAATTTCAGCATTACTGAAAGCAACTGCAAGCTTGTAATATTTTTTACAGCACGTTATAATATACAATACCCCGCCGAACTCGGTATCCACGATACGAACTCGAGTATAAAAGGCTCTGGATCTCACTAATTTTTTTGAAAGTGGCATATTATAGTGCACTTGTCCAGCGAAAATGAGTGTATTATTTGACCGTGAATTGAAACCAAGACCGCCAGTGCTAATTGCTTCCTATCGATTCTTAAGAGCGTGACACGAAACGTATAAATAAACAATAAGGTCATTATATTCTTTATTAACGAACGACTTTTAAATTGGCTACAGAATGTTAATAATCAAGTTACTAGTGTTCATGATTGGTCAAAAATAACGGGATTCAATGGCATCATTTTAAAAAAGTCTCAAGATAAAGATGACAAACAGATATATCAATGCTGATAGTACCCGCGATTAAAATACAGCATTCTGGTACTTGTGCACTGGCAAAGTTCGTATCACAGATACGGTCATTAAGCATCTTTAAGAACGTCACAGACGCCCACACCAACCTAGCAAGCAGCTACTGTGTATTATAATTTAAATTATTGTTCGCCAAGAAGTTTTAAAAAATTTGCCATACCTTTTTACTGCGATAAGCCATATTTTCTTGACAATAGATTCGATTTCCACGCAATGTTTTTCACTTATCAACAAAAGTGAGCAGATGCCAGGTTTTTCATAATATTTCAACGCTATTTTTGATACTGTCAAAGCGAGCAGATTCCCATTGCAATAACTTAGGGGAAATTACGCACGAGAACATATACTTATTTATAAATTGACGGACACCAGGCTTTTTATTGTACCGGGTGACCCACAAAAATGTCCCCGATTTTTAAATAATTATATCTCCGCATTATACCAACATATTTTAGTTATCTTTTTTCACAATGTAGTAAGCTTTCTTTCTTTTTCAAATTATCTTAGTTTTGGAAAATCGGTTGAATAACTTCTTAACAATGATCAAATTACTGCAAGGTGTAGGAAAACCTATTAAAAAAATTTAAACAGTTTATTTACCACAGTGATACAGAGGTGGAATGTTTAAGTCTAGTACAATGGTCAAATTTGAATATAGCTACCTGTGGGCCCGAACAAGTTCAGCGACTTCTGGGGCATCCTACCATCACGTTATTCTAACGTGAACAATAATGTTTAACCTAATCCATTTAACCTAGTTTCGCATGAGACTGATCAATTATTAACTCGATATTTGATGCTGTGTTTTACAATATAGATAAAATCGGCTATATTTAACAATTTATTCAATAAAACGATTAAAAGGAGCAGACTGAAGATCGGTTATGTTACCCATGGCAAGTTACATTATTAGGACCAGACATGTAGGAGGCCAGATGTGACTAGGTGATCTTACACGACTAGTATTCTGATTGGAAGTGAGACTCATGATGTCTTTTGGATACTTTGTGAGAATTACTTTCGCGGATCTCCGCAGGTATTGAGTTCCAAGTTTTATTTCCAACGAAGAGGATATTGTGTTGCGACCGGGCCTTTGAATAATAAGGAGGCATGAATTTACTTCTATTTAAAGTTAAATGATCGTGATGACCATTTTGCGCAGTTAATAACTGTTTTAGGCTATGTTCGCCATCATTTGTAAACTTTGCACTTCACAAGAAATTCAAGATCAAGTTTCACTTTTTCACACTTTCTTCTGTCACTTTCACATATTCTAAAAGCCTTATAATGGTTAATGCCAGAACTTGCCGATCATTTGTTAATGTATTGTGAATGAAATTGCAAATTGAGATTTTGTAGAGATCCGAAAGTTTTAGTATCTGTAAATTTTTGAATGAATCATTTGTGTGAGCATTACCGAACTGGTGAAATACGAGTTTAAGAATTTGTTCGTAAAGAAAACTGGATTCCTACAAATGAAAAACATGTAAATACAAACCAAAACAGTGTGGAGAAGAAAATAGAATAGAAGAAATAGAAATAGAATAAATGTGATGTCAATTGACATCACAACAGAAAATGAATAGGGGCATATAAAATTAAAACACAAGCTATCACCTTGCGTAAAACAACACCATTCGTCGACATAGTCATTCACGCAACTGTATATTGGATGTAATTTGACAATTTTGAGCTCTGGATTTGAGCCCAAAGTGGAGGTAGGTCAGAGAACACGGGCTGAGAACATTTGAACAGAGCAGTACAACATTCATCGACCACCCCATTGTCAACTCATCGGAGAAGTTTATGGGACAAAAGTATTTTGTCAAAACTAAAAACAAGTCTTAAATATTTTGTAGCGTGACCTTCATTTTCATCTGGAATAAAATGACATAAAATGGAATAAAATTCGTTTTCTGAGAAGGGGCATTCAGACTAACACTAGTTTCGAAAACTTCATTATCAATGAATGCTCTGAAAATAAGATCGAATAATACATAAAAATCGATATTTCAGTAATTTCTATACATACGCAACATATATAATGTACAATTGGCAAGCACTTTGATCACAATTAAGAACTGATTTCTGGTAAAAATGTACGATTCTAAAATCCGGAGATCACAACCACATTTTCAAACGTTATTCATTTTCATACATTTTTTATTCGTTATTCATTTGGCCAGCGTTATTCATTTTCAATAGCAGCATGGAGACCATCCCTGTAAACGCAAACACAACTTTTACATTTTGTTTGTGTTATTTTGTTCCATCATTTCGCGTAGGTAGTCCACAAATCTGCAAGGTTCTTTGTACTTCTTTTGTGCTCAGAAATAACGAATAGTCGACACAAATATGCAATGAGATTGAAGTCAGGCGATTGGCAAGGCCACAAAAGGAGATATACTCTTTCATTGGCGAGATTCCTTTGTTAATGCGGCCGTACCTTGGAGAGTTTTGTCTCGCTGCAGGGACTACTTGTGCTGGCCGTAGAATTGTCTTGGGCTCGGAGGTTGCTCAGTTGCTCTACTCTAGTATCTGTATGTACAAGGCTTTACCCACCTTCCCAAACAAAATGTGAAGTTTCTTCACTCAGTGGACAGCTGAAAAGACCAGCAACAGGATGCTGTGGTCTCTCTGCTTGACGGTAGAGACAGTGTTCTTAGACCCAAGGGAGGCACTCGTTCTCTTCAAAGCATTGCAAGCTCCTTTAGGTTAACCAGTTCAATTTAGGTTTTGTCAGACTGTCCAGCCAATTTTCAAAATACAACTCCTCGGTCAAGATGATCTTCGCCATAAGTTAACGGTTCGTCACATGCTTTGTTGCAAGAAGAGGAGTTCTGCGCGAATTGAAGGCTTGAACATCACTTCGGTGCAGTTTTCTAACAACAGTTTTTCAACTGATGCGAACTCCTAGAAATTCCAATTTTCCTGTAGATGTGGGTCGGTTGTCATGGCACGCACGCAGCACATAATTTAGAGAGCGCCCAGTGATATTGCGACGAGTCTTGACTACCAGCAGACATGAGATCGCTCTAGTTCCGTGATGCTTCCGAACTGTTGCACGAACAGGTGAGTGTGGATCCTTAATTAACTCGTTCTGCAATTTGCCTATAGGAAAATCCATCGCAACATAATCCATCGATTTGCTTTCGAATGGCTTTAATATTTCCTGACTCACGTTGTCGTATTCTCTGACCGTCTTCAACAAAATCTGCAAAGGTTCTGATTGAACTGATCGTGGTTTCTTCACTTTACTCGAACTACTGGAAGCTTCTTGTATATTTATGATTGTTTTAATTTTAGGTAATGAAGTACCACAAAAAATATAAATAATTAAACATTTCATAAATTTTGACCAAATACTTAAGTATCATATATTACTTTGTTCAGCCAATTTTCTAAATATCAGTAAATTCTGTTCTATTCTGTTTTAATTTCCTGATAGATAAGCAACATCTTTCCGATAAATCCGTACAATATCCTTCTTATGCTGAAATCCTTATAATTTAAGGAAATAGCAAGAAAATACTTTAAAATTTGTACAATTTATTCGGCAGACCAGCTGAACAAAATAAAGTCTGATACGATCGCCCCTATCTATGATGACAGCTTCTCACGCTGTCGAAAGCTGGACGGTGAGGATAAATTCTGCTGTTGTCAACGACTTGACAGCATTTTCAAAGCCCTTATTGAGGGCTGTGACGCTGTTACGGGGCTTTGCACAAGCGTTCGGCTCAATTTGTGACAAAAATTACCAATTCAGTGGGCTCATGTCAGGCGAGTTAGAAGGCACAAAGTATTTCTTCAACTATCGCACATTGGACTGATTGAACAAGTCAAATTTAAGTTTCGCTCGCTGTGTGGGCCGGAACCTAGTCGTGCTGGAGCATAAACATCTTATTTGAAGGTTGGGCTTTCATCCATTTAGGATTTATGTTTACAAAAAGCAACAGTATTTCGCATTATTATTCGCGTTCGCGGCGTAGAAGTATAAAAAACGTGACTCTTAATAGAAACCACACAAATTCCATGCAACTAGTTTGTTTATCGTGATAATCGAGGGTTGAACGTCAGCACTCGCTAAGGCAATCCAGCGATCGTTTGGTCTTGGCCAAGTCCTATCAAGTGTAATGATATTCTCAACAGAAAATAACTTAGTGGTCAGTTCGTTATTCTTCAACAAGGACTAAATTTTCTTGCACCTCACCAAACGAGCTTCCGTTCTTCTATTAGTTAGAAAATGCTTCCTACCTTGTGTAGGAGGTAATGCCCAGGTCCTAAATCACTTAGCTAACCGTCCTGATGCTCCTGGCCTTTTTGTAGCCAAGTCGATAATGACAAGCTTTGATTGGCATAAACGTTGCTTTTGAGGGCTGCTAGAGAGAGAAAGAGAGAATTTGCGATTTTGATTTTTCTTGTGGATTGAATGGTTGTGCAACTTGGCCAGGTTCGTCAAAACGTTTGCAAATACCGAAAACTGTCCGTCAAAGATACTTGATGAATTTTGCGAAAAAGATGGACTTTGGCCCTCACGATAAAGCTCACAGATAGTTCAATGTTTGGATAGCTCACAGATAGCTCAATGTTTGGATAGCTCACAGATAGCTCAATGTTTGGATAGCTCACAGATAGCTCAATGTTTGGATAGCTCACAGATAGATCAATGTTTGGATAGCTCACAGATAGCTCAATGTTTGGATAGCTCACAGATAGCTCAATGTTTGGATAGCTCACAGATAGCTCAATGTTTGGATAGCTCACAGATAGCTCAATGTTTGGATACTCACAGATAGCTCAATGTTTGGATAGCTCACATATAGCTCAATGTTTGGATAGCTCACAGATAGCTCAATGTTTGGATAGCTCACAGATAGCTCAATGTTTGGATAGCACACAGATAGCTCAATGTTTGGATAGCTCACAGATAGCTCAATGTTTGGATAGCTCACAGATAGCTCAATGTTTGGATAGCTCACAGATAGCTCAATGTTTGGATAGCTCACAGATAGCTCAATGTTTGGATAGCTCACAGATAGCTCAATGTATGGATAGCTCACATATAGCTCAATGTATGGATAGCTCACAGATAGCTCAATGCGTAATGTTCATGCAACGCAATCGTACTGCCAATTGCCGGCATCACAGATAATCAAGTACATCTGATGCACTCAAAGGTCATCATTTTATAAAGGTGTCACAATAACTATCGTTTTCAACAAACTTCTATGTATTTCTCTGAAAGACCACGTATGTTTTCTGAACTACCTGTACTTGTTGCGCCAAACCGAATTCTTCAAATTATTTCAAGACTGTAGTTGTATTCAAACATTGTTCTTAATTTTCATAGTGATAGCAACTAATTTTAGTATAAGGAAATAAATATGAAGGAAACTAAATCCACTGATGAATAAGGACATTTATTACCAGTATACTAAATACTAACACAATATAAAACATTTCAGTCTAAGTAAGTAAAATTAATAGTTTATAAAAAAGATTCAAACAGTCAAAATGTGCTAAATATTGAAGCACTTAGCTTTCATGACAATAGTTGGAAAAATGATCTATAAAATAGCGATTTAGGCACAAAGAATCACTTTAAGAACATGCATTGTCTGTTAGAAACGATATTTATAATAGCGGAAGAAAAATATTCCTCATTAACGAAAATATGAATCATGGAGTATGGAAACGATAATGAGATCGCTTCTTTTACGTGAAATGTAATTGAAATTAACTTTTCATGTTCAATTCCAACAAGAGCCAAGTAAATAATCTGAGAGAATCTAAAGAAACAAGCGCCCGTCGATTACTAATTCAACACTGTTTTAGTAAGCGATGTCTTATTTGAGTTTACCAATAAAACAAATTATGAACTACCGAGGCTGATTCAGTATATACGCAAGAATGCACGGATTAAGAAAACATTGAAGTCTGCTAGTCAATGAGTCTCAGTTTATGTGCATGAGTAATTTGTGTGAGGAAACATAGTGAGGAAGTAAACCATACTTCGGGGATCTTTTTATGGACGAACTCATTAAATAAATCATCTGATAAAGGAAAAGATTTCCAACAATCCCAGGCAAGAATTATGCACGAAGAATGGCTTTTACGACTTGTACAAAATTGGAGCGAAAGCTTGGATGTTTTATAATTTCAAAGCAGCATTACAAAAAGACAAAATAAATGGTTAACAAACACCATAAATATGAATGGGTCAATATTCTAAATGATTTAGTACAAAATTATAATTATTGATTGTATTGATCAAAAAGACCTAATTCAGAAATTCTTTCAATTCTTAAATAACTTAAATTACTACAGCAAAACTGTCATGAATCAATTATTTCCACCGACAAAAGAAGCTCAGAAGTGACCGGGAATGAAAGGCCGTCCACGTTGGGAAGACACATTAGGACTTGATAAAAGCTCTCCACGGTTTTTTCTGCTGGTCCATCAAGGTAGTTATTTAAAGTGTGAATAATAAAGAAATAATGCGAAGAGTGAACACTAGAAATAATATCTATGATTTCTACTGTTAACGCTGTTCCGAATAATTTTAATTTGAGAAAACTAGAACGACATTATCAACCCGTGTACATCTATGGTAGCGCAAAAATTCATAAAAATCAAAATAATCCTCCGTTAAGGCAAATAATATCGCAGGTTCCCGCTGTCACCTATCCAGTTGCTAAAAACTTTGAATAGAATTATAAGGCTGTATATTCCACAGAAATATATGATATCATCTGATGAGTTAGTTGCCTTGTTGCGCAGTAAAGCCCCAAGTGGCACCATAGCTTCATTACACGTCGAATCTTTGTTCACAAATGTACCCGTTGTAGAAACCATTGCAATAATTTTAGATTACGTATATAATAATGACGACTCTTCTCCACCTAACTTGTTTCCTCGTCATATTTTGAAAGAACTCCTCACAATGTGCACGACTGAAGCCCCTTTTCGGCATATTGATGGCAGCGTGTTCCGTCAGGTGGATGGCGTTGCCATGGGTTCCCCGTTAGGGCCCACTTTTGCCAACTTCTACATGTCGCACGTGGGAAATCTTGTTATGAACACTTTGCCTACTAAACCAGTATTGTACTGTAGATACGTTGATGATATTTTTGTTGAAGTAGATGGCCTGGCGCAGTTGGAGATGTCAAGGAATTTGTGGCCTGGCGCTGTTGGAGATGTCAAGGAATTTGATGTCAGGAAAATCTGTGTTGAATTTTGCATTTGAGTTGGGCTTGAACGGTAAGCTGACGTTTTAAGATGCTTTATTTGATGCGTCTCATAGTACTTTTCAGCGGTCAGTGTACGACAAGCAATCTCATGCTGGTGAAACTATAAATTATGACTGTGATGCTCCGACGTTGTACAAAGAGGGCGTAATACACACGTTAATAAATAGAACTTACAAGGCGTGTAGCAGCTGGTCCAGTTTCCATTCAGAAATGCTTAGAGTTAATTAAGCGGTTGCTGGTTAACAACAATTTTCCTAATACTCTCATTAATAGAACTATTGGCAATTTCCTAAACCGAACCTTGGGCAATAAAAATAATCCTGATCTGAATTCTCGCGATGTTGATATCTTTTATGAAAACCAAATGCGCTAAAATTAAAAAATTGATGAACGAGTTTTTAAGAACATTGTTAAAACTTTTGTCAAGCCAACAGATCCTTTTACGTCAATTGAAGTCTGTGTGTATTATACAAACTGCAAAATCAGTGACCTCTTCGTGAAAAATAATATGTCTCCATCCAGGGTTATCGATCTGGACAGGGAAAATGTGATATACCAATTCATGTGTGAGAGAAGAGAATGTAAGTTTCGTGATAAATGTTACATTGGTTTGACCAGGATGCCCCTGAGGCAAAGAATAACCGCCCATAAATACTAAGGTTTTATTTGCAATCATTTCCGTATTGACCATAGTTGCATCCATCAAATGAAGATCTAAACCCTAATACAAAAATCTCATATAACGTGACTAAAAAATGGCATGTTAAAATTACAGAAGCGTTACACATCCATAAACTTGAACCCGTTCTCAACGAAAACACAAATGACTTTTCTGCTCAAATATTATTTACTAAAACCGCAGCTTAGAAGTCTTGAGGCAACTGCTCGTCCGGTCACTTCGCCCCTAACGCTTGTCCAATGAACATCTATAGTGTGCAATACTATTACTGTACCTGATCTCGTGTATACATATTTTTGTCTCACAAACTTCATATCTAGTCATTTATAAAATATTTTCGTGCTGTGATTTCATCTTTCATTCTAGTCTCATATAGCTTAAGAATGAGATTTGCATTTTACCAATGTGACTGATCATTTTTTTTTGTATTTTTTCAGCCGATGATGATGTTTGTACATCGAAACGTTGCGTTTTATAGACTTCCTAGGAAGTACTTTTTAACGATTGACAGTGTCCCAATAAAAATGTTGAGTGAATTTCTTTGTAACTTATCACGTGATGAACTTCACCGGTTCAACAAATGCTTACAGACAACCTATTGAACAGCCCTCTAAAGTAGTTCACGACACTAAGAAACTGGTATTTCTTACACCTAAATTTTGTTTTTGCTTGCCCCTTTATCTCTGAAATCTTTAATTCGAGTATGGAAACTCAATAATTTATGAGTATGGAAAAACTTTTGAAATGAGATATGAGAAATGGAACTCATCTTATACCTAAAAATAAAAATGAATGTTATTGGAAACGGTTTAGAAATCAATATCCTAATTATTTCGAAAACTGAAGTGCAAGCATTTGTTATGAAAGGCCGAATTAAATCAGTGTGAATTTCATACCAGACGCAGCGCAAAGTAGAAAAGAAGCATAAAATCACTAAAGCAATACATGAAGCAAAACAGGAGGCAAAACCTCGTTGTGCACTCGAGAGAATGAGAGCCACGAGCCCACGAGTCAGGTTCTGAACCCGTCACTCAAGTCCTGAACCAATTCGTGAACCTAGTCATGTGTCAAGTGTCAGAGTTATAAACAAACTTCTCCTCAAATATTGTAACAAAATCTACACGCAGTGAATTTGTTTGCCTTCTCGAATACCTGCGGGCATATGTTTACTTTGATGTAATTTCAGTGTTCAATTATGAATGTGATTCTGTACTAGATTCTGATTTCAATATTAACTTTACCAGGAGTTTCCTTTTGCATCGCAAAGGGTTTCAGTTATTGTTTTGCTTTTTTATGGATTTTTTAAGTACGAGAAACACACAGAAACTTGAAGAAAAAAAATATCTTCGTTATGAACTTTTTTTGGAATTGATTAAATGGTTATCTTGAATATTTTCATCCAGAGAATGGGATCACAAGGTATAGTAATTACCAGTAGAAACAGGAAAATCCCTGCAAATGTTACTCCATGCACCCTAAAATTTGATAAAATCAAGTTTCACTAACTTGTTTAGGTTGGATACTATGTCATTCTATTTCTAACACGAAAATTAATTTTTTCAATTGAATTGTGTTCTACTGGCCAATGTTATAGGAAATTGAACAAACTGCAATTGAAAATATTGATGAATTTATACGAATGATTGTAAGAAGCTTCATAGAGATAAAAGAAGCCACCAATACCCTAAAATTGTCATTCCTAACTCATATTGAAAGTTTAACATTTGTCGAAGATTGGAGATGCCGTCGTAATGGACTGATATCGGGATCGTAATTCAGGATCGAGATCAGTTTTTACGGCTTTCTAAAAGTTTTATTTCTATCGAAACAAGTTTGAATACAAAGATGTAGGTATTCTTCTCTGTAGAGATTATAAAACAACAATTCCAAGATTCCCATGACTGTTGCCTTCGGGTTGCTGGACACAAATATTCCAAAGATTCACTTCCAATTCTATTTCACGAGCATTTATTTCATTTCGTTAATATTAGAACTTTTTTTCCAAGCTATTGGAAAACCGGAAAGTTATCAAACATCTTCTGCTTTCTGTAATATTGCATTTATCGTTATAAATATTACAACAAATGCATGAAACATTTTCCGAATAATTTTAAGGAGTTTTAAACATTTAAAGAGAAAATATATTTTTCATTTGCACGTAGACATACCTCTATTTATACATGTTAAGTTGCTGCTGAAAATATTCGTACTCCTATACTAGTCTGGAACATGTTTGAATGAAACTCACAAAGTACTACTTTTCATCATTAAGCTAATACTCTAAGTTTTGAAGGTATACTGCAAAGGAAGCAAATTTGAATTTGTTTTTCTTACTTTTTATGCTGCACAAGCAGCATAATAAGTAACTACTTGTTAAATCAGTTGACCATGCTTCAATGAATGATCATTTATTGATGAATTTACTGCACTTTATAAGATAAAAAAGTAAACAAAGCGTTTAAAGTTTTTTAACCTGAAAGTATTGATAATATAAATATGGGATTGATAATTAAAAGTGACGTTGGCTGAACTATTCCTGGACACAGTGCTGAGCTCAACATTACTTCTGTCATTTCAAAGTCACTCATTCAGTACCGAGAAGCGCATCACCTAACGTATAGGAACATGACCTTGCCTTCACTGCGCGTCTCCCGCTACACAGAGCAGCCGACGCCACCACGCTCGTGTTCTACTCAAATGTTCACGCGGCCCAAGTGAGAACTGACGTGAGATCTAAGTATTCTGCAGAATACCAACAAATTATGGTGTGCAGTAGAAACTATGTAATTAATATGTCCATCACCTAATTATGTCGAGCTTTAGAGCTTCACAGTACACAACATAGCATGCAACACTCATTACTACGCACCACGACCAACGTGCGCCATCGCATGCGAGTAAATACAATTTTCAAACTAGAAAAGAAATATCTCCTGAACAATATTGGACTCATGCTTTTTGCCAATCTTACTTGTAACCCATTGGTTAAGTTTTTGGTTGCCTGCAGATATTACCATATATGTACATCAACCCAGGAACACACTCTAGGTATATACGAGTATACACACTCTAGTGCAACTCTCGCCAAATTTCCGTGTTCCCTTCAGTTTCTTAGAGGTGCTGCAGTTCGTGGTCCAGGACTTGAGCGACAGAGACCCTCCTCTGCTGGAGGCTCGCTGGTCACAAATACTGGAGGCGCTGCAGGAGGCCGGCGCTACCTTCGACACTTGGTGTGACTTGGTCCTGAGCTGCCCTGACCAGGCGTGTGTGGTCCAGAGTGCGGCTAAGGCAGCACGTGCTGATGACGACTGGGAACTTAAGAAGAGTACGTTGCAGCATCAGCGTGTCTTTATTCTAGAATGCATTAGGTGAATGTTTACGATATTCTACCCTTAAAGATTCGATATAACTGATTCTGAAGAGTAGAACACTCTCACTGCTACAATTGAGCGCCAGTCTCTCTACTTAGCTCTAGAATAACCAAGAGATATAGAGTTGTCATAAAACAGTAGTCCACCCCCTGTATTTGAAATAAAAAGAAGGAAAATGAAAGAAAAGCTGTAAGAAATGAAAAAATTCAAATCTCTCGAGAGTTGATGAGGGCGAGTACACACGGCCTATCAAAAATTCATAATAATGTTCGACAAATCACACGACACACGTTCCTATTTGCTAAGAATTCACGTGATATTCATTCCTACTCGAATCTGATGGATTAATGCACTGGAAATTGTGGAGTTGATGAAGCTTGTAGCACAGATACGAAATTGTGGAGTTGATGAAGCTTGTAGCACAGATACGCTCATCACACACTGCAGGCTGGCTTCGGACAGACGGACAGACAGACACTGTTCCTACTATAGTAGAGTTTATACTATAATAAGATAATACTATAAAATATACTGTAATCTATAATACTTTACAATAGTCTGTCTATACTATAGACTATTGTCTGTGGTTACTCCTTGCACATTCAATTTTCGTTCAAGCTTTTGTGATGCAGCTAGTTCTACTTCATTTATAGCATTGTGTTTGTATACCTTTTGTGCTTCAGAGGTCACTTGTTGGTAAAAGTTTGTCACTGTTATATTCCATGTGATGGTCAGTTTTGGCTGTCATGCGAGAATATGTTGGATTGAACATATCTATATTATTTAGATTTATGGATGAAATACATGTTTACATACATACAGTATATATTCATTTATTTGAATATACACAAACTGTATATAGTCATGTATATGTATGTATATATAAACATTCTAACTCGAGTAAGTGTGCGCGTAATCACAAGTTCAAGAGTTATGCTCGTATGGAGAAAGAGGGCATTAGAGTTACTCGGCCTACTTCTCAAGGTCACCAGCATGGTAGTGCTGGAAATCTACACTTGTACATACTTTTATTCCCAAACATCTGAACGGCAACGAACGATGCACCTTTCAACAGTCTTGAATAGGTTTTTACAATAGTGTTTATTTTACAAACATTACAACATTCTCAACCTTCTTAAAATGTTGAGCTCTTTTTGAGTTTTCCATTAGGAGCAGAGTCTCAGACCCAAAAGGCTGTTCTTCTAACGCCACAAAACTGTATACAACCATCATTTGGTACACATTTTCCTTTCTTTGCTTCGATCCCGAGTTACAGTAAATTATTTTTTGCTTCAAGAAAAATCACATGTGCTGAATCAATCGCAAAAGCAATACGAGGATTCACCTTCATTCGAAATTTCCCTTTGAACATAAAGGAAATACAAATTAAAATAAAAATGATGGTGAAGATAGCTGATTTGGAAATCATTTGAATAAGTGAACGGTTTGGCTTCAAGCTCAAGCCATTATCAACACCTGTAAAAGCGAATTGAAATACAGAAAATACGACATGGCTACAACATTCACTTATTTGAATGGTTTTTAAATCAGCTATCTTTACTAGCATTTTTATTTCAAAACTGGCATGAGTGCACCAACCTAATTTAAAAATACAAATTAAACTCGTTCTCGCTTTCATGTAGTCTTTATTGAAAACGAATGCGGGATTAAGAGCCATTTCGAAGGCAAGCCTCAGAGGTCTCTCAGAGGTGATTTTCACTTGACATGCGCCCAATATTAAGTACAGTAGGGAACGAGTCTCACTAGAACTTGATGTATGTTCTGGCTACCAGTGTCTTATGAATTGATATCGCAATACATGGCAAAACGACGCGTGATTTAGATCCTTTGCTCCGCTTTCTTACTCTACCCTGCAAGGGAAATTTTAGTTATTTTCGTTGTACAGGTCGAGATGTTGCTGCCGTGGCTCTGATGCTGCAGTACGCGCAGCCCCGCTTAATGTTGAGGGTTGACATGAGTACAGATGACCTCAGACGGACCTGCTGGACGGACGTCATCAGAGCTAGGGAAGGACACATTGTGCTCGTCCTTAGTGACGTCCCGTGTGATGACCTCATAGCACCTCTGCAAAATAGCAGGTAAGCTGTGAGCAGGACACTCGGTGAGTACAAATCATCAAGTAGGAATATTGCATATTTATGAGCGAAAATGTAGAGTAATAGAGTATGCACATTAAACAGTGCCTGAAAAGAAAGCTTGTTATCTTGTTTACTATCTAGAAGAACTTCTCATATTAGGTAGCAGCGGTATGTGGTTTTCTATAGGTAATTTTCAATTTTTTTTTAATCCGGGCTGAAGCTTCAGTGGTAAATGTGGAGGTGTATTTTATGGATGGCATCAGAAAACAATTTTGATAGACTTACGTTTTAAAATAGTGTGAAACAATATACAAGGCATCCTGTGGGTGATACGTGATAAATAGTCTATGAATGACTCAACTTGATGAGCAGTAGTGTCATGCCACCGAAGATAATCTCATTCATTTCCCGCAATAATACATGTTTCATGGCTAATTTCTGCATTTGATAAGTCAAAAGCCACACCATATTATTAGACTAACATGTTCTTCTAATGAGCTTCATATTGCAGCAGATCTAGAAATGGAAATCGAAATATCTAATGGCAAACCGCACCGAGGAAATGTCGGGGAAAAAATGCTACCTATAGACAACCCTATCTGAAGCATAGCGTTCGTCCTCCGATGTTCCTCGAAACTGCCTCCAAATTCGCATACATGGACTATATACTCATAACTGCGGAAAAAAGCATAAATTAGGAATATTTTTTGAAAAAACAACAAAATAACCGAACAATGTCAAATTAATTCCTACTTAAATAGTTTGCTTGTCTGAAGCCTCAGAGCAGCAAATAATAGGCAGTCATGTGAAGAGATTTAAATTACAACAGAGAAATTAAATGCAGAAGTTACGACATTATTTCTACCGTGAATAAAAATTTACTGGTTATTTTGACTTCCCGAAACAGATTTTTAAAACTGGTTAGGAATATACAAAAGATGCTGAACATGACCCCCATATCTCTCGCGCTGCAGCTGTTTAGAGTCGGCACAATGATTGCCGCACTCCAGCGGAGGCTTCAGAATTTCCATGAACTCTTGCAGAAGATTCCACAGTTCTTCCGATGAGGTCTTCTTTGAAATGAATTGGTGTTCCGTACACCAAACTCTCCAGTTGTCCCTAGAGATAGAATACTAGGAGCGTAATATCAACTGGCCTCAACGGTCAGTCCAGCGATGTGGATAATACCATTTGCTTCTCCGTATGGTGAGGCATATTTACAAATTGAACATTGGATACTCGCTCCCGTGTCGTTTGTGTCTCTGCAGTCTATGAACTATACAATGAAAAGAAGAAATTTCAAGATACGATGTAATAGAACACTCAGACAACCGGCCGCGAATTTGAAGTCATCGTGACGCTTTTAAGCAGCATTTCCGACTACGCGGTTTTGAGTGGAAAGAGTTCATTCCATGGAGCTAGGATTTATGAAGGAAGCATTGCCGATTTCTATCGGATTCAAATTGGCTGCAAAAGTTGAAAGACTCGGGCACTGTCAAGGCCTGACACGTCACAATTTTGAGCCAACCACAGACGTTTGGCTGAAGTTGGCTCCTCCCACCTCCTCTACAACTCCCCTCCCATTTTCCAAAGCAAGATTAGTACCGCTCCACAAATCGAAGGATGAGGTGTGCGTGCAAGTCGCTCTAATTTGATATAATCAAGGGCCTGTAATCTTTATAGTTTTCAAACCCTAATGTATCTTTGCTAGTAATTTTAATATTATTAAGTGTCCTCAAGTGAGGAAACACAATTTATTATCTTTCGCAGTCTAAGAATCCCAGATTAATGATTAATAATTTGTGCGATTAACTCAACAGCTAGAAGAGCATTCAGCGAGCGTGTGTGCACCCTATTGTAGTTAGTAGGTAACTGACTACCGTGCTGACGTCACACTTGCGAGACGGCTATTGGTTACGCTGGGTTTAGACGGAGGGTTTCTTCCCCAGGGTGACGCCCCCCACCCTACCCCTCTCACCCGCTCAAGCTTCCCCACTTGCATTTAGACGGAGGGTGAGATGCCCAGGGCTGCCGAAATTGGTGCGTTCAGCAAATATACAAGTTTCCCTTACAAAAACGTATTTTGATTTCACTGGAGTGAGAATTTTAGTATGGGCAACTTCATAGAAGGGATCTGTTGATTTCGAATGACAATAATTGCAAAATAAATGTAGGCAACCCTTCAAGTTATGTCAATATAAATGAGATTTATTTTGGTGCAACTGCAGAAAGCATTTTCTTGAGAAATGTCAACGAAATATGTCCCTAATAATTTGAAGAATTTAGATTGAAAGGTCTTAGTAAATGTAATTCAATAATACCATATTCAATGCATTTCTTCAATTTCGTGAAAGAAGAGCAGCATGAAAAGATAAAGATGAAGTGTCGAGAACTGTTTGTTCAAGATGCTCCTTTCAAGACAAAAATTGTGTCTAAAAAATTCTGGTACGCAGCTTTGTTGCCCGCTGCTTCCCGAGTTCATGATGCAGCTTATGTCAATACCGCATTATTTTGCTGCAGCTAAAGAATTTTTTCGACCCTAACTACATAGAAGCAAAAAACCGGATTTCGTTAAAAAGAGCAAGACTAAATGCACGAATGCGATCAAAATCTATGTTAGAGAACAGAGACTGCAAAAATTGGAACCACCACGGTAGCTTATTCAACAAATTAAATAAAAAACATTGGCAGATGAAGGAAGAAGAGAAGGAAAAAGTTTCATTCTAACAAGAAAAGTAGGTAAAACAAAGTTTTCGTTTTATTGCTAGTTAAATAGGTTTGGTACGCTGTAACAATTTTTGGTACGTTTTTATGGAGGTTTTGTACGATCATCAGAAAAAAATCGGCAACCCTGGAACATTAATCGGCAACCCTGGCTACCCTGGATAACAGTGACTGAGTGAAGATGTCGAAATGTAATTCAAGGTAGCTACGTGCAGAAAAGAAGATGCTATTTTTAACCTGGAAGCTATTTCACGGAGCCCGGCATAAGATCAACGTATTCTTGAAGAATTCAAGAATTACTTCTTAAACGAAGGCCAAGTGCCTTGACAAAAACGAATGTGTCAATTAGATTAATAAGGAATGGAGGCGAATCAATAAAACTTCGCGCGTATATAGCTTCTTATATGAACTTAATGCCCAAACAAAGGAATAATAAAATATAGCTTGCCCAGCAGATGTGTATTGAGACAAACATAATTGAAATATGCGCGATAGAGTCTGATTACAGGATATAGAAATAAGTAACAAAAATTATATCAGTCTAAGTCCTATCACGAGCAATCTTGTGTTAATAATAGCATGATAGCGAACAATTTGTGTTACTATTGTTAGAGGTAATTACTTTTGAATTAGATCGAAAATCATATCAGTGATAGTACTTAATAAAAAAATATATTTACAGCCGCAATAAATACAATCAGACTGACGCTATGCTTTCGATAAATCTATCAATGTGAAAACTTTAGCCTTCAGCCACTTTTCCAGGTCAGGAGAGACTTTTTGCATTCAGATTAGGCATGATAACATGACGACAGAGCAGCTAAGACATACATCATGCCTTCAAGACTGTCTAGAGCGCACTGTCCATGGAGCTAGGATATACTGGAGGAAGCATAGCCGATTCCAATCGTGTTCAAATTAGCTGCAGAAGTTGGGAGACTGGGACATTGGCAAGGCCCCACACGTGTGCCAACCACAGACGCTTGGCTAAAGTTGGCTCCTCCTCGCTGCCTCACCTCCTCTACAACTCCCCTCCCATTTTCCAAAGCAAGATTAGTACCGCTCCACAAATCGAAGGATGAGGTGCGCGTGCAAGTCGCTCTCTAATTTGTCATATACAAGAGCCTGTAATCTTTACAGTTTTCAACTCTTAATATATCTTTTCTAGTAATTTTGATATTATTAAGTGTCCTCGAGTGAGGAAACACAATTTATTTTCTTTCGGAGTCTTAGAATCCCAAATTAATGATTAACAATAAACTCATCAGCAGGAAGAGCAATCAGCGAGCATGTGCGCACCCTATCGTAGTTAGTAGGTAACTGACTTCCATGCTGACGTCACACTTGCGAGACGGCTATTGGTTACCACAAACATAGGAGAAATCTCAAAAACTGGTTCTCTTCACAGACGGCTATACTCCCTCCTAGGCACTGTCCGTGGAGGGAGTATATATGGAGGGAGCATAGCCGTCTGTGGAGAGAACCAGTTTTTGAGATTTCTCCCAGGTTTGTGGTCACCAATAGCCGTCTCGCAAGTGTGACGTCAGCACGGACGTCAGTTACCTACTGGCTACGCTAGAGTGCACACACGCTCGCTGAATCCTCTTTCAGCTGTTTTCCAGTGTCATGGTTCTGCTGTGACTATACTCTACGCTGTGTTTGAACGGGCGTTAAGAAGAAAAAGTCTGCCTAGCTAGCGACTGAAATTCCTTCGAAAAGACTGGCTTCCATAGAAATATCTTCTCGTCAATAAAGGCTGCATATTCTGATATTCACGATCTTCGCCTAGACATCGTCAACCGTCGTCTTCAGCTCTACCAACCGTCGCATTCAACAGTGACATCATCCACATCGCTAGAAAGGCGCACGACCACACCCTCTATGAGCGACACGTCACGAAACATCGACAGCTTGCTGGACTGCCTAATGCTTCCATTTGCTCAACATATATTCTTTCCCTTCATTAGAGACTTAGGATCGTATTTACTCTGTGTAAATTAACTGTCATCCAATTGTAAGTCTATTCTCTTCTAATTATATGACGACACTTGCCAATTCCGATTAAATTAACCAATGTAAAGCATTGTCTATAAAGACATGTTTGTTCTCAAGCCGGACAGCGTCTCAGGCTCCTGCGCTTGGTAGACGACGATCGGGCAGAAGCGTCCCAGCTATCGCAAAGCACAGTCACGTCTGTTTGTGTCCTCCCACCTCGCTGCTATGGCAGGCTTGCCAAGCAGTGAGGGTTGGGTTATTCTCTGTTATTCAATGAGTCGTGTATTGACTCTTAAGCGCCATCAACGACCGAGCTAAGTATCCTAATGTTTTCGTATTCCATACATTCAAGCCACTTTGCTTCGCGTGGTAGGTTTAGATTCTGTACCCAAAAATGTATCGCGTCAGGTTTATTGATGAATTGAATGTTTAGTATTTCGCAAGATAACTGATTCCGCGGAGACTTCACTTCATATAAAATGTGCTTATCGTAATTATCAATGTATTAATGTTCAAGTAATGAAGGCTTCACCTGCTTATTTTGAGATCATGATGCGATCTCCTGTAACTGTATTTTCTGATAGGTTAGAATAGTTTTTGAGATTTGATGGTGTCACGATCATCTAGATTCATTAATATGACATGTTGTGCATCGTAAGTCAATCACTATCCTAACATGTAATCTATTGCTATTAGAAGGGCGTCATCATTTTAACAGAAATTTACGTTGCAACAGCGTTGTCACTATCCTTAACGAGGCCCTATTCGATTTGCTATAATATTATATTTAATTGTAACTAATGACATTGAAAAGTCACTGCATATTTCGATCTTTAATGAAAAACAAAAATAGAATAATTGAGGCCTTCTGTCTCGACTATTGATCGAAAGTAAATGAAACCGAAAAGAAAATGACGATAAATAATACGATCAAAGAATTGCCTCCAAAAATCGCACGACGAATAAATGCAAGATGAAAATTGCGATTACGGCTTCGATGAGAAACCACGTTCATAACACAGCGTCAATCATTAATTTGGGATTCTAAGACTCCGAAAGATAATAAATTGTGTTTCCTCACTTGAGGACACTAAAAAATATCAAAATTACTAACAACGATACATTAAAAGTTTAAAACTATAAAGATTACAGGCCCTTGATTATAACAAATTAGAGCGACTTGCACGCACACCTCACTTTCTGACTTGTGGTGAGGTTCTAATCTTGCTTTGGAAAATGAGGTGGGGTTGTAGAGGAGGTGGGAGGAGCCAACTTCAGCCAAGCGTCTGTGGTTGGCTCAGAATTGTTTCGTGTCGGGCATTGAGAGTGCCCGAGTCTTTCAACTTTTGCAGCCAAATTGAGCCCGATCAGAGTGCGCTATGCTCCCTCCATATATCCTAGCTCCATGGCACTGTCGCTCGGGCGCTCCGAGGCAGTTAGGGCTTCCACGAGTGTAAAAGTTCCTACCCTAAAACTTTGTTCAAGATTACCCTAAAAATGCATAATTTACCCTAAAATATCTAATAAGCCAATTGCTAGCATTACATTAAAATATTAAATGTTTCCATGTTTATATGTATAGAAATGACACATCAGGGTTCATGCGGACAATAAAAAATGAAATTCTCTGACTTCACGGAGTCATATGTGTCACACGATACGTGTAACATTTTATACTGCTTTCCCTATAGTTTATCTTTTTGTTTGATTCCCTAGTTACAAGCTCTGTTCAATGAGCGTAAAGTATGAGGCCCGGCGATCTACTCTTGACTAGCAGACAGAGGCAAAGACATAGTACGAGGAAATGATCAACAAAGTAATACTCGAAACATTTATGGAACACAACACATACACAGGTTCACATTTTTTGCACAAACAAATTAGAGGAATTTGGATGTGAAATACGTTCATATACACCCTAATTCTCGGTGTAATTGCAAAGAACGTGGCAGAGAATGTAATGCACTAAATGAAGAATTATGACTTTCCCAAAATTTCCGCAATCAGTCTACTCTATTGACGCGAATTTAACTGAATATAACGATAATTCACTTTGAGTAAGGCGAAGCAGAAGTTACTCAAGGCTCAAAATTAGCCCCATTGAATTACAAATAAGAGCCTCGTAATAATTAAGAATCTCGGCCCATGGCCGGATTATTTTTCGACAGAAGCCTACATGTCAAAAAAGCCAAAAGCCTACAGTCGAATGCTTGTAGCTCCTCCAAGAATCGGAGTCCTATACGTACGTTAGTAAGCCCAAGTACCAAGAATAATGGAAGAAGAACCTGGATTTCTATCATACAAGATTTTTTATTGACTCCCAATATCTGTATTTCGACCAAGCCAACATTTCTTCTACGAAGTCGAAAATTCTTTTTTTCAACAAAGAAGCCACAGAATATTTGGATCCCATCCTAACGTTGGTCGTGACAGAAGAGAACCCTACAATGTCGCTCAATTTAATTTTTTTATCACCGAAATATTTTTTAAGGGGATCTTCTACACTGCACTTTACCTCGAATTTCAAACTTCACTGTACACATTTCTATTGCACCTAGGTGAACGAAGATGGATACAGGCATGTAAAATTGGATTCCGAACACATTTGATTCGTAATATATATCGATTTTGGCAAAAAAAAAAATATTTTCGCGATTTTAAGAAAAAATATGTATACTTGCCCCAAGTTATCTCACTCAACAATTTCCAACGTAGAAGCGTGATTTTGGTCTCATTCGACGCGGAAGGACTGTTCCAAGACCGTGAAGAAGGATTTTTTCAATTTCGAATTAGAAAAAATTTATGGTTACATATGTCAGAAAAATCTATTATAATGAAAAATCTTATTTACTTTTTCTAATCTCAGATTGCAGCATTCTATTGCAACTAGGTGAACGAAAATGAATACCGATATGTAAAATTGAATTCTAAACACATTTGCATCCATGAAAAATTTCGATTTTCGCGATAGAAAAAAGTTATTGTGCGAACATATATAAAAAAATTCATTTATTTTTCTTTGTGAAAAATCCCACTCCTTCTGCAATTTTCCACTTAGAAGCGTGATTTTGGTCTCATTAGATGCGGTTCGACGGTGGAAACAGCGTACCGACGCGAAATTCTATTTAAATTTCAAAATAAATTTGTATTTCTACAAACTGAAATAAAATGAAAATCCGAATGTTGAAATTGTGTAACAATAACTATTTTCTAGTTCGAAATGCACAAAAATCCTTCGATACGGGGTTCCTACAGTCTTTCCGCGTCGAATGAGACCAATATCACGCATCTACGTTGAAAATTGTAGAGTGAGATATGTTTGGCGCAAGTATGTAAATTTTTCATATTATCGTGCAAGAACTTCTTTTTTCCGAAAATCCAAAATTTGTATGGGCGCAAATGTGTTCGGAATACAATTTTACATATCTGTATGCATTTTCGTTCCCCTTGGTGCCAGAGAAATGTGTATAGTGAATTTTGAAAAATTAGGTTCAGAAGGTAATTCATTAGATTGCCTAGAAGTAGATTACCTTAAGTGTTGTAAACAATCCATTGGCTGTGCCATCCTGTTTTTCAACAAGATCAACAGAGGAGCTCTTAATTGCACTTTCACTCCAGTATTGCACGATGGCTACGAGCTGTTTAGCTTTACTGCGATCAGTTGTTTCATCAATTATTACAGAATAAAAACTTCATTAATGACAATGACAAGATCACTTAGTAGGTGTTTACTAAAACATTGACTAATAATATTTGAAGCTCTTTGTTGTCCTAAGCTTACTTTCTTTAAGAAACATTTGTTTCAGTAGTTTTAGAGATGATTCACTTAAATAGACAAATTGTGCTCAAAAAGATACGTACATATCCGCAATTTAATTTTTTTACCTGACTTGTCAATTGGATCATGCGATAAAATAGAGAAAATTATAGTTTGTGTTTTCCTTCTCTGCACTGATATATTTTTATGGCGTTGGGAGTTAGCATGAAGAATAATCTCAGATTTACCAAACGTAATTGTAGTTGATCATATAGTACAATATGCCATATCTTTAGTTGAAGTAGAATACTGAGACTTTTCTAACCAGCCTGAAACAGTAACTGTTGTTCGCTTCTCCATAATTCCTCCCATTTTTGTGTATAGGGCTTAACAGACGATACAATTTTGCTTCTCTTCATAGGTGGTGTAGCAGCTTCATCGGACACAGAGTCTATTCAATAGTAGCAATTTACTGAGATGCAAGTAACCAAATATTTCGTCGCAATGCAATACTGCACGGGACAGTTAACAACCGAAAGAGGTAAAAAGTGCATCGTTAGCCAACTCCAAGGTCGTTAATGGCTTTCGACTGAAACAAAACTACCTACCCTCGGCTCGCGCAGTGTCGTTTTGTACACTTTATGTAGCGGTTCAATTCCAGTAAACGACGATGACCGATGTATTGGGTTAAATCTTGATATATTTACAAGTTAGTTATGTAAGCTTATAAAATATATAATTCAAAACATTATATCAAGTTGCCTATCACTTTAATAATTGTCATTACTTTAATCAACCAAGGTATTATTTATGCAGCAAATCTGGCTACATTATACTGAAGAGAGATCTGAGAGATATGCAGCAATGTTCACAGCAATTTGCGCCTTATCGCAGTGTGCAATAAATACTAAATTAATACCGAGTTCTGACAAGTTTTGAGTTGGTTCCAAACATGGCTTTTATTGAACATTTTCATAAATGCTCCGGTAGCGTGCTTCCGCAATGTACCTTAGACAAGGTATATTTGGTACTCGAGGGCAAACTTGATTTTGATAATGAAAACAGGCAATTACCCTAAAATTTTGCTGTGCTACCCCGACAGAAGTCGAATTACTCTAAAAACCATGGAATTTTGCTTTTCCCTAAAGTTTACCCTAGAAAACCCCTGATTACCCTAAAATAGGGTATTTTACCCTAAAGTGGAAGCACTGGAGGCAGTCCCAGCATGTAGGGCAGCAGCCGCAACACGCCTGGGGAACGAGTGGGAAGCATTAGATCAGGGGTTCAGGGTTTTTTTAAGGAGGCGGGGAGGGAGAGAGGGCGTTGCCCCGGGAAAGGCACCCTCCGTCAAAAGCCACCTTTACCACAGACATAAGAGAAATATCAAAATCTGGTCTCTTCACAGACGACCATGCTCCCTCCATATATATTCCCTCCACGGTTCATTTCAACTCTACCAACCTAATGTTGAAGTTGGCAGCCTCTCTGGCCTGCTGTGTTCGGATAAGTTCCGTTAGGTCAAGTTGGGTCTGAGTGTAACAATTGCAAACTAAATCCAATTTAGTTCATAAGTTCATTAAGGAGCCGGTTAGCGATAAACCTTCCGTGCTCTAGCGTTCAGTAATATTTAACACGTGCCCCGCGTGTTCTGCCATACGTGTATCAGTTGATAAATTGCTCATTTACGTACCAGCATTAATGAACGACATTTCTTCTGTTATGAGATCTCTATAAGAAATCACTGTTATCATTCCAGGTGAAATATATCGTCAAATCATATTGGTAATAATCTAAGGAAGAAAGAAAAATAAGCAATGAATTCGGTTTTGCTATTTTGCTACTCACAACCTAACCAAACCAACCGTGCACAACGGCGGGGCGGTGAACGTGTCATGAACTCCAATCCAATTTGTTGCACGCCGGCCTGATTTGATCTGAGCTAATGTAACATGGCTAAACTAAAATTGTTCAATTAAACGTTTTATAAGGAATGATTTACGTCATAAGCCATCTTATCGGTCCGTGGGATGCACGTCACTGAGAATATTTCCTTGGCGTCTGATTTTTCATCTCCTGCGCTCCCAACCTGTGTTGAAGTTTGTTCGACGAGGTGGCGGTCGCATCGTAAATGTGTTCGAGGGCTGTTTAAATACATGTTTTTATTTCATTACACACTCAAACCAGCTAAAATGTTATTTATATTTCACGTAACTCATTCAGAGTAAGATGTCAAGCCATGAAATGAAAAGACCTGCACTCATGGTTGCTTTAATTGCAAATCCTAGCGATTTTGCACTCAGAAACTTTTCTCACTTTGCCCGATCATGTGTTCATGAGGTTCGGTTTGATCCATAGGCATGCAATGACAATGTTTCCCCTGTAGCAGAAAAAAATCGTTTTATATGCTCTGATACCGCAAGAACAGCAGATTTCATACGGGATGTTCAAAACATTAGCGATGCGAGCGTCGAAAGATCGATGAAGCCCAATGTCCAAAAACTCATGGTATCAGTGTGGATGGACTATCAAAACTGTGGTACATCAGGACATTCGATTTGCGTAACAGGGGGAAAGGCCCATTCGTATCAGCTAAGACACCAGTAAACTGTCTCATGCGTTCGAAAAGGTTACTTAGCAAAGTCAAAACCTTGACGAACAGGGTGTGCTTTGGTTTTGCTCTGACGGAAAATCTTCAACCACTCAGAAAACTAACAGAATAAAATAGTAGATGCAGATATGCATTTCCCTCTGAAGTGCCTAGATCGAGTGATGCACACCAAATTCTCGGCAACTGTGATGGGTTTAGGAGTTGTGGGTAGTGAATGTTATGTCATGCCACTTAATATTTCCCCACAGGGTTCTCAGGGTAATGCTACTAAAATATTGATATTTTAGAAATGATTGTTGAGCCTGAATAAATAAAGTTGCTAATGGAAAGTCAACCGTCGCTCAGCTATTCTCAGTAGATTCTAACAAAGCCATAGTAAGCCAGGACTGGTTATCACAGAAATTAACGATAAAGTGACCTCTCAACATGTGGCTTCCATCTCGCCACATTTTAATTCGATAGACTAATCTGCGTGGAGCATCTTTGGAATAGAGGCTGATTGCATTCCTCATGATGCCAAAGCTTTGTTGAAGGCTGCCAATGTCCAATTGATGTCCGGAACAAGGACCACGTGTTGCAGCTTGTCTATGGTGCCGTTCCTGAATAGAGCCAGCCATTGGAGCCGGAGGTGGTTTCATAAAATTATTAGCCATTGGTACTAATTTGGCTTAAATACACACATTTTTGCAGTCCGTATATTGTAGTATTG
The DNA here is from genome assembly GCA_030386875.1 of Morinoia aosen. Taxonomy (NCBI): domain Eukaryota; kingdom Metazoa; phylum Arthropoda; class Malacostraca; order Amphipoda; family Talitridae; genus Morinoia; species Morinoia aosen. Next base: position 51,579,080 of record CM059576.1, on the reverse strand, counting down.
GACGGCTTCTCATAATGAAAGGCTGCTTTTAAGGTCCTGATTTAGGCTCAAATTAGGTCCTAATTAAGATTTTTAGGCTTCTAACAAATGTGGGGATAGTTTTTCCCCGATTAACTTAAATTCCAGTTTTCTAAGTGATGCTAACACTCCATTGCATTTTGAAAATTATCGCACAACCATGAAATAATTACAAGCGACCGAAAAACCAGTGTATAAATAGCCAGCTGACTTTACATGTGACGTCACCTTGTTCAAAATACTCCACAAAATAATTTAATTGATTTAGGTTAAATAATGTAGATCAGGTCTTTAAACTTATGTCAAGTCTGTAAAAAAGTTATGAGCAGCCTAATTTAGGCCATCAATTCTTGAAGTAGGAATTTCCTTCAAGTCCGCCAAATTGCCAGTTTTCGAAAAATGGGCGCACAGAAGTTGAAAAAATTGCAAAATTTGGAAGAGAATCACGGTCTTTAATTAATTTATTTATCGGTTTTTCCTTTGTGCCACAAAAAGTACCTATAAAATTATAGTTATGTAAAATAGCGTTAGTAACAAGGTGGTGTCATATGTGACGCAACCGTGACACCTACTGGCTGTTTCAGAAACGTTTTTTTTCTGTCGCGAATGACTTTAATAATCAGCCAGTATTTTAAGATGGAAATAGAGTGTCAGAATCATACCAAAACATTTCGAAAACTGAGGTAAATCAGCTCGTCTCTTTTTTACATAAATTACTCAAAGAAAATGAAGGCCTAAATAATAGCCCTACTTTCGGAGCCGCCCCTTTTGATGCTATAAGGGATCGAGAAGCTTTGAGCGTACATTTGCGGCAAGGAAACAATTTAGAGCATTGAATTAGTAATTCATGTTTAGAAATTCATATATTATATTTCCTATTGAAGTTTCTTTGTGATTTGCCCCAAGTAAAACGCAAACTCCAATTGAAATCTCAATTATGCTCTACGCGTGGAGATGCTCATTCCAATTTGTGCGCCATTCCCAATCAATTAACTAACCCATCAAGAATTGGGCTTGGTGCATTACTATCTTGCGCCTCGTGTTACTGGGCCGCTCCTCACTTGATAATTTGTGCTCCATTTGCCCTAGCTTTTGTTCAACACGTTCGCTGGCGCTTGTCAAGCGGTCTCTCGTTAAGTTAGGTTGTAGGTAGCAGAGTTTAGAACAACGAATTTAATGCTAGATAAAATTGTATCGTTCCCCAGAAATGGGAAACTCTAATAGCTTGACGATATTTTATCGCGCATGCTAATCGTTTGAAGTAAACGGTGTATAAATAACTGCAATGCTGTACATTTACACTAGTACGTGAATGAACAGCTCCCCTAGTGGTGCCCTCATGCCCCAATAGGCAGTCAACGTGTCCAAAAAAAACAAAAAAAAAACCCGTTTATTTCCAAGTTGTCACATGAGATACATATGCCAACATATTGGCTTTTAAAAGTTCCTTAATATCCAACATCGCTATTAAGTTTCTTAATATCCAATCCAACATCGCTTCTTCATGGCAACCCAGATGTTCAGCAAGGCTTGCTACCATAAGACTGCTCATGCAAACCTACTATCTCATTAATTATAGACTCATTTGAGAGGACCTCACCAGAGCAGTGGACGATTTTTGTATACTTGTTACACTGTTCTGTCATTGACTTCTCCCCTAGTTATCTCAATGCCTTAATTGTTATCTCTATTGGAATGTCCTGCTGTAATGTTTGAACTGCTGTTTATCAGTCGACGTGTGTTCAATGATTCTCTTGAAAATTTTACATAATAAGACAAAAAGGTAACGATTTCTCCTTGTTCTATGGCGGTTTGAAAAAGCGGTGTTTAGTGGAGAAGTAAAATTCTAATACAACTATATATAAAATTTGAGCCTAAGGAGTGTGTGGTATAATTATGTAAATTTTGATTAGTCTTTTTCAAAGCACTCGTTCTTGTTGTCTTTTCAACAAGTGGAACGCATTATGAAGTAAAACAATTCAACAACACATCTTGTCATCGCAGCTTCCGTGATGCGGCGCCTAATGTCGGACTGATGCATTTCCTCACCATCTAAGACTATCGCGATTTCATAAGTTTTTAAACATGAACAATTGTTTTTTTCTTGAACGCTGTACATTCGAGACAGCGTAACTTTCCTTATTAACTAGTGTACACCGCCCGTCAAAGATGACGGGATTCAATACCTTTCGTGAACCAATTTTCGTTCGAGTGGAGTTACCTCGCTTTAGCTTATTTCAAAGGTAACGTATTCATATTGTGACAGTAATGAACACTTAGAATACGGTAAATTTGTGCCGCAATAGAAGTAGTTATGGCCGTTCGTGTCATATCCTAGACACAGAAATTCAGCATTACTGAAAGCAACTGCGAGCTTGTGTATGTATATTGTAATATGCAATGCAGTAAATTATTATATGCTATACAGTATTTTCTTATGTGCAATACAGTACATTTTAAATGCAGTACAGTGTATTGTAGAACAGTATTATTTAATACGCAGTACAGTATATTGTGATATGCAGTACCTCGCCGAACTCGGTATCCACGATACGGACTCGAGTATATAAGACTCTGGATCTCTGTAATCTATGTCACCTAATAATTCCCGTCGTGTGTTTATTTATATGTTTATATTTTATATATGTTTACATTGATATAAAAACATAGGATGTAAATTTATATTTTTGGTATCCGTTACGATTTTATCTGAGTATGCGGTATCATGGATACCGAATTCCTCATTCTAACAATAACAGATGGTCTTTACATACATTGGTATGTTTGAAATTTTATCAGGATAGATTCGGTTATGTTAGGATAGGTTAGGATATGTCAGGAGAGGATAGGATATGTTAGGTTAGGTTCTCAGTTAGCATAGGTTAGGTTAGCAAAGGTTAGGTGAGCATAGGTTGGGTAATGTTGACGTAACTCTTTCACGGGTCCACCTAGCTTAACAATTCAAACAATTCAACAATTTATTTACCACAAGTAATACAGCAATACATTGCATCTTGAGTCTAGTGCAATGGACATACTTGAGTATAACTACTTGTGGACCCGAATAAGTTCAGCAACATCTAGGACATCCTATCATCAAGCTATTTTTAAAGTGTACAGTTATGTTTAACCTAATTTACTTAACCTAGGGGTATACAAGACTGGTCATGTTTCAGAGCATAATTTTTTAGCAAAGAAAGAAATTGGTAATATGAGCTAGATGGGAAAAGTATATCCAATAAAAAGGATTAGGAGCATAAGATCTATATTATTATCATGGTAGATTACCTTATAAAGATTAGGAGTGCCAAAAGAAAAAAAAATTAACTTGAACTACCTAATGTGATCAATATTTCGATTGGAAGAGGGATTCAAGATTTGTTTTGAAAGCTTTGTAAGAGGTTTTTTCACCGATCACAGCAGGGATTGCGTTTCAATTCTTAGTTCCAGTGAAGAGGAGACTGCGTTGTGACCGAGATTGTGAATAAGGAAGTATGAAGTTACTTCTGTTTTGTGTTAAATGATCATGATGGACAGTTAGAGCAGTGAATAATGGTTTGATTTCTCTGTCGCCATCGTCAGTTAGTGTTTTATACATGAAATTACATATGGAGAGGTTGTAGGGATTGAAAAGCTTGAGTATTTTTAAGCTTTTGAACGAATCATTTGTGTGAGCATTAAGTTCGAATTTCATTACCGCTCTAACGGCTCTTCTTTGCAATGCAAAGAGCAGATTGGTTTTATTTTTATCAGCTCCGTGCCAAGCTTCTATCGCGTATTGTAGACATGGTGAAATGACCGTTCGATGAAGTATTCATAAGGTTTCTTCAGGCAGTATATTTTTTAGTTTATGAAGGATTCCAGCGGATTTTGATAATAAGTCCTGATATGTGCAATATGCTCTTGGAACGTCAGATGTTTATCTAATATAATGCCCAGAAATTTTCCAGAGTATTTTCTTCAATTTTACCATCACCAATTTCAATATGTGGAAGAGACATATTTCTCTTGTATGAGAATATAATGAATTCTGTCTAATCGATATTGAGGCATATTTTATTTGCCCTAAACCACATTGAAACATTTTGCAGCTCATTATTTATACTCTCTGTAATAAAAATTGTGGATTTTCATTTGCAAGAGCCGCAGAGAGCGTGCTGTCGTCGGCAAATAATTATGAATTATAAGAATGAAGTAGATCTAACAATATCGTCGATAAAGATCAAAAAGAGAAGAGGCTCAAGGACCGACCCTTGCGGTACTCCATGGCTGATTGTCAGCGGTTCTGATTGTGCATCGCCAATGCCAACATATTGCTCTCGATTTGCTAAGTATGATTTGAACCGATCATGTGCAACTCCTCTGATGCCATAACAGTGCAGTTTTGATGGTAAAATGCTATTGTCCACGCAATCAAAGGCTTTTCGAAAGTCAAGATATACGGAGAAAATAAGCTTTCTTTTATCTATATTACAATTGTGAATCATTTAATACAACCTGTGTCGTTGATTTTTGACCATGTTGTTTGTCGTAGAGGAAATATTTTTGTTTAAAATATGACTACATTTTTCTGTACACAATTTTTTCGAGTATTTTGCAAATAATTGGTAGTACATAGATAGGTCTATAATTATGTATCAATACTATTTTATCTCCATTTTAAATAGAGTGGCTCATTGGCAATTTTGAGACAGTTGGGGAAAATACTTTGAAAAAATGATTGGTGTATAATATTTGATAAGCACGGTGCTATTATATTAGCTATAGCCTAAAGAACTTTATCCATGAATATTTTCAATCCGTTTGATTCATTTTTCAAGCTGTTTATGCACGTAATTAAATCGGAGGGATTACTTGGAGTAAACAATAAGGAGTTGTGTTCACGGACATGGTCCATGTATTGCAAGTGGTCTGTAGGTTCACTAACGACACTATCAGCTATTTTTTCCCCTATGTTCACAAAAAAAGTTGTTAAACAGTGTTGCAATATCTTGTTTCTCGTGATATTTTGCATTTTCGTGAACGATGGACTCAATCGTATTCGTTGCATTATTATTCGCTTTATAGCATGAATTAGGTCAGTAAATTTGCGCGTAAAGTAATTTTGTTTCGATGTCCGAATTTGATTTGTCACATGATTCCTTAATCTGTTATACGTGTCTTTAGATATTCGTTCTTCGTACAGTAAGGGTTGAAGTTTATTTATATTGATCACGATATCCTCAGTAATCCTGGGCTTTTGTCTATTTTCCTTCGTAATTGTGCGGGTGATTATTGAACATCACTGGTTGTGTGCGGTCGTTATAATATCAGTTAAATTTAAAATTTCTTCATCAATGTTAATCGCATTATTATCCTGATGATAAATGTCCAATGATGGCATTAATTCTGCTAGAACAGTTCGCATTGTTCCCAAGTTATATTCGTTTACACAACGATATGAAAAAGTCAAGGATGACATTGTCCGCGGAATTTCCACGGCTCCTGCTACTACCTAATAATACCTTTGATTTATTTGTTTCGAGTCCGCCTCTTAGATTGATATGTTACGCTCTATAGGAATAGTTACAATGACCGTATATGTGATCCGAGTTTGACCGGTTCAGATGAACGAAAAATATTTTTTATCACGGATACTGTTAGAATGGCCCCTTTAGGTACGACAATTGAAATGGTTTACGAAAAAATTTCCAGGGGAAAAATTATTCTTACCCATAATTGTCAGTGAAATTGTCCTAGTGAGGGTGCTTCTAGCTTAATTAAGCGAGTGACTACTTCTTTATTTTTCTTTTAAACATTTTGAAATCTTTTAAGCACTATGCTTGGCAACCGAAATTTTCGACGTTGATAATGGAGTTATTGAATTTACGAATGAATTATTAATCCGTTTTTGCCCGAATTCATAAAAAAAACAAATTCAGAAAAAAATTGCTGTAATTTAATAGAAAGGCTATTGAATATGTTGCACGGACCCTGCAGCATGAACTTAGAGGTAACCAATGGTAATTTACGCGTGCAGGCTTCTAGACAGTCTGAAAACTAAATTCATGAATTCATAAAATTTCCCTAATTTTATTATTTACTTCAAAATATTCCCTCACTGGTTAAATCATTTTACAATTAGTTTAGATGTCCAATACTGGAAGAACTAGCCACCTAAGCACTGGAGTAGTCGTCAGTACCCAAAGGGTTGATGGCTATTTTTGATGTGAGCTTCACCAGTGCACAAGGTTAAGAATATTTTAATCGCTGGTTCATTTGGGTTTTATGTATTGGTTTTTAATTCACTTGGAATATTGAAGTATATTTTTAGGAAATAATCGATTCCGTCATTTTTGATGCGTATACCAAACCACCCCTACACCTCACCCTTCTCGCAGTCTCCCTTCTCAAAAAAAGTTTCCTAGTTTTCTTGACATTGACTTGATATATATAGAGCACTTGTACACCTAAAATGAGTGCATTAATTTACTGGTGAACTTGAACTTACGACTGAAACTGAAACCAAGACCGCCAGTGCTAATCACCTTCTATCTATTCTTAAGAGCATGACACAAAACATATAAACAAACACACGACGGTTATTCCGAGTAATATAGAAGATAAGATTTAATAAAAAATGCATTCAAATGCTGGACAGTGCCCGTTTGTGAAATAATTTCTTTACAAGTGAATAAACAATCGCGTCCTGCGTGTGTGCTAGCAAACTCTCATGATAGCTTGATATTTTTGAGCTGCAACCTCTAATTGAATTAGGCTTTTTCTTTAGTGACTTCATGTAATGAAGCAGCCATCTGTCTTACCTCAAGTGTACAAGATGCACGACTGCGTCCTGTTCTCTCATGTTTTCTATTCATTCAGTAAACATTATGCAGTATGTATCTGCTCCTCTTTTTTAAGCAAATATTGAAAAATAGTAAAAAGTCTGAAATAATGCTACAGACTCATAAACAGAGATAACCCGCACGATGAAGATAAGAATACAATATGAATCGAGAGTTCCACAGCTCGATGTATGCTGAAATTGAGTTTTTCTATTTGCTTTCCACAATTTGTTGGAGCTGGAAGACAAAGTTTTTCTACTCAAAATGTAAAGCTCAGGTCAAGAAACACAGGGATGACGAACCTAGTCATTGACGTACCTTTGAAAAACCACATGCATTAATTAACAAAATAAAAAATGCATTTTTGAGGTAGAAAAATTGATTTCAGTTTTTCGTATATAAAACCAGACCCCTGCTACTATAGTGAATCTAAATTGGAAGCGACTTCACCATATCGGTTCTAAAGGTAACTCTTACACTTCAGCAGCGAAATGCATCACTCCGAAACATGCTACGTCTTAATTTTGTAAGTTAGAAAACAACACAACATCAATCTGTGTCGTAGTTTTGAAAATTAGCATATTTTAACCACCAGCATTTCGGAATAGAAGTAGATAATTATTTGATGGCCTATGACGTACCTGAACTGTTCCACACCTGCGACCCATTGTGCGAAGATTTACAGTCGCATGAAAGGTTCAATTTTGCATCCAGTGAAGTCAGTGGGATATTTGGGATTTCCAACCAAAATAATGATTGCTAAAAGTTTGGAAATTCATGTAACTAGCAGGACCCATGAAAATTTCACGAACAATGTCTTCAATAAGCTGGGTGGACCCGTGAAAATATTCAGTCAACATTACCTCCAAACTGTAAAATATATTCCAGCCTGACCTATGTTAACCTACCATGTTCTAACCTATTTTGTCCTAACCTATGGTAACCAAATCTATCCGAGCCTAACATATCTTAACCTATCCTAACCTAACTTCAACCAATGTCATCGTTAGGCTAGGTCCATGAAAAACTTCAGTCAACATTACCGAAAAAATTCTAACACAACATATTTCATACTATACCCACCCTAACATAACATATACTAAGATAACATATCCTAGCAAATTAAAAAGTGGAAATAAGAAATTTTAATAATGAAAACAAAAAGTTTAAAAAATGAAACAATAAATAATTTTCCTCGCCCCCTCTCCTTCTTTCTCTCCCTTCCTTCTCAAACCCCCCCCCCCCCCCCCCCCCTCCCCCTCTCCTTCTCTCCCTCCCTCTCCCTCTCTCCTTCTAAAGTAACACGCCGCGACGCGAGCCAACCCGTATCACAGATACCGCCATGATGTAGAAGGGCGAGACGCACACAGTCGTAAGCGTATAAATATATGTGTAGATTATGCCCTTCAGAAAGTCAATCGAAAGCAAGCATCTTGAATGTACAGCGTACGCGAAACGAACTTCATGTAAAGAGTTAGCGAGTCTATGTATGATTATACTTCATAGTTTCTACATTTGCCTGATGTAATAAAATAATAACATTGGCAAATATGCGCTCGTTAATTTATTTTGAGTAAAAAGTAAGAAAACATATATTGTAAAATAAGAGAGATGAGAGAACGACGTCCAGTAAACAGGCTGCAACGCCGTGACCACTCGAGTTTGTGAGACAATATCTAGCGCAGAGTACACAGTCTCCCTACAACAGATCTAATGCCAGCGAGTCGTGGAAATGTCGAGTGTCATGAATCATGAGCTGAATCATTTGACATGACAAAACTACGAAGCCATTGGAAAAGAAGCGATGGAACCATCGTACAGCACACGGCTATGCAAAATAGGGATGTACGCAAAACAGGAAGTAGTGTCTACGTCTGTAGTATCATTTGAGCGTCATCGTTCGATTGATGTTTGAGTAAGTTCTTAATTCTGCAAATTGCATATGGATATGCAGAATCATAGACAATAATAAAGATAGTTGTGTATTTCATACATATTGAAATGCAATTGGCAGTCCAAGTAAAACAATTAAATGTTCGAACTTTCCATTCCAGGTGTCGACTGGCGTTCTTTGAGGGTTGCATCACCACCGCAGAGAGCGTCGAAGTTCTTGCTTCAGTCGCCGTTCCTGCGTCTGTACTGTACCTTACACTACGAGGTCCCCTCGATCTTAGCGCTCTTGAAGGGAAATGCGGGAGGCTTGGTGAGTCTTGCGGGAGCAACGAATTTATAATGGCAGTAATTTGAATGCCACAAGTTTGGTGCTGTAGTTATTTTGTGCAGAGGGTTCAGCATCTGTTGAAGGAATGATTTAGGCAACTTCCTTAAAGATAGCCGTAAGCTCGGTCAGAAACTTGTAACAAACTATACATACAGTATAAATAACAGAAATTGTAATGAGCAGTTGTAATCAGCTTCTCATGAGTGAAAGTTTTCTTCACGAGATACCGTCAACATATTTCATACATCAATCTGTCATAAAATTATAGGGAACGAGCTAATTTTGGTATCGATTTCTGTAGATGGAACGACCAACAATCTCAACTACAAATTCTGATCTGAATGGTTAAGTTTCCTCAACCCTGGGGTCTGAACAGGGCTGCCAATGCTTGGGTTTAACCCAAGATCTTGGGTTTTTACGATGTACCTTGGGTTCTTGGGTTTTGTTTTCGAATATGTTGATAATCTTGGGTTTTGAGCCTCACACTTCAATCATGGTAGACAGAAATTTCTCAAAGTGAAATTATTACGTACAATACCTTCTTTTTATTGCGCTTAAAGGTTTCGTTATGCGATAGAAATGCGTTGCATGCATGTCACAACCTGTAAAAGCGCTTAGCGTATAGCATAACCGTGACCTGTCACAAATCACAATCTGCTCAGCGCGCGCCACTGTGTCGAAAAAAACTGATTAGAGTGTGTGTGTGGTGTATGCCAGTCGCGTTATTGCATTTGCTTTGTGATTATCGTCGGTGGTTTGATTTGAAAACCTGCGTTTTTCGTTTAAACTCAAATTTGAAGGGATTATCTTCTAATGAACTCTCTTCATTCAAATTAAAAAAGTAACTGAAGAAATTATGCCAGCAAAAAAGAGCAAATGGCATGCTCTGTGCTTCTAGGATGAATCACCCAGTGAAACGGAATAAAAAAAAAGTGGTTTGAGCATGGCTGCATCGACAAAGACGCAGTTACCTACTGCAAGGCGTGCAAAGTGACACTAAAAAATAAAAATGTGTCTAGGTCGTTGAAATATAAAGTTTCTTTTTATCATGAAAAAATTCGCAGTTGCTAAAGGAAGCACGAGTGTCACTCAATATCTTAAAAAAGAGAACAACTGAAAGCCAACAAAAAACGAGGAGTGAGATAAGGTTGCAGTCTATTTCGTAGCACATAATCTACCCTTTGCCATCATTGAGGTCTGTGAGCTTGCATTTCCTGATAGTAAAATAGCCGAAAATCTATCGATGAAGCGAACGAAACTTACCTAGGTAATTCTAGATGGTACAGCTTTTGATAAAATAAACATTAATATCGCTAACGTACAATAGAGAAAAAAAACACAGGTTATTTCCAATAAAGATGGTACAAAAGTACCATCATAGGTGTTTGAAATATCTTGAAGTTAATACACATAGATCATACACAAACATGAGTATTGTAATTCCCATGTCACTACACCTTTTTCACTTCAAATTAATCTAAGTCAAGTTCAAATTAATCCGAGTCAAGTTCGAATTAATTCAAGTCAAGTTCAAATTAATCTAAGTCGTTCAAATTAATCCGAGTCAAGTTCAAATTAATTCAAGTCAAGTTCAAATTAATCCGAATCAGGTTCAAATTTATCCAAGTAATGTTCAAATTAATCAAAGTAAAGTTCACTTTAATCATACTTTTCCCATCTAGCTCATATTACCAATTTCTTTCTTTGCTAAAAAATTAAGCACTGAAACATGACCAGTCTTGTATGCCCCTAGGTTAAGTAAATTAAGTTCAACATAACCGTACACATTAAAAATAGCTTGATGATAGGATTTCCTAGAAGTCGCTGAACTTATTCGGGCCTACAAGTAGCTATACTCAAATATGTCTATTGCACTAGACTCAAGAAGCAATGTATTGCTGTATTACTTGTGGTAAATAAACTCTTAAATTGTTTGAATTGTTAAGCTAGGTGGACCCGTGAAAGAGTTACGTCAACATTCCTTAACCTATGCTCACCTAACCTATCCTAACTGAGATCTTAACCTAACATATCGTATCCTTTCCTGGCATATCCTAACCTATCCTAACAAAACCGAATCTATCCTGATAAAATTTCAAACATATCAATGTATGTAAAGACCATCTCTTAAGGGGGTCCTCCGAGGCCCCTTTTCTCTCCGATCGTCATTTTTCATTTTTTTTGTTAGAAAAGGACCCTTAGGTGGTGGACTATTCGGTCCTAAAATTTAGTGGCGCTGCGGACGATAGATCCCCCTCAAGGGGGGGGGGGGGTAAGGGGTCCAAAATCTTAAATTTTCGACCCCATTTCAAACCCATATAAAAAGAAAAAAAAAGGAATGTAAAATTTGCGAATGTACTTTTGTTAGTTGTTTCAAGAATTCTTAAACTGTCTTTTTTTGTTTCTAGCATAAAAACTCAATGAGTTCTGTTCTTTTGAAATATCAAAACCAGTGGACTAATAACCAATAAGTCAATTTTATTTCAAAAACTAAGGCCTGAATCAAAAAAATGTAGAGAAGAGATTGTGTTTCTTTTCAAATGTTGCATATAATAGTCAAATTTAATAAGAATCAGACTGAAAACCAAAATTTTTAAAATTTTATGAAATAAGTAAAAATGTTTTTAATATTTCTTTTTTTGTAAATTACAATTCACAGTGTGAATATGATGTTATGTATAGAGATTATCAAAATAAGAATGAAAACAGCATTCAATTACATATATTTTCCATTATATTACACTTCAACAAAAATTTTGTTTTTGGCCTGTACTGTAAAGTCACTAATTTTCAAAATTCAAAAGCATAGAAGTCATTGAGTTTTTATGCTAGGAAGAGAACAAAAACAGTTTTAGAATCCTTGGAACAATTCTAACAAACTTATAGCTTTCGATTTCCAATTTGTACGTTGTCTTTTTTTCACTAGTTCGAAACCTAAAAATTCGATATATTTTAGGTATTGATCAAATTCGCATATATAAAAAATATAATTTCAAATCGAAAATTCAGACCTATTAGTTTGTTTGCAATGCTACGAGGATTTCAAAACTGTATTTGTATTTGTTCTAGCATAAAAATTCATTGACATCTATTATTTTGAAAACATCCCAAAAATGAACCGAAAACGAGTTTTTTGAAAAAATAAAAAAAATAAGGCCTAAATCAAAAAACTTCTTGAATATAATATGTTTTTCTTGCAAAAATACATATTGTTGCCAAATTTCAAACCAATCGGATCAAAATTCAATTTTGACAAGGAGGACCCCCTTAATGTTAGAATGTGGAATTCGGTATCCACGATACCGCATACTCAGATAAAATCGTAACGAATACTAAAGAAATAAATTTACATCCTATGTTTTCATATAAATGTAAACATATATAAACATATAAATTGACACAAGACGGGAATTATTAGGTGACATAGATTACAGAGATCCAGAGTCTTATTGTTCCGACCCTTTCAGTATCAGGTCGTAACTAAACGCGAATGAGGTTCGGGAGTGACGATGCAGTAACGTAGTTAAATCTTTATTGATACTTCAGAATTGATACAGGCTTCTTAATTGGTAGAGAATCTTTAGATCGGAAGATAATCTCGTTACTTTATAGCGCAACAGTGATCTCTACAGATGCTTTCTCGACAGCCGAGCTCCCGCTACTGAACAGCGACGCTTCTGTTTGTAATGCGACCTCTACGGCAACCCACCTCTAATGAACGACGATATCTCTCGCCGATTCTATTTATATGCCTGGCGGGCGCACATCTATGACCCCCCACGCACAAAAATTTTTTTATTACAATAAAAATATTATTAAATCGTTAATAAAATATGAACGGAGGTAGGCAGGTATGGCTTTTTCTGTCATCATAAAGAAATTTCAACGGTAATCCTACATCTTGTTAAACATTATTTTTAGTGTCAATATTATATTTTAGTGTCAATTCAATACTAGATTTATTACCCAAAATCAACCAAATAATCACTCTACGCGCTTAGCTCAAACAATTTATTCATTCATTATTAAGTTATTGATCAATTGATTCTTAGAATTCTTGGATACTCCAGATATTTCGGATACAAATGGATTCACCACACAATTTTATTAACATATCCAAATATCAAAATCAAACATCAAAACGCGTACTGAATAAATCCTTTCGAGGCAAAACAACTGCCAGTAACAGTAAAAACAAACGCGTCAAGTTAAATTCAACAAAAAGCATCGCAAAGAAAAACGCAAACACCCCCATCACCAAAAAAACATGGGAAGAGGCGCTGCTCAAGACACGTATAGAACGCAAAAAAAAAATTTTGGCACACGAACATTGCAACATAAAAAATTTTCTGGCAACAGAAAACCGTAAAACAATGCACCTCGGCAGGTGTCGTACTAAAAAAACAAAAATCCGCTAACATGAACACCAGCCATGAAAAACACAATTAACTCTAACATTGTTTCGTGTTAAACAGTTCAAATGCTAACGCAGTAAAAATGAAAAAGAAAATCGCATCGTTGAAACAACAACTGAAAAGTTTTTAATCAAACACAAATAAGAAATAGGGCACGCAGATACCTTCGACAAATAAAAAATCATTCTCGCCATAAAATTTAAATAAATCAATACATTCGTTAAGGATAATAATAACACGCATGAAATTAAATACACAATGCCGTTAAAATTTTAAGTGAACAACGTATTCGCATAAATTGAGTTATCGATAAACCAAAATGAAACAAATCGTAATTATATACCTGAACGTTGCATCGACTCGAGCATCTTCGCGAACATGGTTAAAATGAAATACGTAAAACACAAGCTTGGAAATACCAACTTAATATTAATTCATGAGTAAATATAAAAACATCCGCTTACATCTCTGGTGAAACAGTAACACCCAGCAAAACACGAGTTCTTCGGCAAGGCAATTTCGGAAAATTTATGATAATCAAAACTATTGCCTCGTAGGTAACGAAAAATGATACAGAAAAGTTGAGTTGATATTAAATAAAGCATCATTAAAGTTTTCACCAAAAAGAAACATTCAAAATATCGTCTGCGTTACCGTAGACTTGAAAATAGAAGTTAGTGTTATAGCCAAACATCGCACATACTCGTATTAGAACGGAACTGTTTTTTTTTTTTTTTTTTTTTTTTTTTTTTACCATTAGTAAAACAACCAATCAGAATAAACAGAGTACCGTAGACTCGTAAAACTTAATGCTATCGGTAACATAACGATATAGAACGTGGAGTAAGATATAAGATAATTCGTAACAAAATCGAAGACACACTAGTTTAGAACATCGAATATGAATATGAAAATCGGTTTCGCACTCTGCAAAAATAAAAGGAAAATCACTAAACAATTTCAATTTATCGTAATCCAATAGTAATAACATGTGAACAAAGTCCAAAATTCTTGAACTACTCTGAATTTATAATTACCATATTTTAAGTTACTAAATTTATTAAACCACGTTTTCAACACTATGTCCACGGTAAAGCATAAAGTATTAACACCACATTAAACCTTTAAAGTGAGTTACTCTCTTCAAGTCACTGCGCGCGAAGGTAAACTCTTTCAGTAATCTCTTGACTGCGCGCGAAGGTAAATTTCAGTAATCTCTTCGCTGTATGCGAAGCTTAGCTGCCGCCAAGGCCATCGATGTTTGTTGACAGTTGCGGGGCGCCAGCCTGTCGCAGCCGGACTCCGCACTGCATAGTGCGTACCCCGTCACGTGTGACTGCGTGACTCGGCTGTAATCGCTGTGCCTCCTTGCTGGCACAGCAGCATGAATCGCGTTACAGATGTCGTGTTACCGCTCGCACACGCTCGAACTGAAATTGGAATTCAATACAAAAACGATTAGCATGGCTAAAGCGCAAACTTTCGTACATGAATGCACAAATAAAGTGAAATGACAAACAAAAAGTAGCTTCCTCATTAGCATCCAAGAATTTTCCCGTAACATAATTGCTAAACTAATAAAACGACTAAATTTCGCATTTACATTTAATCTTCGTTACAGACATTCAAATTTCTCATTAAGACACATTCATTTCAACTACACTGCCTAGCATTGTTGCCAAACAATTTGCGGCAGAAGCGCAGATCTCGCGGCTTCGCGCTCGTACTCTCGTGTTGACATTTCCACGATTACAGCTCAGTTTATCAACTCTAGCTGACGGCTTGATGAGCACAGCCTTTGATGTCGCAACAACAGTATGACAACATCCTAAGCTCAACATCTCTTCGGAAGGTGTTTCGCAACAAAATATTTCCTAAAGCAAGACATACATAAATCTTGAAAGAAACTCGTAGAATGCTCTTACAAGCTAGAACTCATAGAACGCATATATGGAATTCAAAACTAAAAACTGTTAATTATCCGTTTCTATCGTGAGCAAAACCGGGGCATTTTCAGCCTTGATGCACAATGAAAAAATAAATTTCTGCAAGGTCATCAATGTTTCTTGCCACGATAGATCACAATCAATAATCACGTACTGCTTTTGCACAAGAAAATTACGTATTATTATACTGTACTTGTTGAACTGTTACACTGTGAACGGGTACTTTACGTTTCACTTATCGCGTTACGTTAATGCCTCAATCAAAAAGGTTAAATACTAAAGCATATACGAGGTTAAACATGAAGCATAAGCAAATACAACAAAAAGAATGATTGAACACGTAAGGACATACTTTTACAGTACGTACACAAAAAGTTGTCAAGGCAAAAATCAAAATTGACGTTAAATTCTCTAAATTTTAATCGTTCAATCAATTGTAAATTATCCCGTAGAAACCTTGGGTGACTTGACGATAAATTTTACATTCTTTTGCGTTTGATTAATTTCGAATTACACAACATAAAACTATACTGAGTATGAAATTCGGATAGGCTTGCAAAAATGACTTTTATGATGCACTAGATCGTTTCAACGTGCTCAAAAATTATTAACTGAAGGATTATTAAATGAAGCCTCTCGCATTGACAAATGACTATGAAGTAAATTAAATTTTACTCTCACACTGAATTAGTGTGGACTCTCACGTCCACAACACATCTAATTCATGACTATCCACCAGTCACACCAGTCACTAAAAAATGTTTTAACAACATTAACAACATTAATGACATTTGTGGCACTTTACCATAATCTTTAATGGTCACTATCATAACTAGTTACCTAGTCATATACTGCTTCACAGTATTACTACCTTCACAGTATTACCAACATTACTGCCTCGTGCCAATACTAACGCGTACGAAATGCTGAGCACAGCTCTCGGCCTTGCGCCGGCGTACAAAAAAAAACATCTGCCTCTGCATCAAGCAAAAAAAAAACATCACACTCACTCGTGTGCGCTGCAGTGCAGCTGCACTGGTAACTTTACTCGATACTCTTTACCAGTGGTACTTGATACTCGATACTCGTTACTCTTTTACTTATTACCAGACAACCACGTGTGGTTAATTAACGGGCATCTATCGCCTCTCATTATTATTCGCCAGCACAATGACAACCGCAATCTACATTGCTACTCTGATCATCATGGTATCAATGGCATTAATTCCTAGTTCATCAACACGAATATCGTTACAACAATGCCTCGGTTCTACAGATACTACCCCAACGTCTTTACCAGAGATGGCATTGAAACTTTCACCACAAACACTGTCGACCCTGGGTAGATTCGCATTACCGGGAACATCGCAAACATTCGCTTCTCTAAAGCTTACTCACTTAATTGTCTGCGCGAATTCATTTCTACTTCAATACTTTGACCTCGCTGATAGAATTACCTGGTACTAATTTGCCTTTTCCCAGATAACCCCACAGCATTTCTGTCTCGGGGTTATTCGCTGCCCCACAGCACTTATCTCGGGGTTTATTCGCTGCCCCACAGCATTTATCGCTAGGCTATCTAGTTGCCTTCCGCCATTTTCTAGGCTCTCTATACCGTAGCAAATATTACTCCTTACGCCTCCTCTGGGCAACCACGTCTGTCATCAGACACTCTGCATTATTTACGGTATTCAAAAATATTTCATTCTTACTTTAACCGTGCTATCCGTGCACATCAGGTATCATCAGAATATCATCCACGATATTTTATCTCACTCGGAAGAGTATCTTTACTCCTTCCTACTTATATTTATCCTTAATTCTCGACATTTTTAACGAGGGAATCTTCAGCACCAGAATTCTCCTCGGGTTCACAGGGATTTGTCGCCGTAGAGTCATACTTAGTTATTGTAGTTTCATTTTTACCATTGACGTTATTTCTATCGGAAATGAAATCGTCTCTGCTGTTTACGCTGAAAAATCATTGCCACTGTTAGTTTGGTAAGTTTCTACCTGGCCTTTTTCTGACATACGAGTTTTATACTGTCCTCGCGCACGGACACGATCCGGTCTGCCTGGTCTGTTTAAATAGTCTCTTCTGGACCTACAGTCTCTTGCGTAGTGTCCTAACTTATTACAACGAAAACAAGCTACATCACGCAGTGTATGCTCGGTGGCTGTCTGAGATGAACCTGGTTTGTACCAATCAGTCGGTTTCCTAGCCACCGTGGTTGCCGACTCGCCTTGTCCTTGACAGACACACACATGATTGTAATTGTAACACTTCGAGCAACGCTTTGTTTCAGCTGTCTCCAATGCCTGGACTTCGAGAGTTCCTAACAAAAATATTCCTATATTCATAAACCTCCAATTTCCATTAAAAGAAAAATGTTCTACACACAATAAAATTTTCTACATGCAAATGATAATATTCTACATACAATAAAATTGTAACTCACATTTTCAGTGGACTTAAACCAGGCTAATGTTAATCCAGCACACAAGTCAAAAGCAAACTCGTGAATGTCGGCAGCAACTGAACAGAGCAAGCCGCTCCAGCTTCCTCTTATATGCTAGAGAACAATGGTCCGAGAACAATAGCAACAACTTCCTTCAATTGTTCTGGAGAACAATGGACTACCTCTCCACACAACGTTTCCGCGTATACGCTCGCTCTCTCACTCCCGAGAAATAGCTTGCTTACTGCGCTTTTGCAATGCCTACGCTGCTCGCTCACCCACTACCGAGAATCAGCTTGCTTTCGCATTCCCTGGAATCAGCGTGCGCTTGCAATGCCTACTGCTTAACTTCCTACTCATTAATTTTATAATGATGATGTATACTCATTAATTTGAGCGCATGCGTATTTAATTTGCAAGCAACATTATCGGCGTACACTTAACTTAATATTTTGGCGATGCGTAGATCTCGTAGTTCTTCTCGTTGCAGATGACGGTGCGTAGATGCGTAGATCTCGTCGACAGATCAGGTTGTTGATCTGGACCCCTCACATCATCTTCTCCTTTGAGTAGCCCATTTTGTAGATTTTCGATTTTTTTCTCCCTCGAAGTGTTTCTTTCTCGAAGAGTTTCTTTCTCGAAGAGTTTCTTGGAAAGCACTTTGATTTTCTGCGCTGACGTCTTTCTTCCCTTTCTCGATGCTCTGAAGTAATGTGATAACTATGCGACGTTACTCCAAACAGGGTGACACTCCTCACACTTAAGATCACGGATCAGCAGAACTGAAGATCAATTCTTGATATCTTTCTTCTTCAATGGGGCAATGTGGCAATGTAGATATCTTTAAGGTGGCTCCCCATACTGGCCACCAAATATGTTCCGACCCTTTCAGTATCAGGTCGTAACTAAACGCGAATGAGGTTCGGGAGTGACGATGCAGTAACGTAGTTAAATCTTTATTGATACTTCAGAATTGATACAGGCTTCTTAATTGGTAGAGAATCTTTAGATCGGAAGATAATCTCGTTACTTTATAGCGCAACAGTGATCTCTACAGATGCTTTCTCGACAGCCGAGCTCCCGCTACTGAACAGCGACGCTTCTGTTTGTAATGCGACCTCTACGGCAACCCACCTCTAATGAACGACGATATCTCTCGCCGATTCTATTTATTTGCCTGGCGGGCGCACATTATATTCTCGAGTCCGTATCGTGGATACCGAGTTAGGCGAGGTACTGCATATCAGAATATTCTGTACTGCGTATTACGTTATACTGTTCTACAGTGCACTGCGTTGCACATGACAATATACTGTATTGCATATAATAATTTACTGCATTGCATTTTACAATATTCAGTACATACACAAGCTCGCAGTTGCTGTCAGTAATGCTGAATTTCTGTGTCTAGGATATGACACGAACGGCCATAACTACTTCTATTGCGGCACAAATTTACCGTATTCTAAGTGTTCATTACTGCCACAATAAGAATACGTTACCTTTGAAATAAGCTAAAGCGTGGTAACTCCACTCGAACGAAAATTGGTTCACGAAAAGTATTGACGCTACCTCGAATAAAATTGCTTTTTCTTTAACGCTGTACGCGTTCAAGAAAAAGCAATTTTTCATGTTTAAAAACTTATATAAAATCGCCTTAGTCTTATATGGCGAGGAAATGCATCAGTCTGACATTAGGCGCCGCATCACGGAAGCTTTACTATTTTGCTACGGCGTATTGAAGTGAAACTTTGAACTGCAGACCTCTGGGCATACGGCCTGTATTTGGCATGCCATAGCGTTTAGAATTTAAATCTAAGATCCGCTGGAGAATGTTTCTGACCTTAAAGGTGGGCTAACACCTGCACAGCGAACCTTCCACCTGTATTTTCTTGTGAGCTATGACCTTCACGAGTTCAACTATCTTCCTACTATATTTTCTGTCCTGTAGCAGAACACCTACCCTCCTACCCTAATGTTTTTCTGCTAAACTTTCAAATTACTTCTTGAAATGGTTTGCGGCCCACCGAGTATGGCAATATACTTGGGTGAGTTACGGGTGTGACGTTCGTTTGTTACGTTGAGAGCTCTATTACTCGGTTTGTTGGTTATTCTTCTTATGATCGTTCTTTTCTATCGTTTCCTTAGTATACCGTTTGCGAGTCTACTGCGCGTCAGTCTGGGCTCCCGTCTGCTGTAATTTATGTCTGATTTTTCGCCTAACCTGCAGTGTCTAGCTCATCCGTTCTGGTTCTTCGATGTTGACAGGTACGCCATTCTTGCATACTTCTTGTGTTGAATCTCTGCGGTCTAATTGTGTTGCATTGTGAATGTTATAGTGTTCTTTATGATTTCAACCGTGGTTTGGCTCTGGTACTGATAGTGTTGCTGCTTTGGCAGGTGTTCTTGGTTTGGTCTCCGCGGTTCCCGTGCTGGCTTCTTTAACCATCAACTGCGGACCCTATTGCGGATAAATTAACTGCGGATCGATCACTTTAACCATTAACTAAAGAGTTGTGCACCGCAATGCAACCTTACCTTGTGAAGTCTCTCTGTAAAGCAGCGTTGCAGCACTGAGCACCTTCTATTCGAGCGAAATCAATAGAATTTAGTAGTCCAATCATCGCAAAATATCGAAAATATTGTAAATTTAATGTAAATTTTTTTATTGGGGTTCAGCACTCCATATAATCTTCTTAATTGAATCGATCTTAATTCAATTTGTATTCGTTTATTGAAATAGTTTTCTTATCCATGAATGTTGTGTACGAGAATTTCTTACAATTTAAGATCACAAAGAGAGATTCTATTGTTGAAGAGAAAACACGTGAACGACAGGTGGAATTTTTTTAAGAGATTAAAACTGGAACCAAATGACTTCTGGAAAAAAGTAATTTGGTCTGATGAAGCGAAAATAAGGGTTTTTGGAAGGATAATCAGGACCCACGTATGGATGCTAAAGATTTCAGAATATAACCCTATGAACACCTCTTCCTCAGTATAATGCGAAAGTGGAAGGTAATGATTTTAGGTTGCGTTTCTCAGAATGAAGTCGGAGAAATTGAAATAATTCACATGTTTAAGACATAGACGTAATTTCGTATTCCAACAACACAACGACCCGAAGCATAACGCTAAATAACGAAAGATTTGCTCGCTGAAAATACTGATGTCTAGGAATTGCAATGCCTATCACCGGAACTCAATCATACTTAAAATTTTACTAAATCACTTGAAATTGAGGAAGCAAGAAATACATTAATTAAGAATTACAATTCGAATGAAAAAAGTCTGTGCAGAAGAATGCATGAGACTGTCAAACACTTCACGTAAGACACTTGTAGAAAACTATGGGAAACGATTGAGGCTGTAAGACAGAACAGAGGCTACGCTGGTATATACTATAATTAGTTTGTGTGCAATACCTAAGCACAAGTCGCATTATATTTTGTGGCATGAAATTTTGTCTGGATAATAATTTTCAGTTTACACTCATGCTTGTGTAGGTGATGTTCATTTACTTATTCTGCTGTTCCGGTTAAACTGATTAACTCCTTCTTGAAATAGAGTGAAAAATAAATGCGCCAAATACTTTTGCTCCCCACTGTATCAAAATATAGTCCTTCAACTGGCGTCACAACGGTATTCATTTGGGCACTTATTAATCCTGTGAATTGTTCTCCCATTCTAGGTGTGGGGACCGCTCCGTTCAGCATAGATGGAAACTGCGAGATCAAAGCGCCGCTGCCAGCCACACCTCTCCCCGTACTTAGAGTAAATTGCCGCGACCCGGACACACCCTGGGAGGCGGTGGCGAGGACGGTGTTGACTCTCGCCCCCCGCGGCGGTAGGTGAGTTGGCTGCGCGACCAGCGGCCGCACATCCATTCTGATTAGCAGGATTTGTTGCTGCCGTGAAACTTATTGAGAGAACTCTTTGGAAGTACGTGAGTGAGAAATGTTTGAATGCTTTAATAGTTTGGAGAATAAATTAAAGTCGGTAAAGTAAAAAACCTTTGCCCCATTTTACTTTAGCTTACTGAGATAGATTTTTCTTCTTACGTGTTTATATGTCATAATAAAAATTGCGCCGTAAAAATGGAAGCGTCAGAAATGGCCAAGTTTGACGTATGGACGTGCATGTACTAATGAAAAAAGTAATCCATGGTACCCCAACACTATTATCTATATACGTATTTTTTTGTCATTTTCCTCTGGTGTTACAATCTAAATTACAAGCGAATTCAATACGAGAATTACATTAAAAATAGAAAACCGAGAAAATTTCCTTGTATCGAACGAATGAAATAAAAATCATCAATGGATTTACTTCCAATATTCCTGCAAATGTCAATGTTTTCGATTTAAAGCATTAACTCGTTACACATTCAACCTGTAATATTTAGCTGGGGTAATTTCTGTCATTTGACGTGCGCTGCGTTACTCAAGTGAATGAAGTATCTGAGCGCAAACTGGTTTGTTGTCAATTGCGAAATTAGGTTGGTTAAGTATCTCTTCCCTATGATGTGTAGCCAGGATACCAATCTCAAGATAGTGAGAATTTATTTACTATTTTACTTCTTCAACGGCCAAAATATAACGTGCGTACAATTCATTTTCTTATTAAAATAGGTCTCAAACAAATATGTCAAGTTTTAATAGTATAATTTCAGAATATATTAGGCTTTTGATTCCATATAGCGTACCTGAGGAATGATATGTTAATGTACTATCTTAGAGATACGACATAACTACAGTGCTGTGTACCAATATGCACCACATAATGAGAAATTAAACAACATGTCACCCTCGTAAACTTTCTTGATACGTCCTGCTTCTGAAAGTATTCGCCAGAATAAGACAGTTTCGTGCTTATTTGAATTTTTGGAAACATAAATGCGTGAAAATTTCATGTTAAATTTGAAACAGAGGTGCATATCCTAGAGTCCCACCGCCACGCTTCAGGTACAGAAGCAGGTGCGACCGACATGTGATTGGCATATGGAGAAACGTTTAAGAGACAATCGACGGTGTGTGTTACCATAATATATTAGGTTGGTCGAAGATTCTGTTGCACAAAAGTTTATGCAAGTGCACGTGGACATCTTACGTGCTAGTCGTTCAAACTTAATTGTTACTCTCTTTCTTTCCGAACCATGAATATTTTTTGGCTAAAAGGAGTGGTGTACCAGGAAAACTTTAGAGAGATTTTTTTGCGTGATATTTTATCATTACCTAGGGAACAAACTCAATATAAAGAAAAATCTGATAGATGTGTTCTGTGGGAGTTTGGTGAGCATTTGATTTTGATGACCAGCAAATTTAGTGACAAAATCACACGATGTTCTACCTTTTGTGGACGCTAAGACATTTGAATGCAGCCCAGCGTAGTTAGCAAAAGAGTAATGATGCTACAACGATTTTGTGAGGATTGACTCAGTGACTCACCTGAGGCCGATTCAGAGCAGTGCATTGCGTCAGTACTTCTGATTGCTATATGTTCATGGCTGCTACATAAAACATTTTATGGATGCTACGTACTAAGTGCCGTAAAAATTATGCTCATGCTGCAGCAGCTCACGCCCTCAGAAACGTTGACCGCTGCGGTTCGTTTCTGATCAGTGGAGTTGAATGACGGGATGACTGCAGCGACACGCACAGTCGCGTTGTGAGGGCAGTACTGCAGACGCGGACAAAACGTCTGTATCTCTGCAATATTTTGATTACTACGCGTAATTGCTGTAGTACTGAGCCAAGTTTTATTAGGAAGTGGCAATCCCGTTGAAGAGTAGCTATCAATTGAAAGAATTTTTTGAGTTTCCAAAACATGAGTTAATGTTTTGCTGTATACATTTTTGTACCTCGAAGTGATACTACTCAATTATATCATACCATGATTTCTTCCTGTTTTCGTGGAATTAAGAAATGTCACATATAAAACTTCTTTGAGGCATGAGAAGAACATACCTCGAGCATAAAACGTCAAAACATTGACACGTAACTGCTATAGCCTCATGAGGTCTGAAATGATCATCCTAGAAATCCGTTCCCCCTGACGTACTTACACACACACGGTGCGTATAGCTTTCTATGGTCTACCTTGACCGTGAGCTGCCACAGCCCGCACCTGAACTTGCAAGTGCGGGCTGACGGCAGTTGGGGCCTTTATCACGGCCTGCAGTTCCCTCTCACACACACACAAAGTGAAGGCTGCCTTGAGTTTATACTCACTCATTCCTGGGAGGTCATCCGTCTCATGCCTTGCAGGTACAAACGCCTGACGCTGTACTCTTTGTATCGGCTGGAAGACGCCTGGTTGGAGAGGCAGGTGGCCGATCTGCGAGAAAAGGGTATCAGAACCACAGGAGAAGGACGCACGCGCTGGGAAAGAGATGAGACGTCAGTATATTTAGTAGACAGAGATACGCTCTCAGGCACTCATTTGCCCCCAGCCACGTACACCTCGTTGTCCAGTTACGGTCTGGCGTCTGGAAATCTTCCAAAAGCTCATCAGAATTAGCATCTATCAGTGACTCGGAATAACTTCTCAAAACTGACGCAAAAATGTGCTCATTGCATGAGTAAGGCAACGTCACGAATGAATTTCTTTCTTGCCTGTGTGGTGACAAAACACTAGTACATGAATTTTGACTGTTATAACCATTCTCCACTCCTTAGGAAACGATGTTGGCAGGCTTTTTTTTGAGATGTGGGGGCATCATATGTATTTATAGTTATATATTACTAGTACAACCCCTTTTTGAGAAGGGAGGGGGGGGGGGGCAATGCTCTGCTGATGGCGCTAGTGTAAGGTTTTTGGTGTACGCGACCCTTCAAAAATGACGGGAATCGTTAATTTCCTACAACAATATTTAAGATGTTGACACAAATATAACCAAACCAACAGAATCCGCGGTTAAATATTCTTTATCTTGTGCACTGCTGAAACTCCAACAGCATCACAAAGCGACAGACCAACGGAGCTTCAACTTGGCTTTGTATAGAATATCAACATCCGCTGATATTCTATACAACCTTATCTAACCTACCAATACACATGATATTCTATAAAACCTAATCTAACCTACCAATACACATGATATTCTATACAACCTAATCTAACCTACCAATACACGTGATATTCTATACAACTTAATCTAACCTACCAATACACGTGGTATTCTATACAACCTAATCTAACCTACCAATACACGTGATATTATATACAGCCTAATCTAACCTACCAATACCCGTGATATTCTATACAACCTAATCTAACCTGCCAATGCACGTGATATTCTATACAACCTAATCTAACCTACCAATACACGTGATATTATATACAACCTAATCTAACCTACCAATACACGTGATATTCTATACAGCCTAATCTAACCTACCAATACACGTGATATTCTAAACAACCTAATCTAACCTACCAATACACGTGATATTCTATACAACCTAATCTAACCTACCAATACACGTGATATTCTAAACAACCTAATCTAACCTACCAATACACGTGATATTCTATACAACCTAATCTAACATACCAATTCACGTGATATTCTATACAACCTAATCTAACCTACCAATACACGTGATATTCTATACAACCTAATCTAACCTACCAATACACGTAATATTCTATACAACCTAATCTAACCTACCAATACACGTGATATTCTTTATAACCTAATCTAACCTACCAATACACGTGATATTCTATACAACCTAATCTAACCTACCAATACACATGATATTCTATACAACCTAATCTAACCTACCAATACACATGATATTCTATACAACCTAATCTAACCTACCAATACACGTGATATTCTATACAACCTAATCTAACCTACCAATACACATGATATTCTACACAACCTAATCTAACCTACCAATACACGTGATATACATTCCGACTCCCAATCTGCTGGGTTAAGCACCGAAAATTGTGGAGTTGATGAAGCTTGTATCACACATACGCTCATCTCACACTGCAGGCTGGTGGGTGTGACGCACGGACGGACGGACGGACCTATTATTATCCTGTTATAGTTCTACTCACAGGATTCAACATCTTTCTTGAACAAATCTGTCAGATGTGGATGACAAACAAATATATCCTTCCTAACATACTCGTGAATGAACATATTCTTGCATTTTGCACTGGTGAAACTCGTATCACAGATACGGTAATTATACCTTAAGAGCGTGACAGACAATCGAAAAAAGGGGACACCAAATAAATATATAAAGCATCATTTAAATAAATATATAAATAAACACAAAAGAGTATTATTAGGTTAGATATGTTAATCTTCTTTCTACAACTAAGAATGACCGTCGTGTGTTTATATATTTATGTTTCGTGTCACGCTCATAGGAATAGATAGGAAGAAATTAGCACTGGCGGTTTTGGTTTCATTTCACCTGTAAATTAATACACTCATTTTTGCTGTAAGTACAAGTGCACTGTAGTATGTCACTTTATAAAATATTGGAAAGATACAGAGCCTTTTATACTCGAATCAGTATCGTGGATACCGAGTTAGGCGGGGTATTGTAGATTACAATATAGTGCGTTACAATATACTGTATGGTTTATTGCAATACACTGTATCACAATATACTGTATTGCACATTATAATATTTGTACATACACAAGCTTGCCGTAGCTTCCAGTAATGCTGAATTTCTGTGTCTAGGATATGACACGACTGGCTATAGCTACTTCTATTGCGGCTCAGAATTACTGTACTCCAAGTGTTTATTGTTATCATTACGAGAAAAATAAGTTGCCTCTGAAACAAGATCGTGCATGCAAACTCCACTAGAAAGAAAATGTGTTCAAGAAAGGTAATGAATCCCGTCATTTTGACGGCCCGTGTACACTAGCAAGTTTATACTGCAGGAAGCTTACAACCAGGTTTACCTCCTGTGAGTGTTGAGCACGGCTTTCCTTTCCAGAATTCTGCTGATGCACGACATGAGTTCCAGGGCGGCGCGAGCCTTCGCAGTAAAGCGTGATGTTTTCCAGCAATGTAACTTCCACTGCTGAATAAGTTTTAGGGATAATACTAAAATGTTGGTATCATAGATACCGAATTCCTCAGCGTAACATTAAAAATTGCTTTCTTCTATTTCTTTTTTCAAGATTTACAGTCAAAGAAGCAGTGTCAAAAGTGTCGCTAATCCTTTTTATATCTAATGGCAACAGAGCAGTGTCAATTTTGTTAGCAGAGGCCGAATTAGGCAAAAGAGAAAAGCTCTCTCTTAAGAAAATGACGCACGGTTCTGTGTTAAGATAAGAAAATGAAGGCAATACACAGAACCGTGCGTGTATATTTATTATGGGAACACAGGTAGTCAGTGAAAATAGCACAGGGAAGAACTACGGGATCAGGACGGGTAGTTGAGACAAATAGAAAAGGGTCTAAGGAAACAATGGGATCACAGAGCGTAGGAGAGCCCCAGAAATGGAGTGTGGGCAGGAACACATATGTGGCACATCAGCTGCAAGCCAAGTACACCCACGGTCAAATGAATAAGACATACTTCTCCCTGAAGGCCAAAAGACACGAGCACTAATTAACGAGACTAACAACGGACTCACAAGGCAAGTGACACAACGCAATAAAGACGGAATGATAGCACACAATATTGACAGGAAGTGCAATAACTTAAATAAATAATTCGGTTGAATTTCACACTATACCGACATACACAGATACTGATAAACGAGTAACTGAGCATCTTCTGAACACTTCCACTTCACCGATACTACACAAACAATTAGTTAATGAAAATAAAATATATGTAGTTTATCAACTGAACAACTATGAATAGAGTTTATTCGCAGGTAAAGTATAATAAAGTTTACTAACTCACCAAGCAAGTAGCGCACACAAGAACAGCATCCTAACTACAGCAAAAACGGAACTTGGCTGAGCAGATATACAATAATACACTTATATCAGCCACAGTTCCTACGTACCGAAATTGTTTTCAGCTTTGTAGAAGAATTCCCTTTCAGTTAGGCAATTAATGTTTACAGGATTTACGAGACAACAACAAAGAGTAGGGGTAAATGCACGTTCAAGAGGGCAGACGTTCCAGCGCCACTCCCTCACAGGTCCGTGAGTAACACCACCACGTGACAGTTCAGAGCGACGTACTCACAGATAGGTTGAGGTGACACCTTCACCAGCGCCACACCCTCACAGGCCCATGAGTAACACCACCACATGACAGATCAGAGCGACGTACTCACAGATGGGTTGAGGTGACACCTACACCAGCGCCACACCCTCACAGGTCCATGAGTAACACCACCACATGACAGTTCAGAGCGACGTACTCACAGATGGGTTGAGGTGACACCTTCACCAGCGCCACACCCTCACAGGCCCATGAGTAACACCACCACATGACAGATCAGAGCGACGTACTCACAGATGGGTTGAGGTGACACCTACACCAGCGCCACACCCTCACAGGTCCATGAGTAACACCACCACATGACAGTTCAGAGCGACGTACTCACAGATGGGTTGAGGTGACACCTACACCAGCGCCACACCCTCACAGGTCCATGAGTAACACCACCACATGACAGATCAGAGCGACGTACTCACAGATGGGTTGAGGTGACACCTACACCAGCGCCACACCCTCCCAAGTCCATGAGTAACACCATCACATGACAGTTCAGAGCGACGTACTCACAGACAGGTTGAGGTGACACCTACACCAGCGCCACACCCTCACAGGTCCGTGAGTAACACCACCACGGGACAGTTCAGAGCGACGTACTCACAGATAGGTTGAGGTGACACCTACACCAGCGCCACACCCTCACAGGCCCATGAGTAACACCACCACATGACAGATCAGAGCGACGTACTCACAGATAGGTTGAGGTGACACCTTCACCAGCGCCACACCCTCACAGGCCCATGAGTAACACCACCACATGACAGATCAGAGCGACGTACTCACAGATGGGTTGAGGTGACACCTACACCAGCGCCACACCCTCACAGGTCCATGAGTAACACCACCACATGACAGTTCAGAGCGACGTACTCACAGATGGGTTGAGGTGACACCTACACCAGCGCCACACCCTCACAGGTCCATGAGTAACACCACCACATGATAGATCAGAGCGACGTACTCACAGATGGGTTGAGGTGACACCTACACCAGCGCCACACCCTCACAGGTCCATAAGTAACACCACCACATGACAGATCAGAGCGACGTACTCACAGATGGGTTGAGGTGACACCTACACCAGCGCCACACCCTCACAGGTCCATGAGTAACACCACCACATGACAGTTCAGAGCGACGTACTCACAGACAGGTTGAGGTGACACCTACACCAGCGCCACACCCTCACAGGTCCATGAGTAACACCACCACATGACAGTTCAGAGCGACGTACTCACAGATAGGTTGAGGTGACACCTAGACCAGCGCCACACCCTCACAGGTCCATGAGTAACACCACCACATGACAGTTCAGAGCGACGTACTCACAGATAGGTTGAGGTGACACCTACACCAGCGCCACACCCTCACAGGTCCATGAGTAACACCACCACGTGACAGTTCAGAGCGACGTACTCACAGATAGGTTGAGGTGACACCTACACCAGCGCCACACCCTCACAGGTCCATGAGTAACACCACCACATGACAGTTCAGAGCGACGTACTCACAGACAGGTTGAGGTGACACCTACACCAGCGCCACACCCTCACAGGTCCATGAGTAACACCACCACATGACAGTTCAGAGCGACGTACTCACAGACAGGTTGAGGTGACACCTACACCAGCGCCACACCCTCACAGGTCCATGAGTAACACCACCACATGACAGTTCAGAGCGACGTACTCACAGACATGTTGAGGTGACACCTACACCAGCGCCACACCCTCACAGGTCCATGAGTAACACCACCACATGACAGTTCAGAGCGACGTACTCACAGACATGTTGAGGTGACACCTACACCAGCGCCACACCCTCACAGGTCCATGAGTAACACCACCACATGACAGTTCAGAGCGACGTACTCACAGACAGGTTGAGGTGACACCTACACCAGCGCCACACCCTCACAGGGCCATGAGTAACACCACCACATGACAGTTCAGAGCGACGTACTCACAGATAGGTTGAGGTGCCACCTAGACCAGCGCCACACCCTCACAGGTCCATGAGTAACACCACCACATGACAGTTCAGAGCGACGTACTCACAGACAGGTTGAGGTGACACCTACACCAGCGCCACACCCTCACAGGTCCATGAGTAACACCACCACGTGACAGTTCAGAGCGACGTACTCACAGACAGGTTGAGGTGACACCTACACCAGCGCCACACCCTCACAGGTCCATGAGTAACACCACCACATGACAGTTCAGAGCGACGTACTCACAGACAGGTTGAGGTGACACCTACACCAGCGCCACACCCTCACAGGTCCATGAGTAACACCACCACATGACAGTTCAGAGCGACGTACTCACAGACAGGTTGAGGTGACACCTACACCAGCGCCACACCCTCACAGGCCCATGAGTAACACCACCACATGGCAGTTCAGAGCGACGTACTCACAGACAGGTTGAGGTGACACCTACACCAGCGCCACACCCTCACAGGTCCATGAGTAACACCTCCACATGACAGTTCAGAGCGACGTACTCACAGACAGGTTGAGGTGACACCTACACCAGCGCCACACCATCACAGGTCCATGAGTAACACCACCACATGACAGTTCAGAGCGACGTACTCACAGACATGTTGAGGTGACACCTACACCAGCGCCACACCCTCACAGGTCCATGAGTAACACCACCACATGACAGTTCAGAGCGACGTACTCACAGACATGTTGAGGTGACACCTACACCAGCGCCACCCCCTCACAGGTCCATGAGTAACACCACCACATGACAGTTCAGAGCGACGTACTCACAGACAGGTTGAGGTGACACCTACACCAGCGCCACACCCTCACAGGTCCATGAGTAACACCACCACATGACAGTTCAGAGCGACGTACTCACAGACAGGTTGAGGTGACACCTACACCAGCGCCACACCCTCACAGGTCCATGAGTAACACCACCACATGACAGTTCAGAGCGACGTACTCACAGACAGGTTGAGGTGACAGCTACGTTACAGTGTAGGCTTACAGTTTACCATCAAATGTGTCAATGATGTACTTGCTTTATATTATACGAAGTAGAATCAATAGATTCAATGAAAAATCCATCTTTTCGTTTCTGCATTAACCTAAGCGCCACACATATTTCAATAAAACACAATTAAAGAGGGCTCGAAGCGTGGCAGTAAAAAGGTTAAGAACCACAGATGTAGAACCTCGAGAATATAGAAAGTAAACAGCTGTGATGCGCCGCGACTTGCTGGAATGATTGTTTTTTCGGGTAGTTATGTACTATTGGTGAAATTTTCAAATCAATGCACGGAAATTATATCGTTTTCTTCATTACTGCTCGTACTGTTACATGGTGATGAATTAACGATGTCGGATACACCACACTGATGAGTAAACATTTATTTGAAGTTTTCCGTCGGTCTTCAAATTCCAGACGATTTTCTCAGCCGTGTATTCCAGTAGTGCGGCTGCCATGAACTTCATGTCTTGAATATACCAACCATTTAGCTCTTGCGCCTTCAACAATGCTGTAGCCTCAAAATGTTATTTCCAACTTCGACATTCACGAGTCCAAAATATATGTGAAAAAAGTTCGTCATAGACATGAGCTATCATTTTCCATGAAAATCCAATATTTTCATACCATTGTTTTTATTTCAAATCAAGTTATGACCACTATTTCAACTCTCCACAAAATTAAAGTAACGTAACAACCCAATCGTTAGTTTTGATGGTGGAATTTTAAGCGAATTGACAGGCAATTAAATTTTTGTAAATCACTAAACGATGGACCCTCCTCCGTAGCAATACATTACATTTTAGCAAACCTATTTACAACCTACACAATATGAACGCAAACCTTGCAACATGAAAGTGCGCTAATCTGGTTGTGAACTGGTGGGATGAATTTCCTGGATCTGAAGCCACTTGCACAGCCCACAGCTGGAGTAAATAAATTTAGCTCAACACAAGCAGGCGAGCAAAGACTGCAGCAACAGTCGCATAAGTTACATTCAATACAACACCATATTTGCAGTGCACATACCATCATAAAACGAAGAGGATATAGACATGGGCTATAATCTCGGTTGATGTTACTAACACAGCGCGGCAGTCTTACGTTATGTTATCAAGTCATGACCAGATGAGCGCTTGCTGGCTGGTAACATTTGAGATCAAATGTATGCGCTGACGTTTCCAAACGTTTAAGGACACGATAAATGAATGTTTTCTTAGGTCTATGAAGTGTGATCCACAACGTGAGGATTCCCACATGTCTCTTTAACATCAAAATTAAGTTTTCGATGTTTGCACATTGAAAAAGTTTAAAACAGACACTGTAAACATTCATTTTGGAGCGAAAATTTCTAATTTTTTTCTCAACCGTGGGCGACTTTGTACTGTAATTGTACCGCGCAGAATGTCTGCATGTTCATTAGTCACGAGGGGTGTGGCCCCTTGCTAATATGGCTTGACAAATTATTGTTACAACTTTTTCAGCTATGTATAGAACTTGATTTAATTTACCACAATATTTCGATTATATTTTCATGATACAAAAACTACTTTCAAGGAATTTTACCTTATCGAGACTATGTTTAATCAGATTATTTGGTTCACTCACCCCCCCCCCTCCCTCAACCCTTGAGGATGTGTTGCCCTCAATGCAGGTGGTCAGTAGTCGTGTTAGAGCGAGCCCTCGCGTTTCTGACACTAAATTATTTACATGATTAGTTTCCAATCTTTTCTCATCAACAGATGCTCAACATAAATATATTCTTTTATTTCATTGATTTAGATATTTTTCCCTATGCCTCTGCACCTTACACGTCTTTCATTTCTTAAATCCTAATTATTGACATTTCTTATTCCCACACTGCCACACATGGGACACATTGCTTTATGCCACTACTTTACAGTTTATTTTTACGGCGTATATCTATAGGGGTTACATTTCTTAACTTTCACCTTCTTACACGTGAAATGTTTATGCTTGACACTCGTTTTCTCGCGCCGAACTTGCATAGATATTTTGCACAGAACTGAAATTTTAATTAAGAAACGCTTCTCATAAAAAATTTCTGACCATTGCAACACGAATGAAGGACCAACTAAGATGCGAGTCTTAGCGCCTCCTTCCCACTTCGATATATTTTTCCGACCATGTGTGGCAGGAGAGATCTCCTCCCCTCATCCCTCGTGTCTCTCTCCTCACGTGTACGGGATGTGTTGGTGCCTCGAGAGCGTGAGATCTGAAGCATGGAATGTTACCCACAGGTCTGGATGGCTAACTACAAAACAACGAACCATCCATATAGCACGTAGCACGCGACACAAACACAACGCACCACACATCGCCTCAACACGAAATACCAACTCAAATGGTTATTTCTTAATATTTGTTCTCAATAATATTGCAACCTGATCCAATTTTCACATAATATTCGTAGCTCATTTTATTCAAACTTGTTTGATGGTTTGAGAATATTTTTCAATATAATGAAAAAATAACTTCTCGCTCCAGATATTACAGTTTCACAAGAAGTCAACTCTTGAGCTGCGTAACTTGTGCTAGGCAAGGGAAGGCATGGCCACGCAAATCTCAAAAAAAGAACTCATTCCATTTGATTATTTCGTTTTGGTACCTATCATTTCAAACGCATAATTAAATATTTGTACATTTACAGGTTGGGCTGGGTGTACCTGTACATCTACGACTAGAGCGCACCCGGTCCGTGAAGAGAACGTTGCTATGCCTGAGGCCGTCAACAGACGTGAGGTCCCAGCTAGTGTGTTGACCCTGCCGCCGTGCAGTTACATCTGGCCACACCAGGCTGCTCTTCTTCTTGTGACTCCTGTTGCCTGTACTGCTGGCTCTGGTGCTGGTCTCTGCTGCTGACTTCTGCTGCTGCTCATCTGCTCCAGGCCCATTCTGCTGAGTGAACTGCTTGTGTATTCTGTGTACCTAGATCTGTCTCATGGTAGTGTGTGTCTCTTCTGGTCTAAATAACAGTCCGGATCAGCCTCAATTTGTCCCCTTTCAAACATCGTCAGTTGCGGACGAGTCAGCTTCGATATAACCTTTCTGATGAAAAGATTGAAAAAAACATGCAATGGTCTTGACTTTATTCGTATTTCGACTGAGGACAATTGTGAGAGATTCCCAGGTTTGGATTCTGGTATGTTGAGAACATCGCGAAAGAATTGGAATGAGTTTAACATGAAAGCTTCATGTCATGAGTGCGAGTGTGAGTAGGTATGTTTATATAATATAAATGAAGCTTCCTTTTTGAAGGACCGTATAATGAAAAACATCATAAAATGATATCATATCACCATTGCGCACAGCTTGTAATTCCTCAACTATGAAGAAGTTACGCACCGCTTCCCAACCGTAAGCGCAATCGCCACTGGACGACTGTGCAGGGGTCTCAGGCGCGGGGTTCAGCCCACGCTCACATTTGACAGGAACTCAGCTCACAATATAGCCTCTGTAATATTGAGAAGGGTAATTGTGCTAATGATTACAAGTCTGCTGCTAAGTTTTTGAACAGAAGATATAAGTATCGGTAGCCTATATCAAATATTTGATAGAATTACTGAACGAAAATCATTCGCTCATTTTGCTTAATCGTAATAAATAGAAGTTACGGCAATGGCCTAATTATTTTAAGTAACTAGAGTGATTCTGCCTTATTATGGCCTAATTATTGTAAGTAACTAGAATGATTCTGTTTCATTATAGGCTAATTATTGTAGGTAACTAGAATGATTCTGTTTCATTATGGCCTAATTATTGTAAGTAACTAGAATGATTCTGTTTCATTATGGCTTAATTATTGTAAGTAACTAGAATGATTCTGTTTCATTATGGCCTAATTATTGTAAGTAACTAGAATGATTCTGTTTCATTAAGGCCTAATTATTGTAAGTACCTAGAATGATTCTGATTTATTATGGCCTAATTAGTGTGGGTAACTAAAATGATTGTGCCTTATTATGGCCTAATTATTGTAAAGAACTAGAATGATTCTGCTTCATTATGGCCTAATTATTGTAAGTATCTAGAATGATTCTGTTTTTTTATGGCCTAATTATTGTACGTAACTAGAATGATTCTGTTTCATTATGGCCTTATTAGTGTAAGTAACTAGAATGATTCGGATTTATTATGGCCTAATTATTGTGGGTAACTAGAATGATTCTGCTTTATTATGGCCTGGTTATTGTTAGTAACTAGAATGAATCTGCCTTATTATGGCCTAATACTGTAGGTAATTAGAATGATTCTGCTTCATTCTGGCCTAATTATTGTGGGTAACTAAAATGATTCTGATTTATTATGGCCTAATCATTTTAAGTAACCAGAATGGTTCTGCTTTATTATGGCCTAATTATTGCAAGTAACCAGAATGATTCTGCTATATTACCAAGAATCAATCCATATTATATAAGTGAGGTTACAAATTCTAGCGAGTAAGCTGCCAAAAATGCACAGTTGTGCTCTCATTCTGAACCAAATGTCTGAACTTGGGTTCCAAAGTGTGAGGTCGACGTTAACGTGTTTCGGTGGTTCTCCCCCACTCCTCCTCCTGGTTTTTAAAAAACCGCATTGCATTTAGTGAGAGTCCAAATCATAAAATCTCCCAATTCTCTTGCTCCAACCATCTCCAAACACCCACCACTGAAATCATGTCATCAAATGCTTTTTCTGGAGATGATATTTGAGGGGACGTTTCGTGCGCGCACATAAATAAAAAGTTGACGCACGCCATCATTTCGCACCCCTGCATAATGTGCAGCTACTGCCTGGCTGCCGAGTTTACCAGCTCTCAAATTAATGCATTTCTTCCATGCTTTTATTGTACGAGAATGAGTGTACAGTCTTTACTGAAAATTTTCTTGTCTTCACTTGCGCTCGTAATGGAGGACAGGCGGTGTGACTGGAACATAGAATTAATACAATTGAACTATGCTAATTTGCGTCTATGTTTCTCCTGTCGTAGTCGTAACGCAACTCAAACAAGATATTTGCCTAGGGAAATTTTGGTTTGGAACTTTTGAAATTTACAGGTTGACACACAAAACGGAAACATTTCAACAACTCAATAAAACCACGAGTGATGGAGGGAAATGTTCCAGTCACTCTATTTAAGACCATAAAACATGTCATTCAAGAAGGAGTGATGAAATTTTCATTTTTTTATATTATATCCTGTAGATAGCGTCCTCTTGTATGCATGCACTCTTGTAATCTGCTGTTGAGATTCTTCATTGACCGTTGCAGCATCTAAGCTGGGAAACTGTGAATTTTATCCTCATTTCTCTTTTTAAGTCATCCTCAGTTCCTGGTCTGGTTGTGTACACTTCACCCTTGCACCTCAAGAAAAATCACAAACGGACACATCAAGCGATCTAGGGGACCAGGGAACGTTACCGAATCCTGAGACCATACGGTTATCGAACAATTCTCGCACAGCCCGCAATGATTTCTTGCGGTGTGTGACCCACTCCAGCATGTTGAAAATAAGTGTAACGAGCGCGAGGAAAGTTCTTTAATTCAAGTGTAAAGAAAGATTGTAACATCTCCACGTAACGATTCGCAGTGACAGTGACTGAGATCCCCTGTGCATATGAGGAAAAATAAGGTCTGATTATCCAAGGCAATGACGCAGCACACCTTACTGTCACCTTACAACATCAATGTTCTGTGGAGTACGAGCACATCTTGGTCGACCTTTTGGGTTCTTTTTTAGGGCAGATCCTGTCTCTCCAAAGTTATTATTAGAACATTTTATCGCGTGTTCAGATAGAAGAGCACCATGACGTCCTATGTTGTGACAACGTCGGAACTCTCTCTGCGCAGGTGTCAAACTTTCACCCTTTTTATAAACATTTTATGGCTAACTCACACTTTTGCACGGTCTCGCAGTGCTGCCTCTGGCTCATGTCTGCCCATGTGCACTTCTCAAATTTCTGTTTTGGACAACCGGACTGAAAAGTTCATTTTATTTGACCCTATTGGTTTTAACATACTTTGAGAAATTTCTTTCATTCAAAAGAATAAAGTTGAACTCACTCATGAGTAGAACTCCCTTCGTGTTAGGATTTCCAGCACTGTGAGAGTAGCGTCTGGTTATATACGTTCAGCATCAAGAAACCTCATTAATTTTGGACGCAATAATTAACTATTTAAAATTTTCGGTTTCTTTAGAAGAAAATGTGAGATAGACCATTTTGCAGAGAGAATGAATTGCCTACTTGTAGAGTTGAAAGGATATAAGCCAATTATGCTTTAGTAACAATAGTGTCCGGCCGTTCTCCCGGCTGATGTCTTGTGCAATGATGCCTTGACTTTACGCCTTCGAATACCTTCACTACATCGCATAAGCAGGTGGCAGTGTGGAGAAATATATAACATCTGCACAACACAGCATGGACAGTGATGACAGTACTTTCAGCATTACTCCATTGCGGGTGAAACCTCATTTTCAAACCGTGAAAATTCCCTTTACTCTAAAAGAAAAAAACAGTTACCATTTCATACTCAAACAACGGCCAATCCAGACCAACCCAAGTTAATAACATTAATACCTACAGGCCAATGAAATATATGCCATGTGTATAGTATAGTGTGGAATCTCTCCACTTACTCTTTAGTGTTCGGTGCTTCGTGTAGTCCGGGAGCTGCTGCAACTAATTATCAAAAAATGCCACAAATTGCTCAACATGGGTTTGGGGAGTTACACAGTCATTACACACGAGTATACAGCTTTTACCTTCAACAAGCACATGTTTTGACCAGCAACTTGAATTAGAATGTAATTACCAGATGAAGTCAAATCTTATTTTGAATGTGAACAGACTTTTATAAAACCTTGTAGCATGAAGTGTTTGTTATACTTTCAATATGAAGGTAACTGCCCATGAAGAAAACAAATTCATCAATGCACATCGATTACAAGTATATATATGTATTATACACGAATGTACGGGATCGTTAATAAATATCGTAACAACTTAAAATGAATGAGTAACTGTTATAGGGATGAGAACCTATTTCTAGCCACCTGCATGAATACTTCGACATTGACACGTCCACTACGAATTGCTGCTTATGACTACCACTAAGTGCAGCAGTTGGAGAAAATAATGGAAACACCTAGGAAAATCAACAAAGTGTATTACAATATATGGAGTAGGTCAAACTATTTGAGGCAACTACAACCTCAATTATCCGAGGCATTGGTTCATACAAATTGTGAATTGCTCCAAAATTTTTGAGTTCATTCTTCAGTTGCAACACCCTCCACGTGTTTTAGACAATGCTGGCGGAAATAGATTTCTAACTTAAAGCTCTTTACCCGACCGTAAATGCTCAATAACGTTGAGGTCTGGAGACTGTGGAGGCCAGATGAGATGCTCAACTTCATTAAAATTATCATGCACATCGTACGAGATCTACACACTTTTTTCAAACACAACAAAACTTTGAGAACTTAACGAATCATCTAAGTATGCTTGAGTCAGTATTTGCTGTAGTTTTGTAATTTTCTGGCGCCGGCCGAAAGGAGGCGAGATGGCCGGGTGTCAGGAGTAAAGAACAACATATCGTAGAGAAATGTGTGTGGACGCAAAAGAAATTTGACTTATCTCTGGACGTGGACGCATAGAAAATAAATTTTAGTTTCGTCATACAAGAAATTATATTTATGTAAGGACACAACAAGCATTTTTATTAAAAAATTAGAAGAGAATCCCATTCGTCTCTAAAACATTTCTTCTGTGGGCTTATAAAGTAACCCAAATATGTTCGGGTAGAAAATCAGAATAACTCTTTATAAACAAGGATACTTGTGAAATTCTTTAAGCATTGAAAATGAAGCCTTCAATCCTCTATAATGAAGTATTCTGCCTTAGGAAATGAGGTATTCAGCCCAACATAGACCTAAGCTTCCTAAAATAAAGAACATATAGGCAGCTATACTCAAATGTGTCCGGTGTACTGGACTTGAGGTACAGTCTACTTCTGTACCGCTTGTGGTGAATAAATTGTTTAAATCGGCGTACGCTGCGTTGTTACATAAATATTTAGAGCGCTAAGTGCGGCGGGCTAAACTGAAGTTCAATACTCAACTCAAATTTGAGGGATTTTCAGAGATCAATTTGGAAAAGAAGGAACTTGAATTAAATAGATCGCGCCTTCATTTAGTTTCCACTGATTATGTATGAAAATTGAGTCAGTGACTGCTGGTCGGTCAGCAACACTATGAAAATCCCACAAGTGACCACCGGTGGGTCACGTCGCACTCAAGGTATCGAAGCTGCCACGGACTCTACCAACTCGCCTCACACTGGGACACAGTCATCAGCAACAGCGGCCATGTAACTAAATATTTAATGATCATGGTTGAGATTATGTGCTAGTTTAAGCCTCCTCAACAAAGGTGTTCCAGAGAGAGGAAGGATGACTGCACGATTTAATATCGAGTTCCGGAACTGGGAATCTATGCACAAGGTGCTCCCACACAAGACCCCCTGCGTTTAGAACCAGTAAGTTAGGGAGGAAGTACATGTAATAAGATGAAAGTGGAAGAATGGAGTAATAGATACTGGAAAAAACGGCAACGAATTGAGAAAACAACAGCCCCAAACCGAATGAAGAACACCATTTCGAGAGAAGAAGCTACCTAACTCTCAGCTTGGGACCTTACATTTTCCCCTCAGGGGTGCCAATTCCCAGCTGGCAACAACAAGCCATGCCACCACACAAGGACCGCTTTTCATTAATATATTGCAGACTTTTTAAAACTCTTTTTCTTTTTTGTCCCAATTCCTTATCTGTGCATTGCAATGAAGTTAAACTCCTGCCAATTTATCGATTTGCTTTAAAATAAATGACAGAGGAGTAGGCAGTCTATACTATCATAAGAGCCGCGTCTGTCTGTCCGAAGCCGGTCTGTAGTGTGTGATGAGCGTATCTGTGATACAAGCTCCATCAACTCCACAATTTCGTACCTGTGATACAAGCTCCATCAACTCCACAATTTCGTATCTGTGATACAAGCTCCATCAACTCCACAATTTCGTATCTGTGATACAAGCTTCATCAACTCCACAATTTCCAGTTTATTTATCCATCAGATTCGAGCAGCAATGAATATCACGTGAATTCTTAGGAAATAGGAACGTGTGTCGTGTGATTTTTCGAACATCATTATACATTTATGACGGGCCGTGTGCACTCGGCCTCATCAACTCTCGAGAGATGGAATTTTTCGAACATCATTATACATTTTTGACAGCCGTGTGCACTCGGCCTCAACTCTCGAGCGATTGAATTTTTTCATTTCTTACGGCCTTTCTTTCATTTCGCCTTCTTTCTTATTCCAAATAAACGGGGTGGACTATGTAGTAACGATAACCTCGATAGAATTTCCAATGCAAAGATTCGTCTCGGCAACCCGCAGCACATTGAATTAGATTAGATTAAATGCTAGTTTAAACGTCCCTAACAGCCAAAGAAAGCCTTGAGAAGAGGGGAAGAAGGAATGCACCATTTAGTGTGCAGGTAAGGGAACGCGGAATCTATGCACAACGGGCGTAGCCACAGTGAGCTGAAAATGAAGTTCATGAGACAAGGTAAAAGTTTAAGAAGAAAGAAGTAGGTGCTGAAAAACAGTACATGGTAAATAAAAAATATCTATTTTCCGAAAAAAACGTTACATTTTAACAAATTGAAAGCCTTCCCAACCTTTAGCACGGGACCTCACAAATTCCTCCTGGGAGAGCTGATCACCATGCACATAACAGTTGTAACCTGCTGAGGGGAATCTTTCCTATGACGCCTGCCCCTCTCACAGCCTCTCACTCAACACAACACTTTAACAACTTTTGGACAATTTAAGCAATGTAAACGATATTAAAAATTAAAAAAATTTTAGGAAACTAAAAAATATAAACAATGTATTCACCACAAGCGATACATAAGTAGACTGTACCTCAAGTCCAGTACACCGGACACATTTGAGTATAGCTGCCGGTGGGCCCGAGTGTGTTCGGTGACTTCTGGGGCATCCTGCCACCAACGCTACTCTGAGGTGTACGGTTATGTTTAACAGTTATTTTAAACATGTCGTTATTGAACATACAGTTGTGTTCAACATTCTGCAGCGGCTGGCACTCATCAACATACGAAGGCACGGAAAAAAAAAATAAACGAAAAAAATTCATTTCTAATTAGGTTCAAGCAATAAAAGTTTGACGCTAATTTTTAAAATATCTTTACATTAACATAAGGAGTTGGTAATTACTCATCAGTATCGTAATACCCATGCAAAATGTCAAAACAAAAAAAATTTGACAGAAAAGCACAACAGATGTTCAAAGGAACACAAACTTCCCTTAATTTACAGATCTCGCCTCACAGTCCAAACCTCACAGCCACTGTAACCGTCATTGTAAATACATGGTACTCTGCGATATATCCCTGGTATTATATTCTGACACTATCCCTGTGCTCACCGTACGCTGTATTATGACTGCTGGACTGCTTGCTGGGCTGCTTGCTGGGCTTCTTGCTGGGCTGCTTGCTGGGCTGCTTGCTGGGCTGCTTGCTGGGCTGCTTGCTGGACTGCTTGCTGGGCTGCTTGCTGGACAGCTAGATCATTCTATACACTTCACCAGAACAACACAACACTCACTCAACTCCACCAGCTAAACACTTCAATATTGACACGAAGAAGCATTTTGCCCTCAAAGAGTGGATCCCATCATGGGAGATACACACGCTATACCCAAGACACACCTGTGAATTTTTCCAGACAAGTTAGAATTTTGGTTGTTATTACAGTTCGCTAACGAAACAGAAACTGCCTACGGTAGAATGTTGTAAGGTATTTAACATGAAAAAAAAACTATCTTGATGTTAGGAATAAGTTAGTCTACGAGAAATTCAAGACTTCACCATCTGTTTTTAACACTTTGCTTGGGATAGGACCAATCCATGGGCCGTTTGAAAATTTTTAGCAATGTTTATCAATCACTGATATTTATAGGTCCCAGGTATTATATGGGATTTACAAACTTGCAAACAACTTTCGAGTTTAAATTTGAGTTGAATACTGAAGTTCATTTCAACCCATCGCATTTAGCGTGTTACGTTGAGTACGATTGCGCGGGCCTTTTACTTCATTTGGTTAGGTTTAAA
Source organism: Morinoia aosen (assembly GCA_030386875.1). NCBI lineage: Eukaryota > Metazoa > Arthropoda > Malacostraca > Amphipoda > Talitridae > Morinoia > Morinoia aosen. The sequence continues at coordinate 51,536,770 of CM059576.1, read as the reverse complement.
AAAAGACTGGGAGAATCAACTTACCTGCTCGTATAAGTTCCCATCTTTTGTGAGAAATTTACGAGATATATGAGCTCGATAATATCTTCCTCGTACGATAAAATTCCATCAAAAAGAGTTAGCGAATAGATTTGAAATGTTTTCATTAGCATAGGTCTCTATATGAAGAATTTACCTATAGTGGTTCACATGCGCCCAATCCGTACTTAACGAGTTAAATGGTGGCACGACTGCCACTGGTGCTGGGGAGAGCTTCTTATTGTATAAATTAAGAGCCAAGACTTACACAACACTCAATTTCAACATGATGCAGCCACAGCACATACGGCAGCAGCAACAATGACGTTGGTCAGAGGTACTTTCCAAATCTTTGGACTTTACGATTGGGTAACAACTCTTGGCCGCCTCGTTCTCCAGATGAATCTTCTCCAGAGCAGCCCCGCCACTAATGCAACACACAAGTTCAAATTACTGTCAAACGAGAAATTTAAACATTCTTTCGTTTTGTTATAGGTCCAGCCACTGAGCGTAGTTCACACTATGATACCCAGTGGAAATTAGGAAGAGGCGATGGGGTGCAGGCTTTATTGGTAGAAATGAATAGAATTGAAAAAAATAAGTAAACAAAGTAAATATAGTCAACAAAAGTCCGATAAGTGAGCCTGGAAAACAAAAATGAAATAGAAAGTTACACACTATCACTATAAAGTTTCAGAAAATATACAAAGGAATTTATCATTATATTTACACAACAGGTCGGGTTATACTCAACAGAACTGTCTATTGAGTTACCCTTGGGTGACACTGCTCTGTAGCCTTGGTAGCACAATAATAGGTGCTAGGCAGAGAGAAAACATTTCACTGTCACCAAACCTAACGAAGCCACAGAGCTCTACAGATATTTATCATTTAAACAATGAACTGTAATTTAGAGAAACAAGACTTATACATTGGATAATCAGAAAACTCTAAGTGTTCGGATTGGTGAGTATTGTGATGATTAATGAGCTGACTAACGCTAAGAAATATGAAAAATGGATAACAGTTACCCCTAATACAATAACACATTCCTTAATTGCTACAAATTATCAAACGGTCATTTAATTAACCGCCCGAGAAGCACCGCACACCCGCACACAGCGACAACCCACAACGGATTAATAGGGTGCGGTGGCAAGCCTCCGTACGTAACCGCAGAGGCGGCTTCTCTGTTCGCATAAACAGACACATGAAGAGGAACTAAGATTAATATTTCGTAGAAATATGACAACCAATAATACAAATTATAACTAGGAACAGTACGAAATAAAATGAATGATAAAGTATAAGAACAAAAGCATAATTAAAGTTCTTATGGCTATGTGCATCGTAGGCAGCTTCCAGAAATAGGCTGGAAAATTCAGCTCTATTACAGTTTGAGAATAATTTGAAATCGATAGGTGTATCATTTCGAAAGTTACAAGTGGGTGAACTTATGTGTTGCATTAGTGGCGGGGCTGCTCTGGGAAAGATCCCCGTTATTTAGCTTTGGTTAAGTATCTATGAACATTGAGGTTGTGACTACTGGTCGGTCAGCAGCATCAAGGAAGTTGCCTCCGTGTACTACCGGTGGCTCACGTCACAGAGTTTCAACTCCTCTGGCATCGCTAGACACACAAACGCCTCCAGCGGTGCTGGGCGCGGAAGTTCATATTTACCTGATGCCTTCCTAACACTTTGACCGTGACGTGGGCCACCGGTGGTACACGGAGGTAATTTTCATAATGCTGCTGACCGACCAGTAGTCGCAAACTCAATTTTCGTAAACATTTCATCAAAGCTAAATGTAGGCACAATCCACTTCATGCTTGGTATTTTCCGAATAATTTACTATAACTGACTATAAATTTAAGTCGCTGCTGAACTTAATACAGGTGAAGCTCCTATAACGGGAGGAATTCGTTCCAGAAAAACACCCGTTGTAGGCGACAAATCCCGTTGTACAAGCGGCACGTTTACTTTAGTTTACAACACAAACATCTTTTATAATTGCCTTTAATAGAAAATAGTTTATTGAGCTATGACAACAGTCTGAACGTTGTTCAATGACGGTATTAATTTAAAGACATTTTCCATTATTTATATATTTAAATATAATACATGACTAAAATCGTAACAAATAGTCATTCAGTATACTATAAGAACAGTAAAACTAAGTAATAAATATCAAATTAAAATAGACGTTGTAGGAGCAAAACATACCCGTTATAACTACCAATAAACGGCGTCCTACCCGTTGTAGGAGAGTCCCGTTCTAAGATCGACCGTTATAAGAGCTTTACCTGTATTTAGTTGCCGCAGTCAAAGTGCTAAGGGAATACGAGTCTCCAAGTTCCAATTACTTCAGTCAGGAATTACCCCATAGTAATATACTCGCCCACAAGTACAGGGTACCGGTACTGCAGGTAAGTGGAGCAACACAATGGTACAGTACTCAAGTATACCATCATAGTTTCAGAGAGAAGTAGACCTGATTTCTCCACAAAGCGACTATGCCACAGAACTACACAGTGTGCCCACTTTGCAATGTTATGGAAAACGTGCTTTCTCGTCTACGCTGCGGAGTTTGGGCGCCAATCAAATGATATATTCTGTAAACAGGTGACAGGATTGTCGCTTGAGCTACATCTTACGTAAGTCCACGCTATGGAAAGCCGACCTCGGATAACACTTTGACTGCGGCGTGACCCACCGGTGGCCACTAAGGGGTTTTTACAATTCTGCTGACCAACCAGCAATCACAAATTTAATTTTCACAGCGAAAACTAAATGAAGGCACGGTCTATTTAATGTTCGCTATTTTAGAACTTGATCTAAAATTAACCCGCAATTGGCAAAACTTAAGGTCAACATTTAACTCAAATTTAAAGTCAATTGTGGGAAGCAATGTTGAAGATAGCAAACATAAACTTGATCGTGCCTTCATTTAGTTTCATTAGAGTATTTATGAAATAGAGTTTGTGACTACTGGTCGGTCTGCAGCATAATGGAAATCCCCTGAGTGACCACCGGTGGCCCACATTGGGGTCAAAATGCTAAACGATGCCGTCATTTTTGATGGCAGGTGGACTGTTCCGTCAGGACGGCTCGCATAAACCCAACGGTGACTTGATTTGCCCTGCATTCTTTCTCGCTGGAACAACAAGCGCTCTGACTGCGGCAACTAAATATTAGGTTTAATGCCAAACTCAAATTTGATACCCAATTGTAGTAAGCTATTTAGAAAAGAAAAAAAAAGAAAAGAAAAAATGTTTATTTCCAAGTTGCCACTTGAGATACATGCCAACATATTGGCTTTTAAACGTTTCTTAATATAGGACGTCCTAAAACAAATGTTCCATACGAGAAGTACAAATTGACAAACCATCCGAGGTATACAAGTAGATAAGCCATACGAGGCATAATAATAGACAAACTATACGAGGTGTACTAATAGACAAACTATACGAGGTGTACTAATAGACAAGCTATCAGAGGTGTACAAATAGGTAGACCATACGAGGCATATTAATAGACAAAATATACGAGGCGTCGTACTAATGGATAAACCATACGTGGCGTGCCAATAGTCTATCTCTGTCAAGGGTAGTTGAATGAGAAATGAAAAATATCATCTCTTGGATATTTTATATTCCAACAGATTCCGGTACAGCGCTTCTTGCCTTTTTCCTACTTCGATAATTTCAACTAAGAACTTGGGAGTTTCGAAGAATTCTTTAGTAGTATTCGAATTATTTATAAGATCATCGAAGTAGGAAAAATGCAAAAAACGCTATACCGGAGCAGATTGAAATACCATCGTAAATGACAATCAAGTATTGAGAAAAGGTAAGTCACGAAGTAATTTATAAAAAACATCGTGCAACACAGCACGCATATCTAGAAATGCGTAAACAAACTTACACTCAAAAATGAAATGCATGGCTTATTCGGCATACAAATATAGAGATAATTTTCGCACGAGCGCTTTATTTCATTTCTAAGTTTATACTTTTAATTTCTTCTATTCACAGAAATACCCTTCGAGGTCGTGATAGATCGATTTATTAATCATTAAGCAAGCGCAATCAATTTGTTTATTTCTGAAATTTGGTTCAGTGTTAAGTGATCGCTGAGCTTTAGGTAAAATGTAATGTTGAAGTTTTGCTTTTTACGCAAAAAGTAGAAATAAAAACATATATATGTACATGTGCGCACATATATGTGCGAACGAGTGCATGTGTACACTGATACGTAGACATTTATGTTTGCGTGCGCACACATACACACTCATGCACACACCAACACACATATTCATATATATATACGTGTTGAAAATGAATATAAGAAAAATGCTAATAAACATGAAAAATAATCTTGCTCTTTCTATTTTTAAAATGACAGCCAAAGCTCTGAAGAATCGTAAGAAATGACCTGAGGAAAGATAAGGAATAGAAAAAGGATTTCGAAATACGTATAAATGGAATGTTTTTCAATTTCCTAAAAGGAATTTTAAGGAAACTCAAGTTACCGCCGAGGGGAAAAAAAATCAACATATTTCATATCGTCTCGATATTCACCACAACATCATGCGGACATGGGTACATGGGATAAAATGGAGATGCAGTGTAAGACGGTTACCACTCATGATTAACAAATATCTACAAAATATTGGCAGAAATGGGTAAACAAATATATACTCAACATCAAAATTCATAGCTTGTACAACATACGGACAGAAAGATAATTTTACCACGATTCATATGCTCAAATTGCACTTTATTTCATTAATTATATTTGTCATTAATCCGATTCATAGAAAAGCTAAAATACCAAACATGAACTGGATCGTGCCTTCACTTAGCTCTGATTACGTTTTTATGAAAATTGAGTTTTGACTACTAGTCGGTCAGTAGCATTGTGAAAATTACCTCCGTGTACCACCGGTGGCCCACGTCGCAGTCAAAGTGTAAATTGTTTGAGCAGTTTTGGAAGCGGGTTTGGAGCAGTCGTATTTCCTTAGAGAATTCGTTGAAAAATATGAAAAACGAATTATTATCCCACTGCCTCCAGCTATCTCCTTACCAATTATTTTGCTAGCACTTACAGCGCGACGCGGTAGATGTAATGCAGAGGACCTCATTTACTTCATAGTCTACATTTTTTTCAATAACATAGGCATTTCAGTTCCAGGTTAAATTATTGCTTCCACTTTAACAAGCCAAGGAGCTTAAGAAGGAACGAGTAATTTATGAATATTGGAACGCAAAATATACTTCCCGTCGCAAATGGTCCCGACACATTTCTGTGACGCGGCCACAAGATTCAAGCAATGCACCTCCCCTCACGACAGCCCGCGACATATACTGGCGTGCGGCTGTCAAGTGACTGTCAACTTGCCAAGACTCGAGACTGGCAGAACACCTTAAGCGGCCCATAGACGATCAATTTTATTGTCAATATAATTGACAATGATGAATATTGACAATTATATTGATCGTCTGTGGGCTTGATTGACGACCGTCAATTAATTGACTCAATGTATTGACGAAATCAAATCATTTTGATTTTTTATTGATGGTTCGTCAATATATTGAAACGTCCATTTGGACGCGTCAATGTATTGCGTCAATATTTCATTCTGAGCTCTGGAAGTCGTAGTGTATGCACCTGAAAATACTTCGAATTTTATTTTTGTGGACACGTAGATCTGTTACTTCTTGCATGCTGGAGTGCGCTGCTACAAATATGAAGTAATTTTTATGTCTTATCATTTAAAATATCCTATGAATGTAGTGAACTAATTTCATTTATAATTATTAGCCTATTTATAAGCATTTTGTTGCAAAGTAAAAACTTGGTACACTTTCCTTGAAATCTGCTACTTTCGTACGGCTAAATCTGGTACTTTTAACAAAACACGTAGGGCAAGTTATGGCAACCAGGGCTGAGGTGCTTACACACCAAAAGACTGAAAGCGAGAAAGCAAGCAAGAGAGAAAGATGTCAGCAGGATCTATCACACACAAAATAACAGCCAGTTTGCTCCTAAATGTCATGGTGAGATGTCTATAACAGAAACGAGCAGTACAAGCATGTGTTTGTAACGTTGAATTTCGTTCCTACTTCATCCTGTTGCTTTGAAATATGTAATCTGTCCCCGTGCTGTGGAGTTTTTGAGTTCAAAATGCAAAGTACAGCATTAACTTTGGATATCAGAAGTTCAGTGTATGCTGGAAGAATTGAGCAGTACGCCATCCTTATCGACATCTCACCGCGCACTGCCAGGCAGCCAGAAGCTTCTCGCTGCAGCTCTCAAGCGTGAAACCATCTTCGAGTCGATTTCTCGCTTCAGCCAAACTTCAGTCTTTCTCGCTCGCTCTCTTACTTGCTTGCAGTGTATGCACTCCCATTGGAATCCATAGTAATCAATTCAAGCTCGCTTGCTTTCTCTCATCAAATATTTTGTTGTGCAGGCATCCGGACACTCTAGATATTTAATAGCTAGCTAGATCTAGGGTTTTTTCGCTTAAACCTTCCTGTAAAGTTTGGAATGTAGATATTAGCTAAAAAAATCTGGATAGTTTTTTAGCTTGCTTGATATTATGTTGCAGGAATTACACTTAAGCGAAGCATATGATATATTACTCTAAATTAATACGCGTATTATGAATTCGCTGTAATGTTAACTATTTCATTCTCATAATATTTGTTTCATTTGATTATCAAAGTGATTACTTTTGCTTCTTTTTAGTTCAACTCGAAGATATAATACTAGCGCTACATTATTTCTTTCGTGTTATTCTCAGATCACAATGAATAATTTGTTGATTCTACGCGCCCTTCTTTATTGCACGGCTTTGTCTTCTAATATACTGTATAGAGGTAAAATCTGTCTTTTTATCCTCGTAGTGAATTGTCTTGAATCATGCGCCCATTCATTGGAGTAAACTCATTCTTATTGATGCCGACCAGCTCAGATAATTGCGAACGTTATAGAACTGTTCTGGGGTGAGAGGGTAGCAGAGACGGAGTCGCAGCTTTGCAAAAATAAAAATGAATCAACAATTAACAATACGAATTTTCATCAGGAACTTGAAAACGAAGAACACAGCATGTATTGAAATAATTTTAATCTTATTTCTTTCTTTACACACATAATCTATACAAGTGAAGAAACTAAAAAACTAGTAGTCCTATTTTTCTTAAACGTTTCGGAGTCCAGCTCCATCATTAGTAAGTCAGATCTGAAATTTACAATGAAAACAGTTTAAAATGTAATGTTATTTTAGATTTTTTCTAGTCTACAAGTAAATGAACTGAATATAAATTTGCAACGGGAATGAACTGGTCGCATTATTGAGAACCGGTTTGCCTTTGGCTATGTACAATGTTTACAAAATTCTCAAATCAAAATCATTAGCAGCAGAACATGAAATTTCGAAATCATCTTCAGACACACGGGCACTGCACTCCTCCGCATCAAGGCGGACAGAAGAATGACCGGGCTGCGTAAGTCGATTCCCCGTTCTGAAGCCCACACCACGATGCTGGGCAATCCTCTCCCGCTCCCTGAGTGTTGTACAGCTCTGTTGTACTTCACGTGTTGTACAGCTCTGTTGCACTTCACGTGTTGTACAGCTCTGTTGTACTCCACGTGTTGTACAGCTCTGTTGTACTCCACGTGTTGTACAGCTCTGTTGTACTCCACGTGTTGTACAGCTCTGTTGTACTCCACGTGTTGTACAGCTCTGCTGTACTCCACGTGTTGTACAGCTCTGTTGTACTCCACGTGTTGTACAGCTCTGTTGTACTCCACGTGTTGTGCAGCTTTGTTGTACTCCACGTGTTGTGCAGCTCTGTTGTATTCCACGTGTTGTACAGCTCTGTTGTACTCCACGTGTTGTACAGCTCTGTTGTACTCCCCGTGTTGTGCAGCTTTGTTGTACTCCACGTGTTGTACAGCTCTGTTGTACTCCACGTGTTGTGCAGCTTTGTTGTACTCCACGTGTTGTACAGCTCTGTTGTACTCCACGTGTTGTACAGCTCTGTTGTACTCCACGTGTTGTACAGCTCTGTTGTACTCCACGTGTTGTACAGCTCTGTTGTACTCCACGTGTTGTACAGCTCTGTTGTACTCCACGTGTTGTACAGCTCTGTTGTACTCCACGTGTTGTACAGCTCTGTTGTACTCCACATGTTGTACAGCTCTGTTGTACTTCACGTGTTGTACAGCTCTGTTGTACTCCACGTGTTGTACAGCTCTGTTGTACTCCACGTGTTGTACAGCTCTGTTGTACTCCACGTGTTGTACAGCTCTGTTGTACTCCACGTGTTGTACAGCTCTGTTGTACTCCACGTGTTGTACAGCTCTGTTGTACTCCACGTGTTGTGCAGCTTTGTTGTACTCCACGTGTTGTGCAGCTCTGTTGTATTCCACGTGTTGTACAGCTCTGTTGTACTCCACGTGTTGTACAGCTCTGTTGTACTCCACGTGTTGTACAGCTCTGTTGTACTCCACGTGTTTTACAGCTCTGTTGTACTTCACGTGTTGTACAGCTCTGTTGTACTCCACGTGTTGTACAGCTCTGTTGTACTCCACGTGTTGTACAGCTCTATTGTACTCCACGTGTTGTACAGCTCTGTTGTACTCCACCTGTTGTACAGCTCTGTTGTACTCCACCTGTTGTACAGCTCTATTGTACTCACCATTGCTGTACTCAAACCCTACGGACAGAAAAACGAATTGAGCTCCTTTTTTTAGATTACACCGACCAACCGCGCTAACTAGTATTTCACATTGGTGAAGCATATTAGTGTTATGTAAAATGTGCGCTCGAGTGTTGCAACAGTGGTGCGCTGCAACATACAGCACCAGGTCAGGGCGCTGGCTGGCAGAGGATCGCAATGTGAGCTCGAGTGTTGCAACAGTGGTGCGCTGCAACATACAGCGCTAGGTCAGGGCGCTGGCTGCCAGAGGATCGCAATGTGAGCTCGAGCGTTGCAACAGTGGTGCGCTGCAACATACAGCACTAGGTCAGGGCGCTGGCTGGCAGAGGACCGCAATGTGAGCTCGAGTGTTGCACCAGTGGTGCGCTGCAACATACAGCGCTAGGTCAGGGCGCTGGCTGCCAGAGGATCACAATGTGAGCTCGAGCGTTGCAACAGTGGTGCGCTGCAACATACAGCACTAGGTCAGGGCGCTGGCTGGCAGAGGACCGCAATGTGAGCTCGAGTGTTGCACCAGTGGTGCGCTGCAACATACAGCGCTAGGTCAGGGCGCTGGCTGCCAGAGGACCGCAATGTGAGCTCGAGTGTTGCAACAGTGGTGCGCTGCAACATACAGCACTAGGTCAGGGCGCTGGCTGGCAGAGGACCGCAATGTGAGCTCGAGTGTTGCAACAGTGGTGCGCTGCAACATACAGCACCAGGTCAGGGCGCTGGCTGCCAGAGGATCGCGCAAATAGGAAAGTTAATTACCAGATTTCTAGAAGGTCTCGGGTGCTCGCCAAATTACGGGACTTACGTTCACGCTCAAATTATGAAGTAAACATTTTTAGGACCTGGTTTACGTAGCGCGTTCAAGGTTTGCATAAATCGGTTTTACTAGTAGTTGGACTAGAAATATTTCATGAAATGTCTCATGCTCTCAACATTCTGCCGAACACAAGCCTCTCTTTACTATTCTCAAAACGTGTTCGGAAAAAAAGTTTTGAATCTTTTTTAAAATAACGTTCTTCTCTTCCTCGTTCTCCAAACCGAGTCACATGAACGTGTTGATCTCTTAAAAACTCTCCTCATGCAGAACACGCTTGACATGTTATGTCGTGGTTTGAAGTTGGCGTTGTAACGACGTCCCATAGGACCATCGTGAGGGTCATATGTAATCTACGAATGTCACAGATTGAAGATTGTGTGTCTTGTACAATTCAAGTTCAATCTGAAAAATAAAAACATTTAATGCACCGCACTGTTTTGAAGGCGTAATGAAGGGCACACGGGAACAGGTACATATGTGTGTGCTAAAATTTAAGTCAGTTGTAAAAGATGCCTGTAAAGGATGCAAATCGGTGTTAGAATGTTCGACTTGGTTAAATACTTTAGTTAAAAAATAAATGTTGCTTATAGATTGCTCTTATGAAGAATTTTTCCTTGCCGCTAGATTCGAATACAGCATCTATTATCTGATCAGTTCAAAGACTATGCACCGAGCGACTGAGCGGTGTGAATGGTCAAGTTAAGAATCATTGGGAAGGTCCTTTTATCACACATGTTTGATGATGTTTTCAAGAAGCTATAACGACCGCAATTTTTAGTACGCCTCGAATGGTTTGTCTATTAGTGCGCCTCGTATGGTGTTTGGCTATATATACACGTCTTATATTAACAAATTTTTAATAACGTTTTCATGCATCTCATGAGTCAACTTTTTTGGAAAAATGTGTTTTTCTTCATCTCTTTTCTTATATTATAGTGAAGTGCTTGAAATTAGTAATTTTCGACACTTCAGTGTGGGAAATGTTTATCACAAAACCGATGCACCTGCGCCAGTCCGCTGGTCACTAAACTGCCACATGAAAGTGTGTCATCATTATACATTGTTGCTTGACGTATTATGGAGCCCTTTTTTGCATCATGGGCGTAGACAACACAGTTAATTATAAGTGACAACCATCACTCACCTAGTGCTAGTCAGTAACATTTTGAACAGATGATTTACATTTTTTAAAGTGACATTTTATAATTTATAATAAATAAGAAAAATAAGTAAAATTGTAGTCATTACTTGACAATTTTTCAGTCTCATTATTTGCATTTTATTCACAAATGACATGCACATCGCGTTTCTTAGCAAAATATTTAACCGATTGAAACCTTTTCATATGATTCAAGTTTCCTAGTCGCTTTAAAATATTGTCATAGGTGAAGAACCAAGATGTCCCAAAATTTCTCCAAATAATCGTATGACATGAAGATGGGCCAAAATTTCTCTGTGTGAATTGTCGCATGTTTTAGGGGATGAGAACAATTTGCAGTGAAGGTTACACTAGGAATATTGATTTCAGAAACTGAAACAAAATCTGTGTCACTAAACTTCAAATTTCATTACACTGAAAGGTTTTGCTGGCAATATCATTTTGCAGAAGCGAGGAACGCAAGTTAACGCAGCGGGACTCAATCATGCCCTATCTTATCTGATAACTGACAGATGGCAGCAGCCTGAGGCCCTGTGAATTAAATACTTTAGCTTCAACCTTATTCTCACTCTTTATTAAAATCGCTCGCAGGTGTCGTCCGAAGACGACTGAGCAAGTTCATAGATCTCACGGTTAATTTTATGTGGGTCGTTTGTAATTTTAAGGAGTAAATTAAAAACGAACAACCAACTGTAGATGTATTGGAGAGTCAACACGACAACGTTATTCACTGACGTAAGTTACCGTTTAGAGACCATTTAAGTTAACTTGTTCAATGAAAGGATCGACGCATCCTGAAATGAAAAGACAAGGAAACTATGTACAATCCGCCAAGCTAATAAAAAGTTACTATGTTTCAGTTATAGGCACGTTGCTTTGTTCAAGAACGGGAATCTCCCTCTGCTCACCCATAAGATAACGAAGGCATATACACAAGATAACCAGTCGACACGCCCAGTCGAAACTAGTCGAAAGTTACCAAGCGCCACCGAAGAAGTAGAAATGCACCGCGTATTCTTATGTATTTGTGTTGTTGGGTTTCCCTCTGCCCACCTACCTAGGCTTGGTTCCGGTGTTTCATTCCGTGTCAATTAATTTCACAGTAATGAGTCCACAGCCAGATCCCGCGGTTGTGAGCCTGAGGCGTGCCAGGGCTGTGCACAAGCGACAAAATACCGTTTTATTAAACAAATTGCAAGATGCCTCAGAATCAGCGGTAAGTGCTAGCTTGAAAACTATACGTGATAACCTTGAGGATGTGAGAAGATATGATAAGGAAATTAATGAAAAACTTTTGTCAGTAGATAATGAAGAAAAGTTCTCAGAAGAGTTTAGACTTGAGCTAGATTCTCAATGTTCATATCTTATAGAAATTAATTCTAAAATTGATGCTCTGCAGAAAGCGGAGTTTTTTGTAAAGACTAGAGAAGTCAATTTTGAATTGGAGTTACCGCATCTCACTTGCCCCGTGTTTTCCGGAGAGGGTGCTAGTCACCTAGATTTTACTTCACTTTTAACTCAAATTGAGAATTGTATCGATCATAGGACCACTCTGTCTCCTTCAGCTAAATTTATATATCTCAAGACTTATTTAATAGGTTATGCCTTGAAGATGGTGCAGCACCTGCGGGTAAGTGACTCTAATTACGGGGAGGCCCTCAAGTTGCTTGAATCGGAGTTCTTGAATATGCAAGCCGTAGTAGATGAACTCTTTGGGAAATTGTTGGGCTTAAAACCAAAATTTGATTCCTCTTTCCTTGAACCAAGTTGTACCTAAATGAGGTCAGATGCGTGCTGAGCGATTTGAAGACTCAAGGCCGAGATTTGTTATCGAGTGAGGCTTCCATGGAGTTCATTAGCCATTTGGTTTTTTAAAAAATTGCCTGTGTCTAAAAAGGAAGAGTTCATAAATAGGCAAGACACAAATTATTCGAAGTTAGAGCCAATATTCAACAATTATGTAGAAATTGTAAGAAAATTAAACATGCGGTGTGACAGAGGGGATAAAAAGAGTACTGGGCTGCAGGTCAAGAAGCTTGAAATTTTTGCTTCTAGTGCAAGACCTGGTTTTTTCTTCGAAACCGGACCTACTGCGGTTAATACAGCTAATGCCTTTGTTAAGAGTAAGTTCTGCAAGTTTTGTGGAGGCGCTCACCATTCTATGTTGAAATGCAGTAAATACCCTACTTACCAGAGTAGAACTGCTCGTTGTAAGGAATTAGGACTCTGTTTCCTTTGTTCCAGCTCGAAGCACAATGAAAGTGGCGCGCCCATCTAGTTTGGATTACCCTTGTACTTTCTGTGGTAAAAGGTTTCACATTTCCGCTCTGTGCCTTCAATTTAAACTGGTTAAAGACGATCAGAAATTTATTAATCTTGAAAATTGTTCGAACTTTCGTATGAATTCTTTTCGAAATTGTAGTGGTTCCTACATTCTGCCTACAATAACCTTGGTTGTTATGAAAGGGTACTTGAAAACTAAAGTCAGATTTTTGATTGATACCGGAAGCCAAGATTCCTATGTTAGCAGTAATATTTTACGTAGGCTTCGTGTAAATTCTGATAGAAATAAAAATAATTTTGTAATTAATACGTTTCTCCAGAATGGTGTAAAGGCATTTTCCGAAATTAGTTTACAAGTGGATTGGGGAGAAGCAGAATAATTCGTTCAACTACCTATTTTGGTGAGTGATGACTTTGATCTCCAGTTTGGCGTCAAGGGGCTAAACTAAGCTGTGCAGAATATTTCTGAAACGGCAGTGTTGGCAAACTCTGGGTTTAATGATAACAAAGGTTTTGTCGAGTTAGAAGGTTTACTTGGGACTGATTTACTTTAGTTCGTTAACGATTTAAAAATAGTGCCTTGTTAGAGAGGCAGCGCCCTCTCAATCGCCGGTAAAGTTGTTTCTTTCTGGGAGGTGGATAGGTTCTTATCTCGCCAGCAGAGTCAGTCGATTGCTGAGCAGACTTCTGAAGAAGTAGTTGAAACTTCTTTGGTTAATTCAATCTTGAATCCAGTGGGAATTAATGTCGATCCCATCGTTAGTGCGGTAGGATGTTCAGATGTCGAGGAACATCTAGATAAACTCTACTCTTCAGAATCTATAGGTGTTAGCGACAGCGCTGATATGTCGGAAGCAGATACCTTAGAAATAGAAAAATTTAAGAATTGAATTGAACTAAAAAATAGTAGCCATTACGTCGACCTTACTTGGTATTCTGACAGGATACTACAGATGAAATCTAACTACGCTGTAGCTAAAGCGGTTTTAGAAAAATTGGTTGAAAATCTCGATAAATCAGGATTTAGGAAGGCCTATGGAGACGTATTTGATCAACAGTTGAAAGATGGTTTCTTAGAAGAAATTTCACTTAACGAAATAAATGTTAACGAACATATCTGGATACCACACCGGCCTGTCATTAGGACGGAATCTAACGTGACAACAGAAATAAGACCAGTCTTGAATTGCAGCCTCAAGACTGATGAGGCGCTTCGCTAAATGAGGCAGCATATCCAGGTGTGGACCTGTTGAACAAATTATTAGGCTTGCTGCTTAGAGCACGGTTTGACGATTTCCTGGTGTTAGCGGTTATTAAATCTCTGTTCTTGATGATTAAATTAAAAAGTGAAGCCGACAAAAATAGGTTTTCAATTTTGTGGAAGGATTCGACAAATAACTTACGTGCATTCAGGTATACCTCCTTAGTTTTTGGCCTCGCCAGTTCTCCATTTATTCTAAACTACATTGTCAGATTTCATTTAAAAAATTATGAGGAAAATTGGTGCACGCAAGTGTTGAGAGACAACATGTATATAGACAACTTGTCTTTACCGGTAATAATGAAAAAGTTCTAACAGATCTTTGCAATAATTCCCTCAGAATTATGAATGATGGTGGCTTCCTCCTCCGTAGCTGGGTTTCGATCAGACATCTTCTCAAAATGTCCTTCACGGCCGACGGACTTGGCACGGCGCATAGGGGTGAGTCGGAAAAGTTACTGGGGTACAAGTACTTACCTGTTGAAGACAAAATGAGTCTGGTCAAAGTAGAACCTCTGCCAGATGGAGAAATTCTTACGAAGAGATTAGTCCTCTCCCGTTTATCTAAAGTTTTCGACCCCTTATGATTGGTAGTTCCAATGATGGTTAGATCCAAGAACTTCTTGCATAAATTGTGGGCGGCGAAAGTCTCTTGGGACGCACTATTTCAGGGAGAATTTCGGAAGGACTGGGACAGCATCATGTCGGATATCTGTAAGTTACCTCTGCTTGCTTTCGACCGTAAAGCCGCGGCCAGACAAACAGCAGTGAAGCAGGGCTGCGCAGAGCAGCGCAGAGCAGTTTCGCCTCGCTGGTAGCTGCTGGCTTATGCTCGTAAGTTAGGTGGCCAGACAAACAGCAGTGATGGGCGGAGCAGTGATGGGCGGAGCAGTGATGGGCGGTGGGCTACGATGGACGGTGTTTTGTGACACGCAACCTCAAATTTTGCTTAATAATTAGATGTAAAACAGGCAATATTTCATCAGATTAAGTTTATTTATATCTATGCATATCACCATGCTATGCATTATCTTCTTAGCATTACAAGTACACCCGTACACTGTCATATAGTACTTTTCATTTCGCAAAAATATTTCTACCCACAATGTTTGAAATGGCTTTGATGCTGTTTTTTAATTGTTCCAGGAAATTCGACAGAAAATTAATTGCATGATAATATGCTAGTTATGTTTGATGATGGAATAATCATGCAAATAATTCACTGACGCATGACTTGAAACCTTATAAATACTTGAATGTGGATTATTTTGCAGTACTGGACGTGTAGAGTCATTACAGAACGAGGAACATATTCGTTCAGGCGTATGAATATAAACATCTATGGATATAGCAACCCGAATTTGGAATTTTTTAACCAATAAACAAAATCTAAGTATAAAAGAAACTTTTGTGTTTAACGTGCGGCACTAAGTTTCAGTTTAAAGGCAATTTTCACGTAAAATTCGAACATCACTATCGTTTTGGAGAAACTAACAGTTTTTTAGTTGCGTGCTTTCAAGGTTATTTTTACCGATGTAATACTGACAAAACACAAACTTAAAAAATTCTGTATCGGCTTTGCCCAGCACTTTGCGCTGGTACAGAAAAAGTAAAAAATCCATCCTCTCTACATTTGACTCACATTTAACAATTATATTGGTGTGCGCACATATACGTGTTTTTATATATATATATATACACGCACCTATGAATATAACCTATGCATATATATGTTTCTATTCCTATTTTTCGAGTAAAAACAAAACCTCAAAACATTACATTTACCCAAAGCTTATGCTCGTAAGTTAGGTGGCCAGACAAACAGCAGTGATGGGCGGAGCAGTGATGGGCGGAGCAGTGATGGGCGGTGGGCTACGATGGACGGTGTTTTGTGAGAGGCAACCTCAAATTTTGTATAATAATTAGATGCAGAACATGTTTCTATTCCTATTTTTCGAGTAAAAACAAAACCTCAAAACATTACATTTACCCAAAGCTTATGCTCGTAAGTTAGGTGGCCAGACAAACAGCAGTGATGGGCGGAGCAGTGATGGGCGGTGGGCTACGATGGACGGTGTTGACCAGTTTACACTGAATCATATTTCAGAAACAAATATATTTATTGCAATTGCTTAATGATTCAAAAATAGATCTATCACTGCCCCAGAGGGCGTATCTGTGAATAAAAACAATGAAAAATATAAAAAAGACAAAGGAAAAAGTGCTCGTGAAAAATTATCATCTCTGTGCGTATGCTTATAGGTATCTATCTAACAAATAATTAAACAACAAATAATTCAGGAATTCCGAAGAATTCTCTAGTAGTATTTTGAATTATTTATAAGTTGTCAGCCATCTCTTGGGATATAAAATCTCCAAGAAATGATATTTTTGATTTAACTAGCCATTGACAGGGTTAATCTATTTGCACGCCACGTTTGGTTTGTCTACAAGTACGCGTCGTTTGGTTTATCTATTTGTACACCTCGGATAGTTGTCTATTAGTACGCCTCGTATAATTTGTCTATTAGTAAACCTCGAATGGTTTGTCTATTAGTAGACCACGTATAGTTTGTCTATTAGTACTCCTCATACGGTACGTTTGTCTAAGGGCGTCTTATATTGAGAAATTTTTTAAAAGCCAAAATGTTGCCATGTATTTCATATGCCAACCTTTTTTGAAATAAACGGTTTTCTTTCTTTCTCACAGATGACCTAACCTGTGTTTCCTCAGTATTACTTAGGAGAAAAATGTTTAATGTTTATAGATAAAAAAACTAATAGTTCATACGTAAAAGATATATGTTTCAAGTCAAGATTAATGTCATGTGCCAAAAATAGACCAGATATGAAATATTCGACATTGGTACGCTCTAAAGTTTAGGTATTGACAAAGAAAATGCTTGATATAGTATAGTTTTTCGATTTATGAGGTAGAAAATACCTATATACGTATAAATAACTGCACAATCCCACCTATCACTAACTTCCATAGCGTCTGCTATAAATGACCATTGTTCATTAACATAGTTATGATCGAAGTATTAAGAGATGCACCCCTGATCGCAGGAATAGCTTGTACCGAGGAGATCAGAAGATCGACATCCTTCCCGGACGAACTCTAGGGTGCAACTGACTGCTAGCTCCCGAGCAGTGTTTTATCACCCGAGATAAAACGCCGCTACTGCTTGCTTCAGACAGCGCTGCCCTGCACTGTTCTATGCTACTTGTCTGGCCACCCTAATAGGAATACCACTAAAATAAAACACCGCGCCGGCTCTGCTCTGCTCTGCCCCGCTCCACTGCTATTTGTCTGGCCGCGGCCTGAAACGTTGAGCGTTGACAGGTCTGTGTCCCTGGTGCTCTTCTGTGACGCTTCCAGAATTTCATATGGTTGCGCGATATATGCAGTGCAAGAATTAGGTGGGAAGTTGAAATCAAATTTGATTTTTGCTGAAAGTAAAGTGGCTCCGATCAAAACTAAAACAACCCACTTTGGAACTGCTTGCAACGTTCTTAGCCTTCAAATGCTTATTTGCCTTACTTAAAGAAACTAAATTGAAAATTCTGTCTATTACTTTTGCTATCGACGTACAGATAGTTCTGGCGTGGATTTTAACTGAAAACGTAAAAACTAAAAACATTTTCGCTCGAAATAGGGTGGAAGATATTACTCTTTTCGTTCTACATTGCGTCAGAAGTACGGAGTGGAAGCTAGCTTCAAGTATGTTCACACAGCACAAAACCCCGCAGACCTGGTGACACGTGAAATTGAATTTTCAGAGTTTGAAGACAAATTCATATTTTGGGTTCATGGCCTGGGGTTTCTTGTTGAGCCGCAGGCCAGTTGGCCGAAGGGAGTGCTGGGATGCTTGTCCCAGGGAAGCCAAGTTTTAGCTTCTAATGCAGCACTCTAGGGCCCCGAGTTGTTGGGATCCCGGATGACTGACTTGCCTAGTTTTCCTATCAAGGAACCTTTACATAGAGTTAATAAAGTATTCTGATCTGAACAAATTATTATGAGTAACTAGTAAAATTTTAAAGTTTATTGCACTGACACGAGGAGAAGATGTTGACACGTCGGAACTTATGTCGAGAGCAAAATTCTATTGGATGTCGTTTGAGCAGACCCGGGGTTTTCAATCTGAACTAGAATTTCTCAAATTAAAACGTTCAAATACACCGGTTTTGGTCATAAACTTGAATTTATATATTGATGATAAGGGCCTTTTGCGTTCGAAGGGGAGGCTCGATAAATGAAATTATTTCTCACGATGTGAGGCACCCCATTCTCATGCCTAAAAATAGTCACTTAACAATTCTTTTCATTCGTGATGCTCACTCAAAGTGCAGGCACTTGGGTCTCAATTCTACTCTTAACTCAGTTCGAAATTCAGGTTTATGGATACCTGCGATACCTGCAAGTCGCGCAGTCGTAAAGCGAACGGTCGCTCTATGTCCAATATGTCGTAGATTTAATAGCAGAGCTTTCAAGTTTCCCAAGCAAACGGATTTCGCGAAAGATAAGGTGAATTTTATAAAACCTTTCCGCAACGTCGGTGTAGATTATGGGTCATTTTAATGTGGACTTTGGTGGTAAGGTAATGAAAATGTACCTACTAATATTCACATGTCTAAATATTAGGGTTGTTCGTTTGGAAATGGTTCAGAGTATGTCAGTAGGAGATTTTCTTCTAGCTTTTGTGCGCTGTTGTAACGCTTACGAAATACACGATGAGATTTACAGTGATAATGCTGGCAGTTACATTAAATCGTTGCAAATATTAGAGAAGTCTGCTACTAACAGCGACTTCAAGACTTTTTTGCAGAAGAATAGAATCAGACATATTAGAGTTCCGCTCTATAGTCCATGGGCAGCTTCGGCATGGGAGCGAATGCTGCGAACAATAAAGAGTCCTTTGTACAAAGCTGTTGGTCGAAAGAGATTAGACTATTTTGAATTGATTACCATTCTTTCGGATGTTCAATTATCTGCTAATTCTCGTCCTTTAACATATAGGTCTTCCAAAAATCTGGAAGAAATCCTTTCTCTTAATAGTTTCCTTAGACTTGAGGTTGGGAGGAGCATATTGATGCCGCCCTTGGACGAGTCAGATCGTCCTACCGAGCGGGAGGATTTAATTGAATCCCTTGTTCACCGTGAGCTTCGTTAACAAAAGTTCAAGGAACTGTGGTTTGAAGAGTATTTGCTTTCCTTAAGGGAATTAGGTAACGACTTGTACGAGGAAAACTGGGAGAACTAAATCAAAATAAGAGATATTCTGCTGATAAATTTAGAAACTAAAGTATGGCCCTTATGGCAGATGGGGCGAGTAATAGACTTGTTTCACGGGACTGATGGGAAAAATAGGTCAGTATTAGGTCAGATCGGTCAGAAGGGGTGTACTCAATTAATTTGTTGTATGCTCTAAAACTTTCGCTTTCTTCCGGTTCATCAGACGGTGGAGAGAGGGCCGAGAACCTTGCGCCTGCACGGCAGCAGGAGTTGCCCAGACCTACCCGGGCAGCAGCTGCACGGTGTCGCGCAAAGCTTCGTCAGAGCAATTGAAAATTGCCTTCGCCCTGACCGGGAATATATTGAAAATTTGGTTCTTAAACCGTGACCTTCAGAGTGGAACTGGAACATTTAGCGTGCGCTTAACTGCAGTCAATTGTTTTACACCTGCAATTGGAGGTGTGATAGGAGGTTCCTGCGCAGGCTGTGGAAGATTCGTTTTGAGAGCCGTTTTGTTCGCACATTAAGTTCATTTTCGTCAAGTTTCTTCTTTTCCGCTTAAATGTTTAGTTGGTGTGACTGTGATTTCACTTTATTGAGGTATAATTTTGCATGTCTGCGCCTCTTTCGTTCACTCTTTAGTTTGTTCGTGGGTTTGGCTTAATGCCGGTTTTAATCTTTCATATTAAACTCGAATTGTTCGTGAGTTTGGCTTAATGTCGGTTTTAATTTTTCATATTAAACTCGAATTAATAAAACTAAAACTATAAGTAGAGGAGTTGAACGTGACCCTCTGGCTGCCCTTGTGGCAGATTGCCTTCTCGGCTGCGATACGCAGAACTTAACCTTAAAATTAGACGTCATGTCTTGGCTGCTTGAGAGCAGAGTTAACCTTAACTTTTAACCGACCTTATGTCCTTGAAATAACTAATTAAAATTAAGCCATGCTTATTTCGCTTGATTCCTAACAAATTAACCTTCTACTTGGTATAATAGAGTGGATCTATTCCTTACTCTATTTTCCTCTTTATAAAAGCTTTACAAAGGCTCTTGTTTATGGTCCCTTTTGAAGGCGACAAATAGGTACGTAAAGTATAGGCTTTTGTAATGTACAATTATATTCATCATATTGTTATACCTTTCTGTAATTCTTCGAATACTGAATATTAAAGTGCCTCAGTAAACTGTAACAATGAATCTGAATATTGTTCAGATAAGAATACGCGGCGCATCTCTACTTCTTCGGTGGCGCTTGGTAACTTTCGACTGGTTTCGACTGGGCGTGTCGACTGGTTATCTTGTGTATAAGCCTTCGTTATCTTATGGGTGAGGAGAGGGAGATTCCTGTTCTTGAACGAAGCAACGTGCCTATAACTGAAACATAGTAACTTTCTATTAGCTTGGTGGATTGTACTTAGTTTTCTTGTCTTTTCATTCCAGGATGCGTCGATCCTTACATGGAACAAGTTAACTTAAATGGTCTCTAAACGGAAACCTACGTCAGTGAAAACGTTGTCGTGTTGACTCTCCAATACATCTACTGTTGGTTGTTCGCTTTTAATTTCCTCCTTAAAATTACCATAATCGACAACCAATTTCTCAATTTTGGCTACACAAGTTAGGCGAGTCATTTGTTTCATCGAAACAATCTCTGTTTGCACCTTATCATGGAGCTTGATAACCTGTGCCCACCAGGTACCTCACAACTTCTTTAACAAACCTAGGTCCGACATTTAGCGGCTGTTTACGGAAACACTCGATATTTAACACCAATGAAGGGCACCAACACGTCAAGTACAGCCCGAATCGTAACTAGGCAAAATCAGTTTTGGCAAAATCAGTCAAGGCAAAATCAGTCAAGGCAAAATTCGTTTAAGCAAAATCAATTTAGGCAAAATCAGTACAGGCAAAATCAGTATAGGCGAAATCAGTCAAGGCAAAATTTGTTTAGGCAAAATCGGTTTAGGCAAAATCAGTCACGACAAAATTTGTTAAAGCAAAATCAGGTTAGGCAAAATCAGGTTAGGCAAAATCAGCTTAGGCAAAATCAGTTTAGGCAAAATCAGTTTATGCAAAATCAGTCAAGGCGAAATCAGTCAAGGCGAAATCAGTTCAGGCAAAATCAGTCAAGGCGAAATCAGTCAAGGCGAAATCAGTTCAGGCAAAATCAGTCAAGGCAAAATTCGTTTAGGCAAAATCAGTTCGGACGAAATCAGTTTAGGCAAAATCAGTTTAGGCAAAATCAGTATTGGCAAAATCAGTTTAGGCAAAATCAGTCAAGGCAAAATTCGTTTAGGCAAAATCAGTTGAACATATCTTACCAAGCAAACAACCAGAGCAAGAAGTACACCAGAAATAAGAGAGCGCAGAGAATAGAGCACAACGATGACAACCTGGGGGGAGTCACCAGTGAGCACCAGAGACACGATCGCGTGCTCCAAGATCCTGTCTACAGCGCCACAACAAAAAAGTCACGACGAACTGCAGAAAGGGAATAAAACACACTGCTAGAGATAATTTATTGAAGAAAAACAATAGCCACATGGAGGTAGAAAGTGGCAAGTGGGCCCTCACTGACAGGCATCACTGCAGCGGAATGATTCCTACTCTGACCCGCCCTGAAGCCAGTACGGACCGGACTGGGCAAGCACCAGTGCTTGTCCACCCGCGTATACCGGTCCGACTGTGTCGCGACGTTTTGCTAAAAGTGAAAAACCAGGAAAACTATCTATTGTGATATAACAAAAGAACACGTGAAATACAAAACTAAACTATCAATTTGGAAAATAGGAACGTAAACTATCAATTGGCAAAGTAAAGAAAATATACTACTAATATATTTCACAGATGAAAAGACCGGCTCCTCTAATATATATTGAAGTCTAGAGACGCAAGCAAAGTGACGGGCGGAACGGTCAGGACAAAGTACGGGGTCTACTGACCCACCTCGGCCCCGCTTCTGCCAATGCGCTTATGCGATGATCCAGTTAGAGAATACGTGTGCTCCAGGTGCTCGCCGGGTTCCTCTCTCAAATAAGCTGATTAGTTGTCACCCATCGTTCAAACGGCCTTTCAAAGCTAAATAGAGAGACCATCCATAGTGTATCAGAGAAATCCGCAAGCCTGGTGAAGTGAAGTGCCGTGGTTGGATGTTGGGTTTGGACTGTCGATTCAAAGCCGCTGACTGAGGATGTAGCGTTCGGAGGTTGCATACAGAAGCTGACGACAAAAAAATGGCATAAAGGGCCAATCAGAAGTCACCAAAAAATGCCCATAACACATCTCGCATTGTCAGGTACCGAGGACAATACAAAGCAGCTGAAAACTATGCTATTTTCATCACCAAGCATCAATGTTTCGTGCCTCCATGCTGCAAGACTCCGTGCCTCCATGCTTCTATGTCTCTGTGCCTCCATGCTTCTATGTCTCTGTGCCTCCATGCTTCAATGCCTCCGTGCCTCCATGCTTCTATGTCTCTGTGCCTCCATGTTCCAATGCCTCCGTGCCTCCATGCTTCTATGTCTCTGTGCCTCCATACTTCTATGTCTCTGTGCCTCCATGCTCCAATGCCTCCGTGCCTTCATGCTTCTATGTCTCTGTGCCTCCATGTTCCAATGCCTCCGTGCCTCCATGCTTATATGTCTCTGTGCCTCCATGCTTCTATGTCTCTGTGCCTCCATGCTCCAATGCCTCCGTGCCTCTATGCTTCTATGTCTCTGTGCCTCCATGCTTCTATGTCTCTGTGCCTCCATGCTCCAATGCCTGTGTGCCTCCATGCTTCTATGCCTCTATTCTCCCTCTGGTATGCTTGTACTATTTGGTATATTTCAAGCGGTATTTTAGATAACATGGCAAGCTAGAGTTGTCAGTTCATTGAACGTACTTTCAAAACACTTTTTCATGAAATGCGGGATTCACAGATAATCCTCTCCACTAATGCATCACATAAGTTCACCTATATGTATTTTCGAAATAATTCACCTATCTACTCTAAATTACTCCCAAACGAGATCTCAAAACAGTTTTTCTTTTGAGAGTGGTTTGAAGTCGAGAGGTGCATTACTTCGGAAGTCACACGTTAGTAAACTGATTTATTTCATTAGTTAGGGGGCAAATCTGTAAAAGATCCGAAATACGTGTTGAGTTATCTTCTTGAGAACTTATTTAAACAACTGATCCTTCATGAACTCATTTTCACCTGATGGAAATGTCACTTCTGCGATGGAGCAATTTATCTTTGAATGTAACCTATAATATCAGTCATTTTTTTTAATCCGTATTTCACGATGCCTCTGTCGGAAATTGCCATCCTATGAGCACCGACATTCGGTATTCGTTCTCTAAGAATTTATTTCGGAGTAGCTATTCACGGTTATTGTAGGTATGATAGTTTCCCCTAATAGCCAATTCGATGACGCGCAAATGATACATATATCCTGATGTATTTGAACTTCTATAGAAATCAATCGAAGAAGTTTCATTTTCACTCACAGTTTGACATGAACTTTGGTCAAAATGAGTGCCTGATGGAGAATGGGTTTCATGTTTCTTTGAGATTTACTCCGTCGCCGAACACCTCGGATAGGTTGTTGCATGAAGAATATGCCATCCTACTGCGCATCTAATTAGATAACGTTATCTGCTACAGATAGAAGGTTCAGTAACTCTTCTTGTCATACTGCGTGCGAGAAATTACTTGAACATTTCGAGAAGAAATATTCACTGTTACTCCCTGACAGGTGCTATGAACAAGAGGCCAAGAACCTCCTCACAGCGCGCTTCAATTCAATCTAATCTGTCTCACACGAGGCACATGTCGAGCTTAGTGCTGCCACAATCTCATCTGTCTCACACAAGGCACATGTCGAGCTCAGTGCTGCCACAATCTCATCTGTCTCACACAAGGCACCTGTCGAGCTCAGTGCTGCCACAATCTCATCTGTCTCACACAAGGCACATGTCGAGCTCAGTGCTGCCACAATCTCATCTGTCTCACACAAGGCACCTGTCGCGTTTAGTGCTGCCACAAGCTCATATATCTTACACAAGGCACCTGTCGTGCTTAGTGCTGCCACAGGCTCATCTGTCTCACACAAGGCACCTGTCGAGCTTAGTGCTGCCACAAGCTCATCTGTCTCACACAAGGCACCTGTCGAGCTCTGTGCTGCCACAATCTCATCTGTCTCACACAAGGCACCTGTCGAGCTCAGTGCTGCCACAATCTCATCTGTCTCACACGAGGCACCTGTCGAGCTCAGTGCTGCCACAATCTCATCTGTCTCACACAATGCACCTGTCGAGCTTAGTGCTGCCACAAGCTCATCTGTCTCACACAAGGCACCTGTCGAGCTCTGTGCTGCCACAATCTCATCTGTCTCACACAAGGCACCTGTCGAGCTCAGTGCTGCCACAATCTCATCTGTCTCACACAAGGCACCTGTCGAGCTCAGTGCTGCCACAATCTCATCTGTCTCTCACAAGGCACATGTCGAGCTCAGTGCTGCCACAATCTCATCTGTCTCACACAAGGCACCTGTCGAGCTCAGTGCTGCCACAATCTCATCTGTCTCACACAAGGCACAAGTCGAGCTCAGTGCTGCCACAATCTCATCTGTCTCACACGAGGCACATGTCGAGCTTAGTGCTGCCACAATCTCATCTGTCTCACACAAGGCACCTGTCGAGCTCAGTGCTGCCACAATCTCATCTGTCTCACACAAGGCACCTGTCGAGCTTAGTGCTGCCACAATCTCATCTGTCTCACACAAGGCACCTGTCGAGCTTAGTGCTGCCACAATCTCATCTGTCTCACACAAGGCACCTGTCGAGCTTAGTGCTGCCACAAGCTCATCTGTCTCACACAATGCACCTGTCGAGCTCAGTGCTGCCACAATCTCATCTGTCTCACACAAGGCACCTGTCGAGCTCAGTGCTGCCACAATCTCATCTGTCTCACACAAGGCACCTGTCGAGCTTAGTGCTGCCACAATCTCATCTGTCTCACACAAGGCACCTGTCGAGCTTAGTGCTGCCACAAGCTCATCTGTCTCACACAATGCATCTGTCGAGCTCAGTGCTGCCACAATCTCATCTGTCTCACACAAGGCACCTGTCGAGCTCAGTGCTGCCACAATCTCATCTGTCTCACACAATGCACCTGTCGAGCTTAGTGCTGCCACAAGCTCATCTGTCTCACACAAGGCACCTGTCGAGGTCAGTGCTGCCACAATCTCATCTGTCTCACACAAGGCACCTGTCGAGCTTAGTGCTGCCACAAGCTCATCTGTCTCTCTCACACAAGGCACCTGTCGAGCTCAGTGCTGCCACAACCTCATCTGTCTCACACAAGGCACCTGTCGAGCTCAGTGCTGCCACAATCTCATCTGTCTCACACAAGGCACCTGTCAAGCTCAGTGCTGTCACAATCTCATCTGTCTCACACAAGGCACCTGTCGAGCTCAGTGCTGCCACAATCTCATCTGTCTCACACAAGGCACCTGTCGAGCTCAGTGCTGCCACAATCTCATCTGTCTCACACAATGCACCTGTCGAGCTTAGTGCTGCCACAATCTCATCTGTCTCACACAAGGCACCTGTCGAGCTCAGTGCTGCCACAATCTCATCTGTCTCACACAATGCACCTGTCGAGCTTAGTGCTGCCACAATCTCATCTGTCTCACACGAGGCACCTGTCGAGCTCAGTGCTGCCACAATCTCATCTGTCTCACACAATGCACCTGTCGAGCTTAGTGCTGCCACAAGCTCATCTGTCTCACACAAGGCACCTGTCGAGCTTAGTGCTGCCACAGGCTCATCTGTCTCACACAAGGCACCTGTCGAGCTTAGTGCTGCCACAAGCTCATCTGTCTCACACAAGGCACCTGTCGAGCTTAGTGCTGCCACATGCTCATCTGTCTCACACAAGGCACCTGTCGAGCTCAGTGCTGCCACAATCTCATCTGTCTCACACAAGGCACCTGTCGAGCTCAGTGCTGCCACAATCTCATCTGTCTCACACGAGGCACCTGTCGAGCTCAGTGCTGCCACAATCTCATCTGTCTCACACAAGGCACCTGTCGAGCTCTGTGCTGCCACAAGCTCATCTGTCTCACACAAGGCACCTGTCGCGTTTAGTGCTGCCACAAGCTCATATATCTCACACAAGGCACCTGTCGTGCTTAGTGCTGCCACAGGCTCATCTGTCTCACACAAGGCACCTGTCGAGCTTAGTGCTGCCACAAGCTCATCTGTCTCACACAAGGCACCTGTCGAGCTCTGTGCTGCCACAATCTCATCTGTCTCACACAAGGCACCTGTCGAGCTCAGTGCTGCCACAATCTCATCTGTCTCACACGAGGCACCTGTCGAGCTCAGTGCTGCCACAATCTCATCTGTCTCACACAATGCACCTGTCGAGCTTAGTGCTGCCACACGCTCATCTGTCTCACACAAGGCACCTCTCGAGCTCTGTGCTGCCACAATCTCATCTGTCTCACACAAGGCACCTGTCGAGCTCAGTGCTGCCACAATCTCATCTGTCTCACACGAGGCACCTGTCGAGCTCAGTGCTGCCACAATCTCATCTGTCTCACACAAGGCACCTGTCGAGCTTAGTGCTGCCACAATCTCATCTGTCTCACACGAGGCACCTGTCGAGCTCAGTGCTGCCACAATCTCATCTGTCTCACACAATGCACCTGTCGAGCTTAGTGCTGCCACAAGCTCATCTGTCTCACACAAGGCACCTGTCGAGCTCTGTGCTGCCACAATCTCATCTGTCTCACACAAGGCACCTGTCGAGCTTAGTGCTGCCACAAGCTCATCTGTCTCACACAAGGCACCTGTCGAGCTCTGTGCTGCCACAGGCTCATCTGTCTCACACAAGGCACCTGTCGAGCTCTGTGCTGCCACAGGCTCATCTGTCTCACACAAGGCACCTGTCGAGCTTAGTGCTGCCACAAGCTCATCTGTCTCACACAAGGCACCTGTCGAGCTTAGTGCTGCCACAAGCTCATCTGTCTCACACAAGGCACCTGTCGAGCTCTGTGCTGCCACAGGCTCATCTGTCTCACACAAGGCACCTGTCGAGCTTAGTGCTGCCACAATCTCATCTGTCTCACACGAGGCACCTGTTGAGCTTAGTGCTGCCACAATCTCATCTGTCTCACACAAGGCACCTGTCGAGCTTAGTGCTGCCACAATCTCATTTGTCTCACACAAGGCACCTGTCGAGCTTAGTGCTGCCACAATCTCATCTGTCTCACACAAGGCACCTGTCGAGCTTAGTGCTGCCACAGGCTCATCTGTCTCACACAAGGCACCTGTCGAGCTCTGTGCTGCCACAGGCTCATCTGTCTCACACAAGGCACCTGTCGAGCTCAGTGCTGCCACAATCTCATCTGTCTCACACAAGGCACCGGTCGAGCTTAGTGCTGCCACAATCTCATCTGTCTCACACAAGGCACCTGTCGAGCTCAGTGCTGCCACAATCTCATCTGTCTCACACAATGCACCTGTCGAGCTTAGTGCTGCCACAATCTCATCTGTCTCACACAAGGCACCTGTCGAGCTTAGTGCTGCCACAATCTCATCTGTCTCACACAAGGCACCTGTCGAGCTTAGTGCTGCCACAATCTCATCTGTCTCACACAAGGCACCTGTCGAGCTCAATGCTGCCACAAGCCGCAACGTTAACGAGATTTCGCTTCATGAAAATTAGCGACCTAAAAAATAAATTTAAATTCAAATTTCTTACGAACTCCCTTCATATGTTTACAGTTGCTTGTCTTCAGTTATTTTTTCATGCAACGCTATACAATATTACCGTCGTTTATGAAAATAGTAATACCTAAGGTAATGTGTCAAAAGGTTTAAGAGAAAGCATTACTAAACGTTCATATATTTTTTCTTATCTTTAGCTTTAAGGCCTAATTATGGTGTCCATAGGTTACATAAATTCACCCGATTGGTTTTGTTATGTGTGTGCGGCTTCTGAATGAACGAATGCTAGAGAGCGCATGTCTGTACTATGATTCAAAGGTGGGTACAGGTGAATCCTGAGCTGTACAAAATTCTACATGTCATTGTAAATTTAGATTAAAAATATAAAATTTAGATACCTGCGGCTGATACGTGCAAGCACATTTTGTTCGGAACTTCATTCAAAACGTGACCGCAGCTGACCTCGGAACGCAACAGGTTTGAGCGTCGGATTCCTCCCCAACCCGCCACTGTTCTCTTCGTCTAATCTTCAGTGCCGTATAATGCATTCAGGCAACGTAACGTTTACGGTTACACTTCAGCCCAGGTTCGCGTGTGTACTACTGTATTGGCGTACTGTTTTGCGCGCTTGAACCTCGTCACCGCCTCTGAAGGCTGCCTGTCCGGAGGAACCCGTGGACGTGTGGGAGCTTCTCGGACCGTCGCATTGATGGCCCAGACAGGGTAACCGTTAAGTGTGCCAGGAACACTCCTACGGCGTATCAAATATGAACTATAACGTTCTGGTCCTCTGAGCAAGGACCTGATAAATTTTTCACTTTAATGCCGTGTATTGTATATATCAACCTGTCGCTATTAATATTTAGATTTCAAACGTTCAACGACTATTGCCCCCACTGTAACGGTAATTGTAACTATAATTAACTAAGAAATTTCATTTAGAGGCATAAAGTGTGCGCTGGATGGGAGATGCCTGGAGGGAGGAGTCAAGAGTGGTCTCTAGTTTGAAATAAACTTTCCTTAGAGCCCTTGACTTTCCTTAAAGTTCATCTGCTTGAAATGCGCGTGCGGCTTGCGTGGTTGGATAAGGAGGGTAAAGAAGCACAACCCAATAGCACTCCGGAGTTCCTATACTAAGGCATGAGTCAAGTAACCACACGGCAGACAGTTGTTTTTGTTTCGCAAATGTCACAGCCATTTTTCAAAAAACTTGAGCATCTGTTAGGTACCCGCACGTTTCTTCAGTTTCCAAACCAATTACACATGATCCTAAAAGCTGTCCAGCATCATTAATCAATAGCACATACATTCTATACTGTCGATGAACAAACGCAAAAAAGCGTATTTTTTCATCTTCCAGCGACGCATCCGACCCTGACTACCAATCCAGAAAAGGTGTTCATTTATTGAACAATGATGATTTTTCTAATCAGGCACGAGCCGTAGCCCTCACAAGAGGTCAAGCTGAAATGCTCAGTTCATGCCTTAAAAAACGTAATTTCCCTTTACCAGGTACAGCTACTGAACTTTTTCGCCGCAGACGAGAAAAACATTTGAAACTTTTCGCAACGAATATCGTTATTTGCAGACGTTGACATTCAGACGTTGAAGGTCTATTGTCAATCCTAGGGTGGAGCGCAGCATTGAAGCATGAAGATTGTTCGTCGACTCCTCGAAAACTAGTTTGATACCAGTATTATAACACACGGGAAACTAATTTGAACCAGCCCTTGTTGAATATTCTATCTACAATTAAAGAAACGTGAAACCATGTCGCCACTTCATGAAAAAACGCTATTTTGATTATCAATAGTGTACCTGCGGGAATTTAAGAGTCATCACCATTCTCATGTGAAAGCAGCAAGTGGACACCAAGTACTGCTGTTTTATCTGCTAGTTGGACGGTGGAGATAACGAGCAACGCTACATAAAACAGTTTCCCAATTAGAAAAGAAATGTATCTATGAAATACAAATTTTCTTCGTGTGCCCTTGATCGAACGAGATAAAAGTCTTATGCCACCGCTTATGCTTTAAATTTGCTAATGTCAATAATCTGTTCACAGGAACCCTTACTACAATGTTGTCTGATACTAAAATGACTAGGAGATGTAAGCAAGCGACATGTACGACGACTTCGACCTGCATGTTCAGAAACCCTGACGTCAAGTGCTCGGTGGGTGGAACCCACATATTGCAATACGCAATGCGCACAACTGAAATTATAGACGAGGGAAGATCGCATGCCGGTCGGGAGCACATCTTTAAATCTAAAAAAAATGATCCAATGGTACGCTTGTTAACTAAAATAATACGGTAGGAAATGTCCGGGAAAAATTAAGTCATAAGCATTAAAAGATCTTTTCTCTACTTTTCCGATTGATATC
The DNA here is from genome assembly GCA_030386875.1 of Morinoia aosen. Classification (NCBI taxonomy): domain Eukaryota; kingdom Metazoa; phylum Arthropoda; class Malacostraca; order Amphipoda; family Talitridae; genus Morinoia; species Morinoia aosen. The sequence continues at coordinate 51,506,169 of CM059576.1, read as the reverse complement.
CAAAATATGGCAACACACAATAACTATAGTTCAGAGATTGAACACGAGATTTCGGAATAAATTTACTATTCAGAAACTTATCAATGGCACGAAAAATGACAGAATGTGGATAACCATTAGTTGTACAACAAGACTGCAAAGAGTAAATTCTTTCTGGAGGTCAGTGTGATTTGAACAAATATTATAGGCATGAGTAATAAGGGTTGAAAAGCTATTAAGTTTAAATCTCTTGAAACAGAAACTAAAGTAACTTAGACCTAACCCTGAGAATGTTGGATTTCTGTAGACTGAGGTTATGAATTTATTTCCCGATCGGTGAACATTGATATCAAAATAATTCAATTGCTTATTTTTTTCCAAATATAAAGTGAATTTGATATTAGGGTGCCTGGAATTAAAATATTGAACAAAGGAATAGGCATCATATTTGTTTTTGAAACGAACAAAAGTATCATCAATATAGCGCCTATAGAAAACTGGTTTGAATGAAGGTGGACACTGATTTTAACCATTTCTGTTCGTTGTGACACATGAAAATGTTGGCGAAAGTAGGGCCTAAAGAGAGGCTCATACCCAACCCTTCAATTTGTTCATAAATACGACCATTGAAAACAAAGAAGAATTTCGCATACATAGTTCTAAAAGATTCTGCGGTAGCAGTCGATATTGTGGGAAGTATATGGGGTGCAAGGTTATGATTCTGCTTCCAAACCTGAAAAATCGGCCTGTCAGAAATTAGAAACGAGTTCTGCGTGTATGCGTACCGGCAAGTTCCTAGCAATTTGCTCACGAAACTTACTCAACGCTACCACAATGTTTTAAAATTTCTCATCAAATGATGCTGGACACGATAATAAAGGGTAACAAGAACATTCTGCAGAAAAAACAGCCATTATGGGAGAAATCTAGTACTGGTGTTTTAAGCATACCCATCTATAAGTTTCAAGCAACTACCTCGAGCACACTTGCTCCGCCACTCAATATTTTGTTTAAAATTTCCTAACAAAATAATGCTGACACAAAATATTCCCTTGAGTCAGAAACTAGAAAGAGCTGTCACACAAGGCTAACAGAATATTTTGTTCTCCAAAGAACAGTAAGCAAAAAGGAATTATTGCCTGAAAGTATACAAGTAAAGTTAGAATCCACATAATGTATTTTGAAAACACGATAATACAAAGTTAATTTTGTTTAATTCGTGGCAGTACAACAAGTATTTTACTTCCTATGGCTGGGGTTGAATCAACTTCGGATAATGTGATAAAAATGTTTGCTAGCTGTCGAAAAGAAGAAAAAATCTGAAATGCTCTACTGGACGCTAAAAATACCGCCCTCAATGATTTCAAGTCGTGCGTAAGCGGTGACACGATGATGGTATTGGGGTTACAGATCGTAATGGTCAAATGAATCGTATAGCGTGATGAAAACATGACAGGTCACGGTGTTCATGGCAGGTCTCGATGTTCATGGCAGGTCACGATGTTCATGGCAGGTCACGATGTGCATGGCAGGTCACGATGTTCATGGCAGGTCACGATGTTCATGGAAGGTCACGATGTTCATGGCAGGTCACGATGTTCATGGCAGGTAACGATGTTCATGGCAGGTCACGATGTTCATGGCAGGTCACGATGTTCACGGCAGGTCACGATGTTCATGGCAGGTCACGATGCTAATGTCAGGTCACGATGCTCATGGCAGGTCACGATGTTCATGGCAGGTCACGATGTTCATGGCAGGTCACGGTTGACTATTTTATGAGGGTATGCACTCTGCATTTCGTCGAGAGAAGGTTTGAGTTTATGAATGAATAATGACTCTAATATACGTACGTCTAAGCTGGCGGTACAAGTATCTAATATTTTAAATTTGTTAATGTCAATAACCTGTACACAGGAACCACTACTACAATGTTGTCTGACGCTAGAATGAGTAGGAGACGTAAGCAAGCGGCCTGTACGATGACTTCGACCTGCATATTCAGCAACCCTGACGTAAAGCGCTCGGTGAGTTGAACCCACGTACTACGATGCGCAATGCGCACAACTGAAATTATAGACGAGCAAAGATTGCGTGCTGGTTAGGAGCACATCTTTAAATCTAACAAAAAATGATCTAATGGTAAATTTCCGGGAAGCATTTAATCAAAAGTACTAAAAAGTCTTTGCTCAACTTTACCGCTTGATATCCAAAATAGGGTAAAACGCAGTAAATATAGTTTAGAGCTTGAACATGAGATTTCCGAATAAATTTACTATTTAGGAACTTATTGATGGTACGAGAAATAACTGAATGGGGATAACCATTGGTTGTAAAATAAGACTGCAAAAAAGTAATTTTTTACGAAGGTCAATGTAGTTTGAATAAAAACAATAGGCGCGAGTTTTAAGGGTTGAGTTGCTATTAAGGAGCTTCACCCAGGCCACTGGCGGTCCGATGAACCATTTTCATGTTGCTGTTGGAAAAGGATTCTTAGGTGGTGGACTATTCAGAATCATGAATTTTCGACCCCATATAAAAAGGAAATAATGCCCCAAAAAATTCAAAAAAACCCTTTGTTTACAATGCTTTAAGGATTCTAAAACTGTCTTTGGTTTTGTTCTAGCATAAAAACTGAATGAGTTCTATTTTTTTGAAACATCAGTAGAAATGAACTAAAAACCAATATGTCAAATTTCTTCCAAAAACTATGGCCTGAATCGAAAAAATCACTAGCAGAAATTGTGTTACTTCTCAAAAGTGACATAATAGTCGAATTTCACACGAATCAAACAACAAAGATAAAATTTCATAATTTTTACAAGAAATTGTTTTTTGTAAATTACAATTCACATTGTGAATATGAAGTTAAGCCTGGAGATTATCGAATTAACAATGAAAAGAGCATTCAATTGCATAAATTTTTCCTTGTATTACACATCAAAAAAAAATTCGTTCATGGCTTATACCCAAAGCCTCCCATTTTCAACATTCAATAGAATAAAAGAATAGAAGTTGGTGAGTTCTCATGCTAGAAAAAAACAAAGGCAGTTTTGAAATCCTTGGAACATTGTAAAAAAGTTACAGGTACCAATTTTCCATTCAAAACTTTTCGTTTTTTATGTGCAAAAATTAGTTTAAAAATGTAAATGCCATTAGTGATCAAATATCGCACATAAAAAACGAAAAGTTTCAAATGGAAAATTGGTACGCGTAACTTTGTTTACCATGCTTCACGGATTCTAAATCTCATATATTTTGTTCTAGCATAAAAACTCAATGACTTCTATTCATGTAAAATATCCATAAAAATGTTCAAAAAACTAATATTTTGTAATTTTCTCAAAAAATAAGGCCTTAATCGAAAAAGGTACACGAGTAAAATATGTTTACCTTCAACATATCCATAAATGGGCCATATTTCAAACGAAGCGGATGTAAATGTGAAAATCGATGGGTTGACCGTTAATTTAAATCTCTTGCAACAGAAACTAAAGTAACCCAAACCGAACCCAGAGAATGTAGGTTTTCTACAGACTCAGGTTACGAATTTATTACCAGATCGTTGAACATTGATATCAAGAAAATTCAATTGATTATTTTTTTCAAGATCTAAAGTGAATTTCATATGGGGATGTCTGGAATTTAAATATTGAAGAGAGGAATGGGCATCAAATTGGTTTTTGAAAAGGACAAAAGTATCATCAATATAGCGCCTATAGAAAACTGGTTTGAATGAAGTCGAACACTGATTTAACCATTTCTGTCCATTGCGACACATGGAAATGTGTCACTTTAAAACAAATTTCTCAATACATCTCGTAAACTAAAGAAATCAACGTTAGACTACAACTTTCTCTGTGAATGCAAGATCTACAGCATCACGAATAAATTTCTACACTTCAAGCTGTACAAGAGGTACCTCCACACAACCAACTTCTATAAATCCTGGCAGACCAGCCTCCTCTCTCGGGAGATCAACTTTAAGAAGATTAATATTGTAAAGTTACCCTCCGAGCTATATGAATGCCGCAGCAGAATCTCACAAGCCTTTCCTGGAGTGACCTGGGCCATGATGGAGTGACCCGTGCCCTATGAACCAGAGTTGTGCACAACTATTATAGTTCTTTTCCGTTGAGCAGCCTTCTCAAGTTCTTATTGGTATTTGGTGTGGATTATTTTTTTTTAATTCTGAAAAGTTGGCGTTAAGGTGATAATTCCAGTTGTTCAAATTTTTTATCCGATTCGTTTGAAAATTGGCCAGTATATGTACAAAAAATTATTTTTGGGTTTAGAGCTATATAACTTTTTTCTCAAATTTGGAAAAAAAAACTCATATTTTTCTTAGAAATGTTCCATGGAGCCCAAAACTGTCTTTGGTTTTGTTCTAGAATCAAAACTCTATGAGGAGATACGGTGTGAATGTTGAAAGTTATTTGTTTTGGGTATAAGCCATAACAAAATTTTTTGTTGAAGTGTAATATAATGGACAATATATGTAATTGCATGCAGTTTTAATTTTCATTTCAATAATCTCCATACATAACTTCATATTCACACTGTGTATTGTGGTTTCCAAAGAAAAAAACATTTTTTTTATTTAACATCATGAAATTGTTTATTTTCAGTCTGATTCTTATGAAATTTGACTATAGTATGTAACTTTTGAAACGAAACGCAATTTTTTTATATTCATTTTTCGATTAAGGCCTTAGTTTATGGAAAAATTTGACACATTGGTTTTTTAGTTTATATTTATTGATATTTCAAACCGTATCTCCTCATTGAGTTTTTATGCTAGAACAAAAATAAAGTCTGTCCTTAGAACAATTTTCACCAAAGTTGATTTTCAAATTATTCATTTCCCGTTTTGTTTTCTTTTTATATGAGGTTGAAATGGCGTCGAAAATTCAAGATTTGTGTCCCTTCCCCCCCCCCACTGGCGGGAAAGGATCTATTGTCCGTATCGCCATAAAATTTTAGGACCGAATAGTCCACCACTTAAGGGTCCGTTTCGATCAACAAAACAAAAAAGCTCACCGGACCGACAGGGGCCCGGCAGCGGCCTGGCGGGATCACCTTAACAATGCAGCAAAAATTTCCTAACCGCGCCAAAATTTTCAACTTCACTTATCAATTGCAATCACTCGCATTCAAATATTTTTATGGCTTCAATATTCGAAGTTTCCTCAGGAATATTTTTGAAGACCAACTAATTGCGAACAAAACTAGCTATATTGAGCGTATGCAATCAATTATTTCTGATCCGAGTAAATTCCTCCCAATTGCTGAGCCAATGCAAAAATACTCTTTGTAAATTGAAGATAAGGTAAATAACTTTGCACTCTAACTCAAGAATTTAAATTTATTGCAAGATGATATTTATGAGAAGCTAATTTGATCCGGCTCATGCCCAGGTCTTCTACACGGACTACCAAAAATTCATAAACCTAACTTTGCGACTACGTCACCATTTCGACCAATTTTTGCGCGCTTATAAATGTGCTACCTATATTGTTTCACAATGTTTAGTTCTGTTGCTTAGCAATTTAACTCTTAATGATTTCACTGTTCAAAATTCGTATGACTTTGTACAAACTATTTCTACTCAACCTGATGCTTATCAGTATTTTATGGCTTCCCTTGACGTTGAGAATCTTTTTATCGATGTACCGCTTGACGAAACCATTGATACATGCATAAATTCTCTGTTTCTGATCCGTCCTTTTCAGTTATAAGTTTAACCAAAAATTATTTTAGGTCTCTTTTAGAGCTATGTGTGCGAAATAATTTTTTATATTTTCAATGACCGTACATATAAACAGATTGTAGGGTTAGGTATGGGTCTCCCTTTAGGCCCTACTTTCGCCAACATTTTCATGTGTCACAATGTTAAATCAGTGTGTGACTTCATTCAAACCATTTTTTATGGGCGCTATATGGATGATACATTTGTCTTTTTCAAAAACAAATTTGATGCCCATTCCTTTGTTCAATATTTCAATTCCAGACATCCCAATGTAAATTTCACTTTAGATCTTGAAAAAATTATCAATTGAAATATCTCGATATCAATGTTCACCGATATGGTATTAAATTCATAACCTCAGTATACAGAAAACAAACATTCTACTGGTGAGGTTCAAGTTACCTTAGTTTCTGTTGCAAGAGATTTAAACTTAATAGCATCTCAATCCTTATAACTCGTACCTATGATATTGGTTCAAATTAGACTGACCTTCATAAAAGAATTTAATTTATGCAGTCTTATTTTACAACCAATGGTTATCCACATTCAGTTATTTTTCGTGCCATTAATAAGTTCATGAACAGTAAATTTATTCCGAAATCTCGTGTTCAAGCTCTAAACTATAGTTACTGTTTTTGCCATATTTTGGATTTCAATCAGAAAAGTTGAGAAAAGACCTTTTAATGCTTATGACTAAATTCTTCCCGGAAATTTCTTTTCGTATTATTTTAGTTACCTAACGTACCATTAGATAATTTTTTAGATTTAAAGATGTGCGCCCGACCGGTATGCGATCTTCCCTCGTCTATAATTTAAGTTGTGCGCTCTGCGCATCGCAGTATGCCGGTTCAACCCACCGAACACTTTATGTCAGGGTTGCTGAACATGCAGGTCGAAATCATCGAACAGGTCGCTTGCTTACCTCTCCTACACATTCTAGTATCAGACAACATTGTAGTAATGGTTCCTGTGAACAAATTATTGATATCGGCAAATTTAAAATATTAGATACATGTACCGTCAGCTTAGACCTACGTTTGTTAGAGTCATTATTCATTCATAAACTTATACCTTCTCTCAACGAAATGCAGAGTGCATACCCTCTGGAAATAGTCAACAGATAAATTATTATTTGTTTGTTTATTTGTTTTTCGTGCTTACATTCTGCGCTTCTGGATTTTGGGTGTCCTGACTTGTCTGTTATTTTATTTGTAGACTTTTTGTTGAGAATGAGCCTAGGCTTGAAACATTCTGAGTAAATATTTTTAAAGTACTTCTTCTCAATATCTTTCATTGTAAATTTGCTTCGCCAAAAATATTTTCTTTGTACGTATGTATGGCTCGTAATTTGATCTCTGTGCGATTTTACTTGGAAGAACCAGAGCCGTGTCATCTTGATTTTGATCCATTAGTTATGATAAACGGATATATTTCACTTTGAGTAAAGTTGCCGTTTATTTTAATGACCAAAGGGATAAAACTAAAATATCGGGTAATATAAATTTCACTTGGAGCCTCAATATATTAAGCATTATTTAAAAGCTCGCTTTCACAAGCTAAACTTTCAATGAGAACGCACGCCGACGATGCACTAAATTCAAAGAATTACAGGTTGGTAATGACGGCTACAACAACGTAACGTTATCATGTACTCGTCTTGTTATCACTTTCTCACACAGCTCATGCAAATGCCATTGAATTCTTCTATTCAAATTTATCTTTGGGATACTCAGTGTTGTAGATGATCATTACAACAACACAGATCACTGACTGTAGGTTTGCGGTTCATTATAGTTCAGTGCCCGGGTGAAGGCAAAAGGTTTGAAAAGTTGCTACAAAGTGAGTGCATTTATTGTTCATTCGTGACTGGATAAATTGATATAAACATCGAATGATAAGTGAGGCCCTGATAAGACGGACGTGGCACTCTGCAGACAGCGAGTCTTATCATTCCGTCTTCAGGTTGAGGGCAGGACGAAGTTATACCTTCCGTGCTCTGGGTGAGGTTTTGCTGAGACTCCATCACTGCTTGCGTTTTGTGCCTAGTTAGAGAGTAGCTTCGCCTAGCCCAAGTGTTTATAATAATATTAAGTATTTATGGTTTATCTGACCATTTCCCGGTGTTTCTCATCAAGAAAAATGTCTATAGTCCCTGTAACAGCCCACAGGCTGAGACTTTTTCATATCGTTGTGTAAACGAATATAACTTGGGAACAATGCGAACTGTTCTAAAAGAATTAATGCCATCATTGGACATCTATGAACTGGATAATAATGCAATTAACATTGATCAAGCAATACTAAATCTAACTGAAATTATAACGACCGCATACAACCAGTGTTGTCCAATAATCACCCGCACAATTACGCCGAAAAATAGACAAAAGCCTTGGATTACTGAAGATATCGAGATCAATATAAAGAAACGGCAAGCTTACCTAGCCTTACTATACGAATGACGAATATCTAGAGTAACATAAAACAGATTCAGGAATCATGTGACAAATCGAATACGAACATCGAAACAAAACTACTTTACGCGTAAATTTACTGAATACAAAACTGATATTGAAAAAAAAACTTGGCGCCTGCTAAATTCATGCTATAGACCGAATAATAATGCTACAAAAACAATTGAGTCCATCATTCACGAAAATGTAAAATATCACGTCAAACAAGATATTACAACAGTGTTTAACAACTTTTTTTATAAATATAGGGAAAAATATCGCCGATAGTGTCGTTAGTGAACCTACAGAGACCACCTGCAATACATGGACCATGTCCGTGAACACAACTCTTTCTTTTTCACGCCATCTAATCCCTCCGATGTAGTTACGTGCATAAACAATTTGAAAAACAAATCAAATGGATTAAATACATTCTCAGCTAAAGTTATTAAGGCTATAGCTGACATAATAGCACCGTGCATACCTAATATTATCAACCATTCACTTTCTCAAGGTATCTTCCCCAACTCTCTCAAAACTGCCAAATTGACCCCTATTTTTAAAAATGAAGATAAAAATTGCAGTAATAATTATCGCCCAATCTCTGTACTGCCAATTATTTGCAAAATATTTGAAAAAAATGTGTATAAAAAAGTTTATTAGTATTTAAAAAAAAAATATTTTCTCTACGACAAACAATACGGTTTTCGTTCTAAAAAATCAACGACACACGCTATATTGCATTGCATTATTAATTTATTTAATAGTGCAATATATAATATTTATTAATATTAATTAATTAAAGTCTCACATTAGACTTTCAAAAAGAATATAAGCCTATGCATATCACTGCACATGGTACACCAAATCCTTCAAAATTGATGGCGACATCAAGCAGAGGTCTGAGTAACTCACTCACCCACTGCATAAGGAACGTAAATAAGCCTGAGCCTTTCCCTGATTCGATCTCAGACAAATATAATGTCAGTACGAAAAATAAATTTGCGTTACTTGCTTCCGACACAAATAGTGATTGCGACATGCCCTCCTTTTCAACCAATTCTCAACTTTCCAGTGAGTACGCAGGAACCAAGGAAAGTCAAGCAAATACCGATATTCAAAACTATTCCAAAGAAAATCAAATTATTCGAAAAAAATCTGATGCCTCTGCCGGGCCTCCGTCGAACGACCAAACTAATACTGCTACCGAAAAACCAACAGTGAATCAAATCTGCACACGCGTTGCACACACACTGGACGACTTAAAACGATCGCTCAAATTGGAGCCTGCTTACACTGTAGGTGACGGACACTGTCTCCTCCACGCCGTAACGACGCAGCTTGCTTCACAACAAAAATCGAAATGGAATTATATATCTCTGAAAAAAGCCATCAAAACTGAGAGCTCCAGAAACAAGGACCAGTATGCAAAATTCGTTGACAAGAACAGTGGCAGTTTCGAACAACTCATCGATAAATACATCGATAGAAAAGTCTTCGATCACGCAGTTGGGGACCTCATACCCCAAATACTTTCTAATGTAACGAGAACACCAATTCACGTATTTGATGAAAGAGACAATGGGATTTGGAAGACGACAATCTCCCCTACATCAAATGCTCTGATAAACTGTCCTCCGGTAAACATACACCGGAAACAGGACCACTATAGCGCCCTCTTGAAAATGCGTGATGAAAATCGTGTTGCTCCCTCCCCCATTTTGTGACTAAATAACAGTGATCAAATTGAATATGAAGCTGAAATCACAAACAATGAACGCGGCAACAAAGACCTAGAGACGAATACTAAATGCCCTGCTAGACCTAAAAAATGCAATAACTCCACTAAAGATCTGCCTATTGAGGTAAATAATATCAAAATATTGCACATAAATGCTCGCAGCCTCAATGGTAAAATGGATGACGTACGAGTAATGTTGATCACTAACGATATCGATATTTTATGCGTATCTGAAACATGGTTCGATTCACGAGTCGAAAGCTCATATCTCAGCATTGCCGGGTACAAATTGTACCGTTATGACGGAGTCAAGAGTAAGAGAGGTAGCGGTTCATGCATTTTCATCAAAGATGTCTATTCTACATCCTTAGTTCCGATAAAAGAAAAATGCGAAGACATAGAAATGGTTTGGCTCAATGTTCAAGTAAACAAACACAAGTCTTTCATTATCGGCAGTCTTTATGCTCGCGATAGCCGTGTGCTATAGGTTCCGCCGCCGTGCGGCCGGGACCCGGGTTCGAAACTCGGCGCTGGCAGTGGCGATTTTCTCTGTTGGGTATAGGAGAAAAATTCCAAGCACAATACCCCACTCCACCCAGGTGTCTGAAATGGGTACCGGTCTCGACCGGGGGAAAGCGTCATGGCGTCCTGGCGTTAGTTATAAGGCATTTGAAAATCCAATGTACAAGGTGATATGTATCAGGCTTGATTGGAAATAAAGCATCCGTAGATGCCTTCATTTAAAAAAAAAAAAAAAAAAAAAAAAAAAAATTTACAGACATCCGTCAGCATCTCTTCGTCCAACATTAGATTTCATTGAAAATACGCTTAGATCAATCTCTGCAGCCAAAAAGTCTTTCTATGTTTTCGGAGATTTTAACGTGGATCTGACAAATAAAAACAATCAGCTAAGCAAGATGCTGCACAGACTTAATCTTTCTCAAATGGTCCAAGAACCAACGCGAATTACCAACACTTCTAAAACTCTTCTTGACCTAGCAATTACCAACAATCCCCAAGCAGTACTCAGCACAGAAATCTTACCGTCCTTTTCTGATCACCATTCGGTAGAATGCCAAATCAATATTGCAAAAGAGAAACAGAAATCTAGTTACATTACATATCGCATGAAAAACCACTACTCCCCTGAAATATTTCAAGAAAAGCTATTAGACAGATGGAGTGAATTTCAAGGCATGGAAAACACCGATGATGTCAATCTACAAGTTTCGCTTTTCAACGAAAATTTCGTATCAGCTCTTAACGAATGCGCACCTTTCACTACGAAGAAAGTTAAGCCAAGAATTTCTAAATGGATAACAGATGAGATAAAACATTTGAGCAGAGCTAAAAGAAATTTGCAGCGTGAGTACAAACTGAATAAATCAGACAGTACGCGTCGAAAATTATATAAAGATCATGAGAAGATCCTACGAAGAAAAGTTAAGGAAGCAAAACGGGACTACTTCCACAAAGAACTCTTGGCGGCAAAACAAAACCCTAAAAGAACTTGGGAAATCATTAGAGAAGCTGCTCAGTATAAAAATTCAGACTGCAAAAGCACTTTTGACAACCCCTCAGAAATGGCGAATGACTTTAACACTTTCTTCTCAAAAGTTGGCGAAGATGTTTTCAATGAAGTATCCAGGACAGTTTCAGACACATCTACAGAGGCAAATCTGAGCGATGTTTCATCCCCAAATAGTAGCAACAAGTGGAGACCAAAGCCAGTTAGCGTCATAGAGATACGAAAAATCTTATACTCACTAAAGAATACTAAAGCGACTGGACATGATGGCATAAGCCTCCAACATATTAAAGACAGCTTCCCTGTCACAGCACCCTTTATTCGCTTGATAATAAATACATCTATAGTCACAAACAAGTTTCCCGATCAATGGAAACTATCCATAATTAAGCCATTACATAAATCTGGTGATATCGACATAGCGTCAAACTACAGACCAATCAGTCTCCTGCCTGTTATGTCCAAAATATTAGAAAAAGTAATAACAAACCAGCTCTCGTCTCACATAGACGAGTCACATCTACTGCATCGCAATCAATATGCTTACAGGAGGAATACCAGTACTCAGGACGCCCTGTTAAACATAACAGAAAAAATTTACAAAGATATTGACCAAAAAAAATTAACTCTCTTACTATTGCTTGATCTCTCCAAAGCTTTCGACAGTGTTGAGCATAAGAAACTTCTAAAAAAAATTTCAAACCTCAGAATAGACACTCAGTGGTTTGAAAGCTACCTACGAAACCGCTCTCATGCAGTGTGCTTGAATAACAAAATGTCATCATTCATACCAAATAACTTTGGCGTTCCTCAAGGTTCAATCATCGGCCCACTCCTATTTTCAATTTTCATCAACGATTTCCCCACCATGCCGGCAAACACAAAAATCTCAATGTATGCTGATGACGTACAAATTGCCATGACAAGCTCAACAGCGGATTTAACAGAAACACAAGCCAACGCTGAAAACCTTCTGAGAAATCTGAAATTGTGGTATGACCATAATGTCCTCAAACTTAACGCAAGTAAAACGCAATGCATTATTTTTGGATCACAGAATGCGACTGAAAATTTACCACCATTCCAGCTAACATTTGGAGACGATACAATTAAACCAGTCGATAAGGTTAAAAATCTGGGTGTTTGGTTTGACAAAAATATGACTTTCAATTCACACGTCGAAACAATGTGCAACAAAATTAACGGAACCTTAATGTTCTTTCATCGTATAAAGAACACACTTGACGAAAAATCTAGATTATTAGTGATTCAGTCTTTAGTTTTATCGCGTCTGGACTACTGCAGTCTTGTGTGGGGAGACTTACCTAAATGTCGTCAGGAAGAGTTGCAAAAATGTGTAAACTTCGCCGCCAAGGTGGTATGCAAAGGAAATTTTAATAAATACGATCATGTCACCCCTCTTTTAAGAAAACTCGACTGGATCCCAATACCGAACAGATTCATGATCCAGAAAGCTCGACGAGTATTCTCCTCTCTGTACCTCCCCCAAAGTAATGCAGAGGTGGTAAAATTTTTTCCATCTAATATCCCAAACGAAAGACCAAACCGGAGGAACGATGTTTTAGTCAGTTACCGTTCATCTAACGTGGGACAAAAAGCTCTCTCAGTTTCTGGAGCTTTTTTGTGGAACAAGCTTCCCCAGCATATCAAAAACTCTAAAACTGGAAAAGAATTTAGAGTAAATGTGTCACGTCATTTTACATCTCTGTCATAGGGCCTGCAGCATCTCGGTGTGAACTTCCCATCTATCAGAAATTTTAATTTTTCCTGAAATTTCTGTTAGAAATTTAGAACCTATTTCATTTTACGTTTGCTAAGCGATTCGTACATTCATCTTACTTATTTCTGTCGACAACAATGAGCACCACAGCCGTCACTTCAGTGCAGCAGAACGAACGTTCTTTCCATAATTAGGAGTATTTCCTCATCTTTATTTTGTTATTTCTTTCTCTTTTCTGTATTAATATTTAACGTCCGTATGACAAATATACCATGAAATACATTTTGTGTGTACACCAATAAACAGGTTTATAGACGTGAGGGTTGTGCAAAGTTTATAATGAATTAAATTTTTGGCTAACGTTGTCTCGCTATTTCAAAATCATTCTCGAAGATGTTTTCAATCGATTTTCGGCTGAGCTGGAGGGAAAGGGGTAATTTAAGCATTGCATTTAGTCTTTTTATTTTTTTTTCTTTTCGTGCGTTCAGCGCACACTAGCACTGAACTTTCAAATCGGAAAAAACTCTAAATTTCTGTAATCAAAATTATCATTTTGGATCAAGGCCTAATCTTCCTATATGTGCCAATTTTGTGAATATTCTCCACTCAGATGTGATATCCGGCCACAATGTTACTCCATTTTATCCCACGTACACATGTCCCTATAATGCTGAAGAGTTGTGTTGCTTCTTGACTATAATCTGATTTTTCTTAAAAATTTCTGTGAAGAAATTAAAAAACAGCTCATTTTTATGTTTTTCGAAGTCTTCTCTTCCTTTTAGTTATTTTTTTTGCGAAAAATTTCTTAGGATTACAGTGAGCTCAGCTGTCATTTTCTGTGTAGTAGATGGTAGGTTGCTTCTATCTTTTATGTTATATATGTATTTTTTTTTTTTTTTTTTTCTAATATTTTATTTTCAATAAGTATATAAATTAATATGTGTGTGTACGTGTGTAGGTATATATATGTATCTACATAAATAGATATACATGTTTCTATTTCATTTCTTTACGCAAAAACCATTCGGTTAATAAATTTTATTGCAATTGCGAAATGATTCAAAAATAGATCTAGCACTTCCCCAGAGGGCGTTTCTGTGAATCGGATTAATGTCATATATAATTAATGAAATAAAGTGCAATTTGAGCATATGAATCGTAGTAAAATTATCTTTCTGTCCGTGTGTTGTACAAGCTATGAATTTTGATATTGAATATATGTTTGTTTACCCATTTCTACCAATATTTTGTAGATATTTGTCAATCATGAGTGGTAACCGGCTTACACTGTATCTCTATTTTATCCCATGTACCCATGTCCGCATGATGTGGTGAATATCGAGAAGATACGAAATATGTTTTTGGTGGTGATAGGGCTTTGCATATTTTTTAGGGCATATTTTTCATTTCTCATTCAACTACCCTTGACAGAGATAGACTATTGGCAAGCCACGTGTGGTTTGTCTATTAGTACGCCTCGTATATTTTGTCTATTAGGATGCCTCGTATGGTCTATCTATTTTGTACACCTCTGATAGCTTGTCTATTAGTACACCTCGTATAGTTTGCCTATTATTATTATTATGCCTCGTATGGCTTATCTATTTGTACACCTCGGATGGTTTGTCAATTAGTACTCCTTGTATAGAACTTTTGTTAGACTACTAGCCCACCACGAATGGTCTGTCTATTAGTACACCTCGTATATTTTGTCAATTAATATGCCTCGTATGGTCTATCTACTTGTACACCTCTGACAGTTTGTCTATTAGTACACCTCGTATAGTTTGTCTATTTATTATGCCTCGTATGGCTTATCTACTTGTACACCTCGTATGGTTTGTCAATTAGTACTCCTCGTATGGAACATTTGTTTTAGGATGCCCTATATTTAAGAAACTTTTGAAAGCGAATATGTTGGCATGTATCTCATGTGACAATTTGGAAATAAACATTTTTTCTTTTTTTTTTTTCTTTTCTATATTAAATCATTTACAGTACCTATACTCTAATATAGACGAAGAGAAGCTTGTTTTCTCCGTGTTTCTTGACTTTCGAAAAGCATTCGATTGTGTGGCCCATAACATATTACTCTCGAAACTACACTGTTATGGCATTCGAGGAATCGCCCATGATTGGTCCAAATCATACCTAACAAATCGGAAACAATTCGTTGTCATTGACGACGCAAAATCAGACCCACAGACAATTAACCATGGAGTTCCACAATGATCTGTCCTTGGGCCTCTCCTATTTCTGATATTTACAAATGAAATTATCAAATCTACATCATTTTTCAGTTTCATACTTTTTGCCAATGACAGCACGCTTTCTGCAGCCCTTCCGAACCAAAATCCCACTGTGATTGCGGAGAGTATAAATAAAGAACTCCATAAAGTATCATTGTGGCTTAAAGCTTATAAAATAAGCCTCAACATCGATAAAACAAAATATATTACAATCTCATACAAGAAAAATATATCTCTCCCACGCATAAAAATTGGCGAAGGTGAAATCGAAGAAACCAACTCATGCAAGTTTGTGGGCATCATAATAGATAAACATCTGACCTTTAACGGGCACATCGCTCACATTAGTTCTAAATTATCAAAATCCATCGGAATCCTGAATAAAGGTGAAAATAACCTACCTGAAACAGCTTTACGAATGCTCTACCGGACGCTCATTTCACCATACTTGCAATACGGAATAGAAGCATGGCACGGAACCGATAAAAATAAAACAAATATAATTTTTACTCTGCAAAAAAAACCATCAGAGCAGTAAAGAATCTAGAATATAATGCTCACACAAATGATTCATTCAAAAATTTACAAATACTTGAACTTTCGGATCTCTACAAAATCTCCATTTGCAATTTCATTTACAAAACATTATCAATTGATGGCGGCAATGGCCTAAAGCAATTATTAACTGCGAAAACTGGTCATCACGACCATTTAACCCGAAATAGAAGTAAATTCATGCTTCCTTATTATTCAAAGGCCCGGTCGCAACACAGTATCCTCTTCGTTGGAACTAAAACTTGGAACTCCCTGCGGAGATCCGTGATAGTAATTCTTACAAGGTATTCAAAAGAAATCTTGAGTCTCACTTCCTATCGAAATACTAGTCGTGTAAGATCACCTAGTCAAACCTTGCCTCCTACGTGACTGTTTCCAATAATGTAATGTGCCATAGGTTATATCGCCGATATTCAGTCTACTGTTAAATCATTTATCGAATGTACTGTTAAATATAGTCCATTTGACCTATATTGTAAAATGAAATATCTGATATCGAGTAAATTATCTCACTGATCAGTCTAATGCGAAACTAGGTTAAGTGATTTAGGTTAAACAGTATTGTACACCTTAGAAAAACGTGATGGTAGGATGCTCCAGAAGTTGCTGAACTTATTGGGGCCCACAGGTAGCTATATTCAAATTTGACCATTGTACTAGACTTAAGAAACATACTACCTCTGTATCTCCTGTATTAAATAAATTGTTTAAAATTGTTTAAATTGTTTGAATTGTTTGTTTCAAGCAATGAGAGTAATATAAACAATGAGTTTAACACAAACAACGAGTGTAATATAAACAATGAGTGTAATATAAACAATGAGTGTAATATAAACAATGAGTGTAATATAAACAATGAGTGTAATATAAACAATGAGTGTAATATAAACAACGAGTGTAATATAAACAATGAGTGTAATATAAACAATGAGTGTAATATAAACAATGAGTGTAATATAAACAATAAGTGTAATATAAACAATGAGTGTAATATAAACAACGAGTGTAATATAAACAATGAGTGTAATATAAACAACGAGTGTAATATAAACAACGAGTGTAATATAAACAACGAGTGTAATATAAACAATGAGTGTAATATAAACAATGAGTGTAATAGAAACAATGAGTGTAATATAAACAATGAGAGTAATTTAAACATTGAGTTCGGTATGTAAAACGCCTGACAGCAAAATCACCAAAATCCGCGCATGAACATTGCAGGAGGTGCATTCGAACAACAGTCGATGGTTGAAAAACTTTTGACCTGAGGCCTCCACATCGCGACAGGTGCAGGTGAGTACTTTCTTCTTTTGATGAATATTGCTCAACCCATATTATAGTGTAAACTCTCAAGTGACGCGATAATGTTCTAATTGGGCCTAAGATTGTTCAGTATCGACCAGCTAATGCCCAAATATTTGAAGCCGTGGGTAGATATCACCCATCATGTAGTTTGTTATAGTTCGCTAGGAGCTAGACGGAGAAGGATGGATCGTTTTCTAGTTCCATCTGGCAATTTCTATGAAGCTTTCAACGAAAAAAAATCGAGGGAGTATTATTTGCCAGGTTTTCCCCGGGAAGAATTCTATGCAAATACTGAAGCAAATAATTTCGCATTATACTGTGGGAGTTCTACGTGGTGCCTCATGTCGCTATGGGAGCGTCGAGCGACACCGTTGTGAGAAGTAATGAAATGAACAAACTTGCAGCCGAGTTACTTATAGAAAATTAATCATCTAATTACACATAAAAGTTGGATTGCCGTTTGACTTTCTGGATAGAGACGGGGAGTACAGACCACCAACAGCTGTGCAGGTGTCAGACAATTGTGCTCACGACCAACTCGTTGCCTTAACGTTGTCTCAGTCGGAGGAATGAATTTGCCGCTCAGACTCCAGACTCCTATTCCAGCTTTTCAAAATTTGCTACTTTATCTTCACTCCTTCACAATTTTGAGGTTAATATTTCATTTTATAGTTGTTGCAGTCACTGCAACCTGAGTATCTGTTTTTATTTTCTTTCTAAATAACTGAGATTCAAACACTGATAAAATAATGGTGAAATCAATGTTTATTATTCATATTACGGACACGTGCCCTCTGAGTAGGCAATGTAGGCTGTGCCTACACTGAGAAGTAAAGGTCAGCATCAACAATATTTTCTGTGATAAATCTTCGAAGTATGCACAAAATCCAACTAAACTATATTGCTTGATCCAATTACTATGCTCGAAATACCGTAAATTTTGATATATGTGTAGCTAAGGCAGGCATAGGTGTGCACTGCCTTACATTCCCTGCACCTACACTACGCACAGCAACACTGCAGTACAGGCGCCACGCTCAACACCGAGTTATATTGCAGCTATAATAGGCAGAGTATTTCTGCTTCCGTCTCAGAGGGCCTGCTGATACGTTTTGCATACGAATGAAATCCGCTTCTAGCTTCAATATATATAATTTGATTCCATTTTTCATTCTCAGCCCACTTTTTACCATATATTTAATACTTATTCAGTTTAATAAACAGTACACCTATTTCCTATTTATTTTGTATTTTGCGCGAGTTGGAATGTTTGCAGCAAGAAATTCGGTACTACCGCACAAAATACACTGCAGCTGAGGCAGTGCACTCCTCTCAGTTACATGGGTGTCATTAACTGAGGCTTTCGCTGCTGCTGTGTTATTTTCTCTGCAGCTAGTTGTTATTTATATACTGTATATTTCTTTGTGCATCTCAATATCTATATTGATTATCCTAAAACGGTTCCAAACCTTCAATATGAAGAAGTAATTAACATTTATAGAAACTAGTGTACACGGCGGTCAAAGGTGACGGGTTGAAATGGTTTCCTGATAATTTCCTTCCAGATGTGGATGCTAAACAAACATATCCATCCCAATGATATCCGCGATAAAAAATATTCTTGTACTTGCGCACTGGTGAAACTCGTCTCGCAGATACGGTCATTGAACGTCCTTGTGAGCGTCACAGAGCGACGGAATAAGCAGACTCAAAACCAATAAACTCATTAAAGGATGTTATTAGGTAAGGCTGTATAATACAGTATTGTGTAATATGAAATACCCTTCCGAACTCGGCATCCACGTTACGGGCTCTAGTATATAAGGGATCTGGACCTCCATTTGTTTAATGACTTGTTATAATGCAGCTGTAAGCGAAAATGAGCGTATCAATTTACCAGTGAACTGAAACTAAGACCACTGGTGCTAATTATCTCCTCTTAATTCTTACTACAGCTTTTTAACTTCAATTTGAATAAGCTGAAGTTCAATTTCAAAAAAGCTCAAGTTTAATTTAAAAAATATCAAGCTTCATTTAAAAGTTTCAGGTATGCTTTTTTTAAAAAAAGATCGAGTTCAATTTTGAAAAGCTTTCGTTTCTTAAATTACATACCTATGTCATAATAATTTAATTGAAGTTTATTCGCGGGTATGCATATTTATTTGAAAGTACTGGCACTGAAAGTAGAGTAAATCGAATGTCAGAAAAAGCAAGCTTCTGTGATTTTGCACTCAATTTGACAACCTTCAAGTTTTACCTATGAATCATTTGCTAAACAGATCATCTTTACTTTTATCTATTTACAAAAATGATGAGAATAAACTTTATGTTGTAAGTAAATATATGACAATTAGCAAATTGCACTGACTGAAAAATTGAACATTACTGAGCTTCAACTTTTCAGTCAGTGCAATTTGCTAATTGTCCCAGAGTTACTTATCACATAAAGGTTTTTTGCATCATTTTCGTCAATAGATATATGTAGTACCGATAATCTGCTTAGCAAATGATTCATGGGTAAAACTTGGAGAATATAAAATTGAGTGCAAAATCACAGCAGTTGCTTTGTCTGACATTCGATTTACTCTACTTTCAGTGCCAGTACTTTCAAATAAATATGTATTCACACGAATAAACTTCAATTTTATTATTATTACATATGTATGCAATTTTAGAAACAAAAGTTTTTCTTAATTGAACTCAATTTTTTTTATATATAGCCTACTTGAGACTTTTTGAATTAAACATGATCTTTTCTGAATTGAACTTGAGTATTTTTAAATTGAATTTGACCTTTTTTAAATTGAATTTGACTTTTTCAAAATAAACTTGACCTTTTTTAAATTGAACTTGACCTTTTTTAAATTGAGCTTGACCTTTTTTAAATTAAAGTTAAAAAACAGTTGTACACCCCTGTTTTTTTTAAAAGGGGAGGGAAGGAGGTGATGTTACCCTGATTGTGCTACGAGAAGGTCGAGGTGTAGGGTTTTTTTGGTGTACGCGATTTGTCATATATTATTGGGATCGATAATTTTGTAAAAAATATTCTTCAGATGTGGATCAAAAACCAATATACCCAACCCCAACAAAACACGCGATTAAAATACTCTTAATCTTTTGCACTGGTGAAACTCTCGTCAAAAAATAGTCATAAGGCTTCCTTGATGGCGTGATGGAGTGGCAGACCAACTGAGCTTCAACATGACTTTCCCACAATTTTCTATGCTATCTTATACCTTTCCTATACTTTCATCAACCTCAACTGGTGATATTCTATACAACCTCATCTAACCTACCAATACACGTGATATTCTATACAACCTAATCTAACCTACCAATACACGTGATATTCTATACAACCTAATCTAACCTACCAATACACATGATATTCTATACAACCTAACCTAATCTACCAATACACGTGATATTCTATACAACCTAATCTAACCTACCAATGCACGTGATATTCTATACAACTTAATCTAACCTACCAATACACATGATATTCTATACAACCCAATCTAATCTACCAATACACGTGATATTCTATACAACCTAATCTAACCTACCCATACACATGATATTCTATACAACCTAATCTAAGCTACCAATACACGTGATATTCTATACAACCTAATCTAACCTACCAATGCACGTGATATTCTATACAACTTAATCTAACCTACCAATACACATGATATTCTATACAACATAATCTAACCTACCAATACATGTGATATTCTATACAACTTAATCTAACCTACCAATACACATGATATTCTATACAACTTAATCTAACCTACCAATACACGTGATATTCTATACAACCTAATCTAACCTACCAATGCACGTGATATTCTATACAACTTAATCTAACCTACCAATACACATGATATTCTATACAACCTAATCTAACCTACCCATACACGTGATATTCTATACAACCTAATCTAAGCTACCAATACACGTGATATTCTATACAACCTAATCTAACCTACCCATACACATGATATTTTATACAACCTAATCTAAGCTACCAATACACGTGATATTCTATACAACCTAATCTAACCTACCCATACACGTGACATTCTATACAACCTAATCTAAGCTACCAATACACGTGATATTCTATACAACCTAATCTAACCTATCAATACATGTGATATTCATTCCGACTCGCAATCTGCTGGGTTAATATACCGAAAATAATTGTGGAGTTGATGAAGCTTGTATCACAGATACGCTCATCACACACTTGCGGCTGGTGGGTGTGACGGACGGACGGATGCGGCTCCTTTTATAATAGTGATTAGCGTGTTACGAAACATACAGAAAAATAAACATATAACGGTCATTCTTAGTTGTAAGTTATTGACTATTTTCAAATGAACTTTAGAAACTCAACACAAATCGCGTTCCCTAGTGTGTGCGTGATGACGGACACAAACAATTTTATCATGTATCTGTCTTTCGTACGTAAGCTTTGAAGCTTTTCAAGAAAATCACAATTAGGAAACCAATATTCAATTTCCAAAATATTTGGCCTCATACTAAATGGTAGCCAGGATACTAGTGAAACTAATCTTAAAATTATTTTTCCCCATTATCAATGAAAAATGTCAGAGGATCATGATAAATGTAAACAGAAGAAGGCACAAAGAAAATTTATTTCCCTAAAAAAACGATTGTGTATTCTTGATACCATCATGCAAGTGAAAAGGTGTCAAATTTACACAGAAAAATAATCCAATCGAATGTTTTCTTGTATTTTTTTAGCTTAATTCATGTTGCTATCAAAGCTATCGATTAGAATAGTGGGACACACGGACGGACAGACGGACGTGGATGTTATTATAGTATAGATCGGTAAATTTAAATATTGTCTGCGTAATTTCTTCTATGTTATTACATTGGGAATCTGCTTCCTTTGTATCATAGATACCCTTCAAAAGATACAAAAACCTAGCATCCGCTCACTTTGGTTATTAGGCTTACATATATTGAGTGAGAACTGAATCTATTGTTAAGAAAATGCAGCTTACCACGAGGAAAATGATACAGCAACACAAAAAAAGTTGTCTAATAATGATTGAATAATAAAAAACAGCTGTTGCTTGGTTGGTGAATGTGCCTGTGACGCTCATAAGGATGCTTAATGACCGTATCTGAGATATGAATTTCACAGATGCAAAGGTACAAAGATATTTTATCAACGAATAGTGTTTAGATGGATCTATTTGTTTGTCATCTCTATCTCGACTTTTTTGAAAGAAAGTATCGGATATCGTCATTTATGGTAAGTCGCGCACCTTAGTTACTTACATAATGCGGAAAAGCATATGCAATTGCATTTTTTAAATTATAAAAACGCTAGCAGGACGAACAAAAATTCCACGGTCAATATCATTGTTTGAACCCATTAAATAATTCCAATAAACCTATTCAAACGTCCCAAATCTTAACAAAACATAACCTAATCTAGCCCAACATAAACTAAATAACTCTAAATAACGCACCCTTACCCAACATAACCTGATCGAACAAAACCTATCCTAACCTACTATAGCCTATCCTAACCAAGGCTATGCTAGCGAACATAATCTATGTTAGCCTCGCTTATCCTAACCTTTTTTGGCGAGCCATTCTTTCCTCCTGGCTGAATGTCATTCTGAGTATCAATAACAGGATACTTCTACAGGCATGTACGTAATTGGGGTTCCCCGGCCCCAGTAACGCCCGAGCTTTAAGGCCTTGTTTACCTCTCGTATAGTGGCGAGGTAACATTCCTTGAGGACAGTGACCACACTGCAGGCACGACCCTGACTTGCCGCGTCAGCGTTTGCACGCCAACTGCTGCTCCACCACAGGGTTCAAACCTGTGCAGGAAGCGTGGCACGCAAGCGCTCTGTGCCCTCAGCTACTTATCTTAACCTAACCTATCTTAATTTAACTATTGAACCCAATGGTCTAATATCCTAACATAGTCTATTCTAGACTATCGTTACATATCCTACCTCGATCTATCACATGATAACATAGCCTGAGGCATCCAAGCAGGACCCGTGAAAATTCCGCGGTTAATATCGTGGTAAATCTCGGTGGACTCTTGGGAATATTCCATGACAACCAATTCTAATTTAATTGAACATGTATTCTAACCTAACCCAACACAACCTATTTTAAACTTAACTCAGCATAACCTATTACCTAAGCTAACTTAACACCCTACATAACCTATTGTAACCTAACCAATATAAAATATATTCTAACCCAACATAAGCTATTCTAACCTAACGTAACGTAACGTATCATAACCCAATGATTTAGCATGTATACCACAATGACTTCTGTATCATGGCACAAAGGGTGTGACACACATAGATCTATAGATTGATAGGTAAACTCGTATGATTATTTAAAAACATTATTATAAAAATCTTAATATTAGTTTATGCTTACTATAAACTAGAAAGTGACCAGGAGGTAAAATTAAACAATACAATGATACAGTGAAAGACAATTTTATTCCTCTAACCGAACCAGAGAAATGTGCAGGAATTTCCATCAGTAACTCATGTTAACTTGACCTTGGGCCTAGGAAGTGAACAAAACAAAGAGATCAATAAAATACAAAAGGAACAATAAGACTCAACCTTAACATGCCACTCCGGCTATAGAAATTCCTCAGTTATATAGTAGTTTCTGGGCTGTGTCCATTCCTGAATTTAAGATTAAAAATAGCCAATCTCTGACGATCAGACATAGGCCACCAGTTTCGTTACAAAATATATTTCTTCGAAGTCTTTAGGTGATACTTGTAAGTGCTAATAACTCGCTTATGATGTTTCAAAAATGTGTTGAATTGGATATCGTGCCGTCATTGGAGTTGTAATCAAATTATTGCTGCGAAGGCGCTTTTTAATTAACACCAATATTTGTAATTTCGATTTGATGAAATAACTTGAGGAATTGGTACTTGGCCAATACAGATTGAGTGTAAATTACCTATGGAGTTGTTTTATTCATAGTTCTAGGCTCGCCAGATAATACCCTATTTTCGAGCCTTTTCCCTAGCCTATTTTGAGCTCTGAGGAACAACAGCGATGGCGAATGCAGTACATTATAAAAAAGTACTTCGCAAGTGACCCAATGGGACAAACCTAAAGCAATAGGTGTGGGCATAAAATAACATGACAACGCAGGATGTAGATGTATGGGCAAGGAACACACCCTGAAGCGTCATGTACCTGAACCTTGAATGCTCAAATTTTCATAAAAAAATATTCCAAAAGAAAACAGCAGTAAAAAACGTATGAAAACTGCAAAAAACAACACTGCTCATCAGGATGAAGTAAGTTTTTAATTATGTAACACTAAATCATCAGAATTTTCTCATATAACCTTTTTTAAAATCATCATTTTTTGGAAAACTACCTCACGCAATGGTTTTATAGATCACAAAGGCATGTAAATACAGAAACAATTGTGAAAAGCAACGAAAATTCAAGCCTTTTTTTGATCTAGGAAACTATTCGGGCAAAAGTAACAAAGATGAAATTAACAGCATTTAAGACAATTTTTAGAATTTAAACAATTCCAGGGAATTGAACTACTTAAATTAAATGCACCAAACCATTACAAAGAGCCGCTAGCGACAAACGCTTGAGGTGCGATACTGTGAACAATGCAAATGATGAACAGGTACCGATAAATCTCAATTTCAAACCGCACTTGAAAGCGAAAAACTAATTATAGATTTCAGGCAGAAGGGGCTAGGCTTTTCCAATATTTAACCGAATGATGTAAAAAAAAATTTTGAGCCCACACTGAGGGAAAATTTGAGAACCTTCAAGTTAAGATCGCCCTTATATCGCATGGAATGACAGTGACACAGCCTGCTGAGAGAGCTAGCTTTCCTGCAAGGCAGCTCGTTCGATCATCCCTGTAGTACTTGAAGAAGGTTACGAGCTTAAATACTCGTGGATGTGTACAACGGTGAGAACTCTGGCCCTGCGATACACCTCGTATATATCATTACTATATGCAGGAATTTAAAAACGCACGCAAATTGAATAATTAAGATTTCACACGAACTATAAATTTGAATCTAAGTCAGTTCTATAAAACTTTTTGAAGACCAGCTCCATCTTCAGTTAACAGTCTTCAAAGATAAAAATGAAGAACAAAATCAGTCTCTCTATACAAAATACATGGGCATATAAAATCTACGAGTAAATTTGCTATGGGTACGAACTATTTGCTCTATTGAGCTCTGGCTTTTCTTTAGAGATAAAAAGAGATTATAAAATATGCAAATCTAAATTATTTGATGCTGTGCGTAAAATAAAAAAAAATTCCTCTGCTATGCGGTCACAACACAGCTTGATGTGAAGGCGGATAGATGAATGAGGCTGTTGGGTCAGAGGTCTTCCGCTACGGTAGCTGACTCCACGGTGTTGGGCAATTCTAATATGGAATGGCAAAGTCGTCATGCCGACATAGCCAGATGTACACTGTACACAACTAAACTTACACACGATGGATGCTCGCACCCGCTTAGGAATCACGGCCTTGTAGCGAAAGAAGGAGCCAATTTTCAGATATAAATATTACGATCCTCACGTATTTGATATCAACACAATAGAGGGAAAGCACTTTCTTCGTACTTTTCTCACTACCATTTGTTTCAAAATTAACCGTTATAAATATTACGATCATCATGTACTCGATATCAAGTCATGGTCTTAATTTTAAGATATTCGAAAGCATTTTTCGCTCATATTGAAGCATTCTGAACATGAGACGTAGTTCATTGGCAATGGATTACTTTCCTGCGCTCGTGTGTGCATTGGTGTTCCAGCTATGTAAAAAATATTATGGACTCACTCGTGATCCAATAACGCAAACCCAAACAAGAGTATTATCAGCTATGTGTCACAGGGATTTTGTGTTCTTAGTGATTTCGTGTTCTTTTGGATTTTGCGCTCTTATTGACTCACATTTCAGTTTGCAGTCCCAAACCCAAATCAATTACCGCAAAGAAAGAGGATGTTAAATGTGAGGATATTTTAGTAACTACTTTCTCTACTTTCGGTCGTATTGAAACATTTGTAAAAAGGCCTCGATTTCGACGAATGTCATAACTTTAAATTTCAATCTTCTTATTCTGGTCTCAAATTGCTGTCGTAAACTTTGTGTGGTAAACTCTTCTTACCTTTTTATCTTAGTGAATACACTACGACAACACTAATTTTAGATAGTTAACTTTTGTACGGTCCCACCTATGTTGAAAATATTACAGCTAGCAATGTAAAACAATACTTTTCATGTTTTTGACCCCGATGAACTCTTTGCGCCAGTACTATTAGCTTAAGCAAGAAATATCATAATCATCTTCTTTTTGTTATAGCGAATATTATCGTTGGGACACCTTACATGGGGATGAAGGACCGGATATGAGTTTTCACCGGATGTAGGGTATAAACAAATGTGAGGCATAACCAAATGTAGAGGCATGACCGGATGCGGAGCATCACCGGAAGGAGTGAAGTGGTGCCGGATGGGCGAAGGGAATTTTAGGATTTTGGAGTCGATAATTTATTAGAAAAATACTAAGCCCATTTCCACTTCCGGGCACCACGAATGAAATACTACTAATTGTGGAAAAACAACCTTCATTCCGCTACATTGAACCCACAGTTGTGATGCTCATTTTAGTCGACAGGAATAAGGAAGACCAATATTAGAATGACTTAGCGAACGTAAAATAAAATAAATTCTCACTTTCTAGCAAAAATTTCAGGAATTGAAACTTAGAAACTGAAACTCAGCGCCGCACCCCAACACTTAACATGGGTATTACGATAACCATGTATAAATAGCAATTAAGGGTCTCTATGCTAATGTATTTGAATGCATTTTTAGCTTTTATCTCAATACTTGTTCGCACTAATGAAAGTGTTTTTCAAATGAGCGTCACGAGGATTGTGTTCTCTTAGTTCAAAATCAGATCAGGCAAGGAAAGGAACTCATTTTTGTTGTACTTTTCTGTCAATCATTTTTGTCTCAACTTTCTACACGGGTATTACGATACCAATGTATTATTATCAGTTAAGGATGTTAAGGTTAAGGTGTTTTAAAAACCAATGTATCGACATTTCATGTTTGTACTCTATTGGAAAATAAATGTTTTTCTTTCTTTCTTTTCTTTTCTTAGTGAATTAACAGACACAATGCACAGTTTTAAAGAAGAAAATGGCGTTTAAAAAGAATTTCTAAATCTCGTGGCATTTTGTCAGTGTAATCTCCAAAATAGGGAAAAACGCAATAGAGACGTTGCAGTGGTTCTATCACGGCGTTGGTTACGAAGTATTTCTTAGCCAAAAATTTCTTAATATGAATATTGCCAATCAAAGTAGGGCACCCATTATTATTTAATAGGGTCTTTAGAGTATTAATTTCCAATCTATAGTTACAGAAACTAAAAAAGCTTAAGCCCAGACCAGTGAATGTCGTTTTTCAAAAGAAAGATGAACTGCCACATGAACTGAACGTATGACCGCTTTTAGTAATTTTAGAATCAAAAAAAGCTAAACAATTATTGGTCTCTATTTCAATTGGGAATTTTATCGACGGGTGCTTTGAGTTTAAGTAACCCCTGAAAAAAGGTGCATGGCTAGGGTCTCTAAACAATAAAAACGTATCATCAATATATCTAGGATATAATATACTATATACATGTGACAAAATTTTCATTGCTCGACCTTGTAGCCGTCGGAGCTTATTTATACCAAGTGAGGGTACACCAATGAGAAACACACTATAACATCTTCAGAACACGAGACACATATCCTCATGCGACAGTTTGCGCAGTAAACCAATAGATCTGCTCATGTTATTACACACCTCTTCGATAAGGTATCAAAGCAAAGTCTGTCATCAAAAACGACTAAGAATTCACATTTCCTGGACTCTATCAAGTAAACACTATTAACAAGTGTCAATACCGTCGTACAGTCGACGTGAGGGTTCGTGGAAAAGGGGCTGTCGTCTGTGCAGCTGCCTTTTTTCTGGGGGCGCTAGTTATTCCGCGCAGCCACCCTTAATTCCTGAGGTTCGTGTGGGTACCGACTACGCCTTAATTAGTTCGCTAGGGCAACAGAAGTAATTTCTGTATGTGCCGAGCTACGGCGGTACCGTTAGGGTGGGATTTGTGTGGGTACCGCTTACGCCGAAATTAGTCCGCTAGGGCAACAGAAGTAATTTCTGTTTGTGCCGAACTACGGTGGTACCCCTAGAGTGAGGTTTGTGTGGGTACCGCCTACGCTGTAATTAGTCTGCTAGGGCAACAGAAGTAAGTTCTGTTTGTGCCGAACTACGGCGGTACCGCTAGAGTTTGGTTTGTGTGGGTACCACCTACACTGTAATTAGTTCGCAAGGGCAACAGAAGTAACTTCTGTTTGTGCTGAACTACATCGGAACCGCTAAAGTGAGGTTTGTGTGGGTACCGCCTACGCTGTAATCAGTCCGCTAGCGCAACAGAAGTAAATTCTGAATGTGCCGAACTACGGCGGTAGCGTTAGGAAGACGAGCAACTGTCTGCGCCATGATCACTCCGTTAGGGCTCCTCAGTAGTTTCCCTGATTCTCTGAACTTCGACAGCGTCTTAATTTTTGACAAACTTTGCTGAAAAGTTTGTCCTCCCTAGGTGGTTCCTTGAGGACACCATCCGGATTTTTTGACTTTTTTCACCTGTTTCATTTAGAAATGGACCGGTATATGTATATTTTGAGAGTAAGCTTTTTTACTCAGGTTACTTCTTCGATTTAGGCCTTATTTTTTACGAAAAATTAGTTTTTGGTACATTTTCATGTATATTTCCAGACGTATGAACTCATTGAGTTTTGATGCTAGAGGAAAACCAAAGACAGTTCTAGAATCCTTGAAGCATTTCTAACAAAATTATAATGTAAATTTTAACATTTGAATTTTTTTTGTGATAGTCGATATTGTTCATTACATCAAAAAATTATTCTGGGGTTTAGAGCTATATATCTTTTTTCTCAAATTTGGAAGAAAGCCAATAAACTTTTGTTAGAAATGTTCCATGGATTCTAAAACTGTCTTTGGTATTGTTCTAGCATCAAAACACAATGAGTTGATACGTTATGAATGTTGAAAGTTTGAGGTGTTGGGTATAAACCATAAACAAAATTATTTGTTGAAGTGTAATATAATGGAAAAGTTATGAAATTGAATACTGTTTTCATTTCTATTTCTATAATCTCTATGCGGAACTCCGTATTCAAACTGTGAATTGTAATTTCCAAGCATGAAAAAAATTTTATGCTATAGAAGTTATGAATTTTTTTATTTTCAATCTGATTCTTATGAAATTTGTCTATTATACGCAAATATTGAAAAGAAACACTATTTATTCCATTCATTTTTCTACTTCAGGGCTTAGTCTTTGAAAAAATTGAACACATTGGTTTTTTAGTTCATTTGCATTGATATTTCAAAACGTATCTCCTCATTGGGTTTTCATACTAGATCAAAACCAAAAACATTTTTAGAGTCCTTGGAACATTTCTCACAAAAGTACATTGTAAAATTATCCATTTCCCTTTTTTTTGTTATATGGGGAAGAAATGGGGTCTAAAATTGAAAACTTTCGTCCCCTTACCCCCCATGGGGATGGGGATCTAGTGTCCGTAGCGCCATAAAATTTTAGGACCGAATAGCCCACCACCTGAGGATCCTTTTCCAAACAAACATGAATAAATGCTCATTGCAGCGACAGGGGCCAGGCAGGGGCCTGGGATGGTGTCCTTAAGCCCCTTTTTAGGCAAGATGTCGTATTAGACTAAAGCTTGTATCAAAAAGGAAAAAGGAAAACTCTTTTCACCTCACGATGTGAATTATTTACTTATGCAAAAATAGTCTGTACAAACACGAGCTACAGCATAATATGGAGCAACACGCAAAATTTTATTTACATAAATAGGGCTATTCAGCTAGGAAAGCAAAATAATATGGCAACGTTGAAATGCAAAACAAATTTAAACGTAAGGGATTTTTTAAGTAAATTAAGAAACGTTTCTAGGTCGCAGACACAAAACGCAAGGCCGAGTACAGGCACCTGAACACATAAAGAAAATGTCTACGACTAGGGGTAACTAACACAAACTTGGCGACATCACTTGCGCTGCCTGACAACAAGTAAACACTATTTTATATAAACACCATTTTTTTCTGTGGAGAGGAGGACTATATCTTTGACAAAACATTATTTACACCTGAAATATTACTTTAGACCCACTCTTATTTACACACTCCTAATTTGGACACCAACTTGAAGACATAGCTGCTGTTTGCTTTCTTGCTCGCATCGCCAATAATGCACGGGAACACGTTTTTCGAAACTGGCGTTGTGCGACCTTCAATCTTATTAATGATGCAGGTTTTTATATCAATGGGGTTGACTAATATCATTAATCCTCCCGTAAATGCATTCGTTGCATCTAGAATGAACTAGAATCATTCGTGGGGTGCACAAGCCGATAACAAATGCAATGAAGAATAAACTGAATGCAAAGACTGCATTGTATCTTGGTATCTTAAGTCCAGGTCATTCTACTGAAGATCTGAGGAACAATTTCCATTATCGGTGTTGAGCACTACATTTGAAATAACCTCCGATATCCAGCATTAGTAACTCATAGTTATGTATTACTTGGCGGAGGCGATGATGATGGACTCTCGGAGGCAGTGCTTACGACGGGCTGTAATCAAACATGCGCCTTGGCTTCAGCTACCAAAGTAATAACTTCAATTTAGGCACATCGGCCGCACGACGACCGTGTGTGTCAGACAGGCGCGCTGGTCAATGAGGAGATGTGTTCTCGTGACGGAGAAAAGAACCAATCTTGAAATTATTATTGGCATGCATGACACGTAGGCAAAAATATGGTTAAAGATTTACACAAATATTGTCTTATCAATTACATCTAATGCTAGTTTAGTTTATTCGTAACCTTGCTGTAAGTAGTAGCTAATGGTTTTCACTTTAAAGAGTGTTCATTACCTCATTTTTCCAAGCTTAGAAGTGTCCTTCTAGTGTGATCTTTTTTTTTTGTGGTAATCTTTTTTATGTCTTTTGTTTCCAAGTTACATAGGCCTTCGTTACATGACAATTCAGTGTAACTCTAAGATCAATGAATTATTTTATTGATATTTTCCAAATTTCCCGTTTTATTTTTGCAAAAAAATTTTGTTTCTTTTTGATACCTACGAAATGCATGGTCTTACAAAACTATGATTTGAAAAAATTTAGGCCTAAAGCTTTTGTTTCATTACACAATGAAACTCTATCGGTGCACTGTGAGTTTTTCTATATTCAATTGTTTATTAATATAATTATGGAAATGATACATTATCATTTTACTCATGTGTGACGTAGAATATCAGACTTGTAATGTGTCATCAAATTTTATTCATCATTTTCCGATATGAGGAGTAAAATTTTCTAAGAAGATTTGGAAAATAATGACAATTATTTCATTTATTTCTTTTATTTGTTAAAAAAAATTCTCTTGCAATTGAGTTACATTAGACAGGTTAATTTCAGCCTATATGTTATCTTAAAATAAATTTTCCAAACAGAGGAAGGGCAGGGGAAACGTTTTGTATGAAGTTAAGGGAGCGGGGAGTTTGTGCACAAAGTGAGTTCCCACGAAAGAATCTCGGTGAACAGAAAGAGAGAGAAGGAAGCTAATGCATCATGGTAAAATGTGGTGAAAAAAGTATTAAACATTGGAAAACTAAAGATTATTGAACCAAAAAAAGATTGTCCGTAGCAAACCAGAATACCTATTCCATTTTAACGGAAGAAAAGGAACGTAAAGCTGAGGCACCCCCATTTTCCCCTTGGAGCGCAGATACCCTCAGATGCAGCAGTTGTTTATCTTTACGGAGTTTTGTCTCGGATTTCTCCATTTCTCAGGTTGTCTATTGTTTTCGCGCGTCTGTCTGACACACAGGTCGTCGTGAGGCCGATGTGCCTAAATTGAAGGTATTACTTTGGTTTTCTTAAAATAAGTATTCCAAAGGGAGGAAGGGCAGGGGAAACGTTTTGTATGAAGTTAAGGGAGCAGGGAGTTTGTGCACAAAGTGAGTTCCCACGAAAGAATCTCGGTGAACAGAAAGAGAGAGAAGGAAGCTAATGCATCATGGTAAAATGTGATGAAAAAAGTATTAAACATTGGAACAGTAAAGATTATTGAACCAAAAAAAGATAGTCCGTAGCAAACCAGAATACCTATTCCATTTTAACGGAAGGAAAGGAACGTAAAGCTGAGGCACTCCCATTTTCCCCTTGGAGCGCAGATTTCCTCAGATGCAACAGTTGTTCATCTCTACGGAGTTTTGTCTCGGATTTCTCCATTTCTCAGGTTGTCTATTGTTTTCCCGTGAACTGCACTGTTCACACATCAGAGAAAATATTCCCAAATTCAGATCTCAAGTGTTAACGTATAAATTCATGAATTTTTATGAATTAATTTAATGGGCATATAGTTACCTAAATTTCTTAGCGAAATATCGATTCAGAGATCTGTGGTGAACTGCGTATTTTTCTCTTGTACTCAGATGTGAAATTATGATTTTATGTTTTTATACATCCAGCGGAGAGTTTGTAACTCGTGATGAAGGTTACAAGCAAGTTTAGGCGTCAAATGTTATTTTCAAGTTTTTATTTACAAATATATATTCCCGAATAAAAGTTCTGTAAGGAAGGCACGATACATTGCTTATGTGTGTAAGTTGCTTTCATCGAAATAAGCTATCTAATTTTTTGGTACTTCTTTCTCATATAGTTCACAATTTATGAACTTTATCCGGTACGAAATTTTTGCTTTTGTACATCCTTTCGATAAGGTAGAAATTCCACCCTGGATTTTTTCTTACAAGAACAGAAACACTATCAGTATCTTTGAACAAAAAATCCTATTCAATATTTGTATGTTAACAATCCAGCGAGAGATATTCCCAGAGCTTTAAAATAATGTGTTGGAATAAGAAAATACGTTTAGATGGAGGGTAATAAAGATGATTCCTGCATATAAGATAATAACAATGTATTAACTCTAATCTGATAGATACAGTGTGTCCCAGAAGTGGCGCACCATATAATAATTTGTATTTCTCTTTTTTGTTTCAAGTTAAATGTGATATGAGTGGATATCAGTGAGAAACTAACAGAACAATAAAGAGCGCAGTAAGTTATATGCTTCACGAGACGGGGCAACACACCGCTGCGATCACAACTGACACCAACTGAGTGGCGATCTGCGCCGAAATCCTCAAAAGAGTAAAAGAAAGTTTCCTGAAGAGAACTGATGCATGTGGCATTGTAGAAGGTGGACAATTTGAGCTTCTCTTATTATTATGATCGATCAAAGTGATGTGCATGTATGTTTCTATAAAAGCCTGGATGGTGCGTGACTTCAGCGGCACACCGTGTACAGCAATTTTCTTCAAATTTTATTTAGCATATTTATTTCAAACTTTGGGCGCGGGTTGATATTTATTTGTGTCTTACCTTAATTTCATGACCTATAGAAAGATTTACTTCAATGGAGTAAACTTCGACTTTGCATTTTTGCTGCACTCTTTTTATAACTAATCAATCAAACGGATTAAGATCTTATTTGTTCATTGACCTGAACTGTTCATCATTGTTCACCAAACAATGTTCATCAAAATTAGTGAAGATTATCTGAGTGCAGAAAACAGATGAGAGTTTTACTCTTTTGTTCTAGTAGAACAAAAACATCTTTGATGGTTGAGGCGAGTTTCACGCAGCAAAAAATACTAGAACAAAATATTTTACAATTACGAAAACAGTCAATCTCATATTAGCCCAGCCCCTCAGATATCTCCATGCAACCGACACTCTCTGCTAACGCATAAGCTGAATAAATCTAGTGAAAAATCGCGATATTTCGCTAAATTTGCCACGTTAGGAGCATAATATTACATTATGCTCCTAAATTCACGTTAATGTTTTAAGATAAATTTCTCAATTACCGCGTGTTAAATTCATGACAGGAACTAAATTGTGATCGCCAGAGCATTAAACAATGCTTCCCTAGGAAATCATGCGATACAGTATGCATATTTCATATTTATATGAAATATGCATACTCATATTTATATGAAATATGCATACTCACATATTTCATATTTCATATACATACATATTTCATATTTATATGAAATATGCATACTCATATTTCGGTAAGTGAATGATATGACTTTTACTTACAGGACATTGTACTGCGAAATTTGGCAGTTTTACCCCTAGTCCCGAGCAGGATTTCCGGCGTTGAAAAATGAATTTCGAGGCTGAAGAGAGGAAAGAAGATGTGTAAGGGTTTTCCTCTCACTTCTCTGCTAACCTTTTGTCAAGTGATTGTGTCCCTAGTTCTACATACGTTGTACCCTGTGCGGGTCAGGGTTGAAGGCAGCTCTTGCCTCAAAATTTGAACTACGTCTGGTGCTTTTCTAAAAGATTTCAATGACGAACCCACTCATAATGTGATGGGGTATGTATAAGTCGTTTTATACCACGTCATTTTTTCATGTTACCATGAGACTCACAGATTACTACTCGTAAGAATAATGACGTATCTTCTTTCAACAGGTTTCTTAAAATGGCGGCTACGACAGCGGCGCCCTGTTCATGGGCAGACAGAGTAGATGCTTATCTAACCACCGTGGTGGGTCACCTAGAACTGAGCCCGAAGCTCGTTTGCATATTTCTAGACACTGAATGCAGTGACAAGCAGCCTGGTGAAACTTACCGGCAGTACCTCACAAGGATAAGAGGCAAGGACTTCAGTAATGGTGACTGGAAAAAATTGTGCTTATTTTCGTGGGAGTTATTTGAAAAGGAAACTGGTTCCAGCGAAATGGATATAACTGCTCTCTCTCGCTTGTTCGATGTCATCTTCAAGGTGAAAAATGACGACAGAGATGAATCGCGACTGATGTCAAAACTAAAGGCTCTTAAAGATCTTCGAAACGATGTGATGCACAACGCTGCAGCAGCGACGGACCCTGGAGCGATTGGCAAGCTTCAAAATGCTCTTTTGTCTTTCATTCAAGAGGCTGGAAATTTCTATTCATTTTCCCCTGAGAAGATACAAGAGTTGCAGCAGGAGCTGCGAGACGAAACCGATGCAGGTTTCTCGCCAGGCAAAAAGCGACTGCTGTACGCTTGTGCATGCGCTTTGAGAGAAGGACGGTCACCAATGGAGCGCTTCTTACGATACAACTTTACCTCTCAAAATCTACTGTTCAATTTAGGGGAAGTAAACAGGTCAGCTGTGTACCACGCACTCGAAATCAAGCTGACAGATAAAAATGAGCAAGAAGCTTTTCCATACACTGAGATTTTTGAACAAGCCGAAATACTCACCGTCGTATCTGGATCAGCTGGCGCCGGGAAAAGCACCATGTTGGAAAACATTGCTTTACAGTTTTTGGATCCTCAGTTCTGCACCGTTCCTCAACTTAAAGATTTTCAGCTGCTTGTGTACGTCCAGTGTCGAGATCGCATTACTAAAACTCTCGGTGATGTGGTAAAACATCAGTTTCCAGATGTGTGTACGAAGCTTGGGTTAGAAATGATGATTGAAGTGCTCAAACATCTGGGAGTTTTGTTTCTGATCGACGGCTTCGATGAATACGATGAGACAATGACAGTTCTAGAGGAGGTCATGGAAATGACGTGGCACGCAAACTGTCGCGTTATCATCACAACCAGGCCCCACGCTCTCCCGCAGTTAACGAGTCTCTTACAAAATCCTTCCAGTTACACTACATGCGAGATAGTTCCGCTCACAAAGTTGGAGCAACAACTGGACTTCCTAGAAAAATATGAGAAACATCTGCCAGGTCCCCCCGCCGAAGGAAGTCTTCTAGAAACTTTCAAAAAATTGGATGATTTAGTGAGGAGCTCGTTCACTGAACCCCTGAAGTTACTGCGATTCTGTGACGTTTTTGTCACTTCCCCTGACAAAATTTCAAAATGGACCACTCCTAACCACGCTAGCAAAGACATATTCCTCCTCTACAGAACCCTTGTCGGGAAAAAGTTAATAAACACCCACCGCCGCGATTTGAATATCGTCGTCAGCGACCTCTTCCAGATCATCGCCGAAGCGGCGTTTGGCTTCCTGCGTTCAAATACGCTCACTTTCACGGAAGAGCAAGTAGAGCTAGTACAACGAGAGTGTCGCCGGAAACTCAAGGAAGACCACGGTATTCAAAATATTGATGTCTCCCATGTTCTTTCATCGGTACTAAAAATAAAAAAAACTCTCTCTAGAACAGAAGTAATAACGTATTCATTCGCTCACAAGACCGACGAAGAATATTTTGCTGCACAATACGTTGTTCACCAAATTAAGGAGAGAAAGGAACCATTGAAAGAGATTCTCCTTGGAGAGATGGAAGCGAAAATGACAATGTGAGTAATTTAACATTATATTCAACCACAGCGTGAATTTACCTTAACTAATTCACATCATCCCTAACATACTCAAATTGCACAACCTCTCACAAATAACTTGGATATGATTAAAAAAAATGGAAACTTTGGATGCCAAAAGAGTGAATGGAGCGAGTCATACTCGTAGATGTTGTTGAGATATCGAGCCCACTTCCACCAAACTTAGTCTTCTGAGCTATTCGGGAGCCGCATACTGTTTGTACTGATGGCGAGTTCTTTTATTTGCCTTCTCCATAAGGATTCGATGTCTTTTTGGTAGATCAATTGACAAAACACAGAATATCAATTATTGAGGTAATTTCTGGTCGGAACTGAGAGTCAGTCTGGTTCGTCGATTTTGTGTTCTGCTAATTTTACCTGCGTCTTAGAGATTCAGATAAATGCCTAATTTTCATTTTTTGATGAATTTGTGATATAACCTTGAATCATTGTACAGGGTCTTCACTAAGTCATGGTGCAATTTGAAATTACTGTAGCTTTAAAGCTACACAATATAGAAACAATATGTAAATGGTATTAAAAAATGTAAATTAGATTTTAAAATTTATTTATTGCCTGCATTTCACGTTTCTACATGGCCGCCATCATTGGCTATGCATTGGATAACACGAAACCAACAGATGGATTGGAAAAGGTGGTAGATTTCCTTGACGTACACGTTCTCCAGATTATGTGGCAGATATGGGGGCAGATCAAAACAAGAATGTACGCAACAAGACCTTGTTCATTTAGAGACTTGACAGATAAAATAACTGCTGAGCTCTCAGACATTACTGCTGACCAACTGGTAAATATTTTTAATGAACCTCAAAATCGTGTTACTCTATGCATAGCTGGTGAAACTTGAGAAGGCTGAAACTTGAGAAGGCTTCAATAAATAAATTTAAAAATCACTCCTATGTTGCAAATTCGTTTGCTAGATTGTTTCTATCGTGTATAGTTTCAAAGCCACAGTAATTCCACATTTTACAACGACTTTATGACCACCCTGAAAATTCTACTGCCACATATCAATAAATGAATTATCATTATTCACTTTGTGCACCTCAACCCCAGCATATGCAATGAGGAGCACGTCCCAGCACAGGCGCGTCATGGAGCAGCAGCTGAGGCGTCTACTCCACCACGGTGAGTGTTGGATATCTGCTGTACGGCCTGAGTGAGATTTTTCAGTAAATTTTGCAAAACTCTAGATCATTCCTCATGGTTGATGAATTACTTTCGCAGGACTTTAACACCTTATACCTTTGAATGGCTGGGGATGTTTTTTTCAATTCAGTTACAGCGGATGTCGAGTAAAGTGAAGTATGTTGGATCTACTATACGTGTCTTTGATGCAGGAACACTTCTTTTGATAGGTAGTACGTTGCTAGAACTGTACTGATACGTTGAGAACTCCGTATCCATGCTACGAAAAATCCTGGCGAATACGAGACCAAAATTTACTGGTAGCCACTGCACATTGGCCCGAATACATTTGAAGTTGTAGAAATAAGATCATATCACAGTTTTGGTCAGATCGCAGTTGTTGAATTTCTTAAGAAACTCCGTTGCAATTAAAATCTTAAAACTTATAGAGATCAGTTAAAATTTGGTTCACAATTTTCTTTCATATATTATCGGGGATCCTGGAAGATATCAGGACCTGATGTCTGTAAACTAATGTATGATTATTTGCATAAAAGACGAAACCTCAACTAAATCGAAACATTCAGAGAAATGTAAAAAATAAGAAGCGCACAAATATTAGGCAATTTTATCGGAACATCTCTCTAGATTACGAAATAATGGAGGACAAATTGACCTCTGTAAACACACAAAGTAAAGAGGAAATGTATTTTCACGTAAAATTTGAACAAAATTCCAACGGAAATATGGTTTCTGATTTTGAACTCATACGAAAATAAACTTATATTTAAATTTTTAACGTTAGTTGAATGAGCAGAATTGTTTTGTTACGTGCACTGTGTAACTGCTAGCAATTGAAAACAAGCAATTGATATTTTGGAACGAAACATCGGACGCCTGTTCGAAAATACGCGAAAGTGTTGTAAGCGAAAGTGATGTAAGTCATTGCACGTATTTTGGTAAGGTGATCAAGAACTGGGCACAATTTGAGAACATTTTGAAGCGTGAAAACTTTCATTGAAGTATTGTTGCATGATTTATCACGTCGTATTACTGAGATATTGTGAAAGAAAACAATTAACTCATGTCAGAAAAATCAACAGCACATAAATAAAATTTGCGCGGATATAAAGTTGAAGGTTTGATGGTAAGAAATCTAAATAAATAGTTACAATGACGTTCCCATAGCGCTAGCTAACAAATGCTAACGTTGTCTGCGCCTTCGTCGTATAACTAACCAATTTTGGTGCGATGATTCCAACTCGGTGTTGAGGTCTGCCAGTGTGCGTAATTTTGCTGAATTATTCAACTATACATGTAATAATTGAATTGATTAGGATTTAACACTAATTGAGGCATTTCTAGACACAGTCCTGCCATCGGGGCGCTTTAGTTGCCATCGCGTACGTTTTGTGCCAACCAGACAAGATATTTAATGAATATTAGAGTATTCACGTTACTATGCCTTAAAAAGTGTATGATATTCTTGCTCTTGAACCAGCAGCAGTCACCAATCATGTTTTCGTTGAAGCGTCCTAAATACCTGCTGTCAATGCTAGCGATACCTTGGTGTACCTATCACCACGTTCGTCTCTGATGTCCTCCGTAAAGAGTTAGAAGGAATCTAGATGCGAATACAAGAAATGCATCTTAAGAGGCATAATTGATACGTGGGATACTTTAAATGAAGAGCAAGGCGAAAATCGCTGTAAGTTTGGTCATTTTATTAATACAATTAGTAAGTACTCAATAAATGATATTGAATGTTTCGAACTCAACAGTTCATCTTCATAAAAATTTCGGAGACAAAAAAATACAAATATCATATTGAAACTACAACATACAAAACCATTACAACATAAATAGAAAATACTCGCAGTTATAAATTAAAAACTAGAAGCGAGAAAACGCAAACTGATGATTACGTGTTTCGACGAGAAAAGGACAGGCACTAAGAGTGTCATGTAGAGCGGGTCTGGGGTAAAGGATGAATAGAGACTCCATGATACGTAAATCACTCATGTGTGGAGTACATGAAATGATTTCTAAATGAGTCACAGAAACAGGGACTTTACAGTTTTCAGCATGGGATCGAACAGAGGACAGTGGAGGAGAACCAAAAGGACGGACGGTTCTACAGCTCAGCCCAGCGTGCTCAGCTACTCTAGGCATATGAGAACGAAAGGAGGAACCTACGTACTGTGATTCACAACGTGAACAACTAAACTGGTAAACCAGAAACGGGCACATAGCAAAGGGCAGCTTATTCTTAAAGCAGGATAGGACCCCGGTTGTAAAATTATTGACAAGTTGAACCTCCTGATTCAAATTAACCGACTGGGGCCTGAAGTTATGAAGCTTGAGAAAAACAAAAGTAAAACACAGCCCTCCACTGCTCTCTTTTCGATCCTACGCAGAAAACTGTTACGTCCCCCCCCCCCTCCCTCCAAACTAATCCTTGTTTCTCAGACCTTTGTATAAATAGTACTTTTAGCTGCTATAGAAAGTGTAGGAGGTCAGGTACATCGTGTAAAAAAATGAGACTCGTACGTTCACTCGTTCGCCCGCTACGTGGGTTTGAAGAATGGGGAGGAGGGGAGGGGAAACAATTTAAACAATTCATTTACCACAAGCGATACAGCAATAGTTTGTGTCTTAACTACGGACATTTAACTATGGATAATACAATGGACATTTTTGAGTATAGCTACTTGTGGGCCAGAATAAGTTCAGCAACTTCTAGGGCATCCTATCATCAGGCTGTTTTTATAGTGTATAGTTACGTTCAACTTTAACCTAGGGGTATACAAGACTGGTCATGTTTCGATGCCTAATTTTATTACTTAGAGAGAAATAGTTAATATGAGCTATATGGGAACAGTATATTCAATGAAAAAGATTAGTAGCATAAGATGTAAGCTATTATCATGGTAGATTACCTTAGCGAAATAAGGCGTATCAAAAGAAAAAAGGGATTACTTGAACTACCTACCTCATATCATTAATATTTCGATGGAAGAGGGATTCAAAATTTGTTCTGGAAGCTTTGTAAGAGTTTTTTTCTGGGATCTCAGCCTGGATTGCATTCCAATTCTTAGTTCCAATGAAGCGGATACTGCGTTGTGACCGAGATTGTGGATAAGGAAGTATGAAGTTACTTCTGTTTCGTGTTAAATGATCATGATGGCCAGTTAGACCATTGAATAATTGTTTGATTTTTCTGTCGCCATTGTAAGTTAGTGTTTTATACATGAAATTACATGCAGGATGCGTTCCATAAGTAATGGGACGAAATTCATAAAACGTGATTCAATAAAAATATTCGTACAGTTACCTAAAAATCTTCATAATAGCACCCTCCTGCGTCCATACATTCCTGGAGGCGGTGCTTCCAGGCCTGGAAGGCCTTACCCGGGATGGGCTTTAGAGCGCATGTAAGATGAGGCTGGATGTTTTCAATCGGGTCCCAATGTTTCCCTTTCAGGACTCCTTTCAAGCGGGGAAACAAAAAAGTTTGGGAGAGCCAGGTCAGGACTGTAGGGAGGCTGGGGAACAAATGGGGTGTGGGTCATGGCCGAAAAATCGTTAAGAACGAAGTCGCTGTGGCTCGCACACTATTGTGGCTGTGGCCGTGGCTCGTGTGGCTGTGGCCCGCACACGTTTCTCATGTTTAAATCTTTGGTTCCAATGCAATAAACAGTTGCTTTTGTCATCTGAAAAGTTTCTGATTTCAATTGATGGCTCAACCGTCGGTCAGATTTCAAACAGTCACGCACGCGCGTCACATTTTCGTGGATTCGGGAAGTTGATGGGCGTCCACTTCGGGGTTCATCGGCCACATCCTCTCGGCCCTCCTGGAACGACTTGTGCCGTCGAAGAACTTGTGATTTGGACAAGCAATCACTCCCAAAGGCCTGCTAAATTAATGGAAGCGTTTTGGCGGCGGACTTTCCAAGTTTAACGAAAAATTTGATTGCGTAACGTTGTTCCAAAGAACGATACATCTCGCCGTGTTGAGTTAAGCACAAAATGGGTTCACGAAAACACACGCCCTAACTCTCCAACAGCTCGGAGCCCAATGAGAATGGGAAATGGGAAATACACCCGCCTCCACCTAGCCCAGCAAGTTAGAAGCAGGGTTACGGAGTGGGATGAATAAATTTACGACTCCGACTACAACTCCGACTCCGCCTTTTCAGAATTTGGCGACTCCTACTCCGGCTCCGACTCCCCCTTTTCAAAATTTGGCGACTCCGACTCCACCTATTCACAATTTTGAGGCTCCAACTAAACCTAGCCATAATTTATAAGATGAATATCTTATTTCTTAACTAGTGTATACGGACCGTCCACAAATGACATGATTCAATACCT
Organism: Morinoia aosen; assembly: GCA_030386875.1. Taxonomy (NCBI): domain Eukaryota; kingdom Metazoa; phylum Arthropoda; class Malacostraca; order Amphipoda; family Talitridae; genus Morinoia; species Morinoia aosen. The sequence continues at coordinate 51,463,788 of CM059576.1, read as the reverse complement.
TTCTTCAACAAATTTTCGTTCGACTGGAGTTTCCATGCGCTTATTCCAAAGGTAACTTATTTTCTTATTAGTGTAATAAACGCTCAAAACACAGCATTTTTGAGCCGCAAGAGAAGTAGCTATAGCCATTCGTGTCGTATCCTAGATACAGAATTTCAGCATTACTGAAAGCAACTGCAAGCTTGTAATATTTTTTACAGCACGTTATAATATACAATACCCCGCCGAACTCGGTATCCACGATACGAACTCGAGTATAAAAGGCTCTGGATCTCACTAATTTTTTTGAAAGTGGCATATTATAGTGCACTTGTCCAGCGAAAATGAGTGTATTATTTGACCGTGAATTGAAACCAAGACCGCCAGTGCTAATTGCTTCCTATCGATTCTTAAGAGCGTGACACGAAACGTATAAATAAACAATAAGGTCATTATATTCTTTATTAACGAACGACTTTTAAATTGGCTACAGAATGTTAATAATCAAGTTACTAGTGTTCATGATTGGTCAAAAATAACGGGATTCAATGGCATCATTTTAAAAAAGTCTCAAGATAAAGATGACAAACAGATATATCAATGCTGATAGTACCCGCGATTAAAATACAGCATTCTGGTACTTGTGCACTGGCAAAGTTCGTATCACAGATACGGTCATTAAGCATCTTTAAGAACGTCACAGACGCCCACACCAACCTAGCAAGCAGCTACTGTGTATTATAATTTAAATTATTGTTCGCCAAGAAGTTTTAAAAAATTTGCCATACCTTTTTACTGCGATAAGCCATATTTTCTTGACAATAGATTCGATTTCCACGCAATGTTTTTCACTTATCAACAAAAGTGAGCAGATGCCAGGTTTTTCATAATATTTCAACGCTATTTTTGATACTGTCAAAGCGAGCAGATTCCCATTGCAATAACTTAGGGGAAATTACGCACGAGAACATATACTTATTTATAAATTGACGGACACCAGGCTTTTTATTGTACCGGGTGACCCACAAAAATGTCCCCGATTTTTAAATAATTATATCTCCGCATTATACCAACATATTTTAGTTATCTTTTTTCACAATGTAGTAAGCTTTCTTTCTTTTTCAAATTATCTTAGTTTTGGAAAATCGGTTGAATAACTTCTTAACAATGATCAAATTACTGCAAGGTGTAGGAAAACCTATTAAAAAAATTTAAACAGTTTATTTACCACAGTGATACAGAGGTGGAATGTTTAAGTCTAGTACAATGGTCAAATTTGAATATAGCTACCTGTGGGCCCGAACAAGTTCAGCGACTTCTGGGGCATCCTACCATCACGTTATTCTAACGTGAACAATAATGTTTAACCTAATCCATTTAACCTAGTTTCGCATGAGACTGATCAATTATTAACTCGATATTTGATGCTGTGTTTTACAATATAGATAAAATCGGCTATATTTAACAATTTATTCAATAAAACGATTAAAAGGAGCAGACTGAAGATCGGTTATGTTACCCATGGCAAGTTACATTATTAGGACCAGACATGTAGGAGGCCAGATGTGACTAGGTGATCTTACACGACTAGTATTCTGATTGGAAGTGAGACTCATGATGTCTTTTGGATACTTTGTGAGAATTACTTTCGCGGATCTCCGCAGGTATTGAGTTCCAAGTTTTATTTCCAACGAAGAGGATATTGTGTTGCGACCGGGCCTTTGAATAATAAGGAGGCATGAATTTACTTCTATTTAAAGTTAAATGATCGTGATGACCATTTTGCGCAGTTAATAACTGTTTTAGGCTATGTTCGCCATCATTTGTAAACTTTGCACTTCACAAGAAATTCAAGATCAAGTTTCACTTTTTCACACTTTCTTCTGTCACTTTCACATATTCTAAAAGCCTTATAATGGTTAATGCCAGAACTTGCCGATCATTTGTTAATGTATTGTGAATGAAATTGCAAATTGAGATTTTGTAGAGATCCGAAAGTTTTAGTATCTGTAAATTTTTGAATGAATCATTTGTGTGAGCATTACCGAACTGGTGAAATACGAGTTTAAGAATTTGTTCGTAAAGAAAACTGGATTCCTACAAATGAAAAACATGTAAATACAAACCAAAACAGTGTGGAGAAGAAAATAGAATAGAAGAAATAGAAATAGAATAAATGTGATGTCAATTGACATCACAACAGAAAATGAATAGGGGCATATAAAATTAAAACACAAGCTATCACCTTGCGTAAAACAACACCATTCGTCGACATAGTCATTCACGCAACTGTATATTGGATGTAATTTGACAATTTTGAGCTCTGGATTTGAGCCCAAAGTGGAGGTAGGTCAGAGAACACGGGCTGAGAACATTTGAACAGAGCAGTACAACATTCATCGACCACCCCATTGTCAACTCATCGGAGAAGTTTATGGGACAAAAGTATTTTGTCAAAACTAAAAACAAGTCTTAAATATTTTGTAGCGTGACCTTCATTTTCATCTGGAATAAAATGACATAAAATGGAATAAAATTCGTTTTCTGAGAAGGGGCATTCAGACTAACACTAGTTTCGAAAACTTCATTATCAATGAATGCTCTGAAAATAAGATCGAATAATACATAAAAATCGATATTTCAGTAATTTCTATACATACGCAACATATATAATGTACAATTGGCAAGCACTTTGATCACAATTAAGAACTGATTTCTGGTAAAAATGTACGATTCTAAAATCCGGAGATCACAACCACATTTTCAAACGTTATTCATTTTCATACATTTTTTATTCGTTATTCATTTGGCCAGCGTTATTCATTTTCAATAGCAGCATGGAGACCATCCCTGTAAACGCAAACACAACTTTTACATTTTGTTTGTGTTATTTTGTTCCATCATTTCGCGTAGGTAGTCCACAAATCTGCAAGGTTCTTTGTACTTCTTTTGTGCTCAGAAATAACGAATAGTCGACACAAATATGCAATGAGATTGAAGTCAGGCGATTGGCAAGGCCACAAAAGGAGATATACTCTTTCATTGGCGAGATTCCTTTGTTAATGCGGCCGTACCTTGGAGAGTTTTGTCTCGCTGCAGGGACTACTTGTGCTGGCCGTAGAATTGTCTTGGGCTCGGAGGTTGCTCAGTTGCTCTACTCTAGTATCTGTATGTACAAGGCTTTACCCACCTTCCCAAACAAAATGTGAAGTTTCTTCACTCAGTGGACAGCTGAAAAGACCAGCAACAGGATGCTGTGGTCTCTCTGCTTGACGGTAGAGACAGTGTTCTTAGACCCAAGGGAGGCACTCGTTCTCTTCAAAGCATTGCAAGCTCCTTTAGGTTAACCAGTTCAATTTAGGTTTTGTCAGACTGTCCAGCCAATTTTCAAAATACAACTCCTCGGTCAAGATGATCTTCGCCATAAGTTAACGGTTCGTCACATGCTTTGTTGCAAGAAGAGGAGTTCTGCGCGAATTGAAGGCTTGAACATCACTTCGGTGCAGTTTTCTAACAACAGTTTTTCAACTGATGCGAACTCCTAGAAATTCCAATTTTCCTGTAGATGTGGGTCGGTTGTCATGGCACGCACGCAGCACATAATTTAGAGAGCGCCCAGTGATATTGCGACGAGTCTTGACTACCAGCAGACATGAGATCGCTCTAGTTCCGTGATGCTTCCGAACTGTTGCACGAACAGGTGAGTGTGGATCCTTAATTAACTCGTTCTGCAATTTGCCTATAGGAAAATCCATCGCAACATAATCCATCGATTTGCTTTCGAATGGCTTTAATATTTCCTGACTCACGTTGTCGTATTCTCTGACCGTCTTCAACAAAATCTGCAAAGGTTCTGATTGAACTGATCGTGGTTTCTTCACTTTACTCGAACTACTGGAAGCTTCTTGTATATTTATGATTGTTTTAATTTTAGGTAATGAAGTACCACAAAAAATATAAATAATTAAACATTTCATAAATTTTGACCAAATACTTAAGTATCATATATTACTTTGTTCAGCCAATTTTCTAAATATCAGTAAATTCTGTTCTATTCTGTTTTAATTTCCTGATAGATAAGCAACATCTTTCCGATAAATCCGTACAATATCCTTCTTATGCTGAAATCCTTATAATTTAAGGAAATAGCAAGAAAATACTTTAAAATTTGTACAATTTATTCGGCAGACCAGCTGAACAAAATAAAGTCTGATACGATCGCCCCTATCTATGATGACAGCTTCTCACGCTGTCGAAAGCTGGACGGTGAGGATAAATTCTGCTGTTGTCAACGACTTGACAGCATTTTCAAAGCCCTTATTGAGGGCTGTGACGCTGTTACGGGGCTTTGCACAAGCGTTCGGCTCAATTTGTGACAAAAATTACCAATTCAGTGGGCTCATGTCAGGCGAGTTAGAAGGCACAAAGTATTTCTTCAACTATCGCACATTGGACTGATTGAACAAGTCAAATTTAAGTTTCGCTCGCTGTGTGGGCCGGAACCTAGTCGTGCTGGAGCATAAACATCTTATTTGAAGGTTGGGCTTTCATCCATTTAGGATTTATGTTTACTAAAAGCAACAGTATTTCGCATTATTATTCGCGTTCGCGGCGTAGAAGTATAAAAAACGTGACTCTTAATAGAAACCACACAAATTCCATGCAACTAGTTTGTTTATCGTGATAATCGAGGGTTGAACGTCAGCACTCGCTAAGGCAATCCAGCGATCGTTTGGTCTTGGCCAAGTCCTATCAAGTGTAATGATATTCTCAACAGAAAATAACTTAGTGGTCAGTTCGTTATTCTTCAACAAGGACTAAATTTTCTTGCACCTCACCAAACGAGCTTCCGTTCTTCTATTAGTTAGAAAATGCTTCCTACCTTGTGTAGGAGGTAATGCCCAGGTCCTAAATCACTTAGCTAACCGTCCTGATGCTCCTGGCCTTTTTGTAGCCAAGTCGATAATGACAAGCTTTGATTGGCATAAACGTTGCTTTTGAGGGCTGCTAGAGAGAGAAAGAGAGAATTTGCGATTTTGATTTTTCTTGTGGATTGAATGGTTGTGCAACTTGGCCAGGTTCGTCAAAACGTTTGCAAATACCGAAAACTGTCCGTCAAAGATACTTGATGAATTTTGCGAAAAAGATGGACTTTGGCCCTCACGATAAAGCTCACAGATAGTTCAATGTTTGGATAGCTCACAGATAGCTCAATGTTTGGATAGCTCACAGATAGCTCAATGTTTGGATAGCTCACAGATAGCTCAATGTTTGGATAGCTCACAGATAGATCAATGTTTGGATAGCTCACAGATAGCTCAATGTTTGGATAGCTCACAGATAGCTCAATGTTTGGATAGCTCACAGATAGCTCAATGTTTGGATAGCTCACAGATAGCTCAATGTTTGGATACTCACAGATAGCTCAATGTTTGGATAGCTCACATATAGCTCAATGTTTGGATAGCTCACAGATAGCTCAATGTTTGGATAGCTCACAGATAGCTCAATGTTTGGATAGCACACAGATAGCTCAATGTTTGGATAGCTCACAGATAGCTCAATGTTTGGATAGCTCACAGATAGCTCAATGTTTGGATAGCTCACAGATAGCTCAATGTTTGGATAGCTCACAGATAGCTCAATGTTTGGATAGCTCACAGATAGCTCAATGTATGGATAGCTCACATATAGCTCAATGTATGGATAGCTCACAGATAGCTCAATGCGTAATGTTCATGCAACGCAATCGTACTGCCAATTGCCGGCATCACAGATAATCAAGTACATCTGATGCACTCAAAGGTCATCATTTTATAAAGGTGTCACAATAACTATCGTTTTCAACAAACTTCTATGTATTTCTCTGAAAGACCACGTATGTTTTCTGAACTACCTGTACTTGTTGCGCCAAACCGAATTCTTCAAATTATTTCAAGACTGTAGTTGTATTCAAACATTGTTCTTAATTTTCATAGTGATAGCAACTAATTTTAGTATAAGGAAATAAATATGAAGGAAACTAAATCCACTGATGAATAAGGACATTTATTACCAGTATACTAAATACTAACACAATATAAAACATTTCAGTCTAAGTAAGTAAAATTAATAGTTTATAAAAAAGATTCAAACAGTCAAAATGTGCTAAATATTGAAGCACTTAGCTTTCATGACAATAGTTGGAAAAATGATCTATAAAATAGCGATTTAGGCACAAAGAATCACTTTAAGAACATGCATTGTCTGTTAGAAACGATATTTATAATAGCGGAAGAAAAATATTCCTCATTAACGAAAATATGAATCATGGAGTATGGAAACGATAATGAGATCGCTTCTTTTACGTGAAATGTAATTGAAATTAACTTTTCATGTTCAATTCCAACAAGAGCCAAGTAAATAATCTGAGAGAATCTAAAGAAACAAGCGCCCGTCGATTACTAATTCAACACTGTTTTAGTAAGCGATGTCTTATTTGAGTTTACCAATAAAACAAATTATGAACTACCGAGGCTGATTCAGTATATACGCAAGAATGCACGGATTAAGAAAACATTGAAGTCTGCTAGTCAATGAGTCTCAGTTTATGTGCATGAGTAATTTGTGTGAGGAAACATAGTGAGGAAGTAAACCATACTTCGGGGATCTTTTTATGGACGAACTCATTAAATAAATCATCTGATAAAGGAAAAGATTTCCAACAATCCCAGGCAAGAATTATGCACGAAGAATGGCTTTTACGACTTGTACAAAATTGGAGCGAAAGCTTGGATGTTTTATAATTTCAAAGCAGCATTACAAAAAGACAAAATAAATGGTTAACAAACACCATAAATATGAATGGGTCAATATTCTAAATGATTTAGTACAAAATTATAATTATTGATTGTATTGATCAAAAAGACCTAATTCAGAAATTCTTTCAATTCTTAAATAACTTAAATTACTACAGCAAAACTGTCATGAATCAATTATTTCCACCGACAAAAGAAGCTCAGAAGTGACCGGGAATGAAAGGCCGTCCACGTTGGGAAGACACATTAGGACTTGATAAAAGCTCTCCACGGTTTTTTCTGCTGGTCCATCAAGGTAGTTATTTAAAGTGTGAATAATAAAGAAATAATGCGAAGAGTGAACACTAGAAATAATATCTATGATTTCTACTGTTAACGCTGTTCCGAATAATTTTAATTTGAGAAAACTAGAACGACATTATCAACCCGTGTACATCTATGGTAGCGCAAAAATTCATAAAAATCAAAATAATCCTCCGTTAAGGCAAATAATATCGCAGGTTCCCGCTGTCACCTATCCAGTTGCTAAAAACTTTGAATAGAATTATAAGGCTGTATATTCCACAGAAATATATGATATCATCTGATGAGTTAGTTGCCTTGTTGCGCAGTAAAGCCCCAAGTGGCACCATAGCTTCATTACACGTCGAATCTTTGTTCACAAATGTACCCGTTGTAGAAACCATTGCAATAATTTTAGATTACGTATATAATAATGACGACTCTTCTCCACCTAACTTGTTTCCTCGTCATATTTTGAAAGAACTCCTCACAATGTGCACGACTGAAGCCCCTTTTCGGCATATTGATGGCAGCGTGTTCCGTCAGGTGGATGGCGTTGCCATGGGTTCCCCGTTAGGGCCCACTTTTGCCAACTTCTACATGTCGCACGTGGGAAATCTTGTTATGAACACTTTGCCTACTAAACCAGTATTGTACTGTAGATACGTTGATGATATTTTTGTTGAAGTAGATGGCCTGGCGCAGTTGGAGATGTCAAGGAATTTGTGGCCTGGCGCTGTTGGAGATGTCAAGGAATTTGATGTCAGGAAAATCTGTGTTGAATTTTGCATTTGAGTTGGGCTTGAACGGTAAGCTGACGTTTTAAGATGCTTTATTTGATGCGTCTCATAGTACTTTTCAGCGGTCAGTGTACGACAAGCAATCTCATGCTGGTGAAACTATAAATTATGACTGTGATGCTCCGACGTTGTACAAAGAGGGCGTAATACACACGTTAATAAATAGAACTTACAAGGCGTGTAGCAGCTGGTCCAGTTTCCATTCAGAAATGCTTAGAGTTAATTAAGCGGTTGCTGGTTAACAACAATTTTCCTAATACTCTCATTAATAGAACTATTGGCAATTTCCTAAACCGAACCTTGGGCAATAAAAATAATCCTGATCTGAATTCTCGCGATGTTGATATCTTTTATGAAAACCAAATGCGCTAATATTAAAAAATTTATGAACGAGTTTTTAAAAACATTGTTAAAACTTTTGTCGAGCCAACAGATCCTTGTACGTCAAATAAAGTCTGTGTGTATTATACAAACTGCAAAATCAGTGACCTCTTAGTGAAAAATGATATATCTGCATCCAGAGTTATCGATCTGGACAGGGCAAATGTGATACACCAATTTATGTGTGACAGAAGAGAATATAAGTTTCTTGATAAATGTTACATTGGTTTGACCAGGATGACCCTGAGGCAAAGAATAACCGCCCATAAATACCGAGGGTTTATTTGCAATCTTTTCCGTATTGACCATAGTTGCATCCATCAAATGAAGATCTATACCCTAATACAAAAATCTCATATAACGTGACTAAAAAATGGCATATTCAAATTACAGAAGCGTTACACATCCATAAACTTGAACCCGTTCTCAACGAAAACACAAATGACTTTTCTGCTCAAAAATTATTTACTAAAACCGCAGCTTAGTAGACTTGAGGCAACTGCTCGTCCGGTCATTTCGCCTCTAACGCTTGTCCAATGAACATCTATAGCGTGCAATACTGTTACTGTACCTGATCTCGTGTATACATATTTTTGTCTTACAAACTTCATATCTAGTCATTTATAAAATATTTTCGTGCTGTGATTTCATCTTTCATTCTTGTCTCGTATAGCTTAAGAATTAGATTTGCATTTTACCAATGTGACTGATCATTTTTTTGTATTTTTTCAGCCGATGATGATGTTTGTACATCGAAACGTTGCGTTTTATAGACTTCCTAGGAAGTACTTTTTAACGATTGACAGTGTTCCAATAAAAATGTTGAGTGAATTTCTTTGTAACTTATCACGTGATGAACTTCACCGGTTCAACAAATGCTTCCATACAACCTATTGAACATCCCTCTAAAGTAGTTCACGACACTAAGAAACTGGTATTTCCTACACCTAAATTTTGTTTTTTTGCTTGCCCCCTTTATCTCTGAAATCTTTAATTTGAGTATGGAAACTCAATAAATAATGAGTATGGAAAAAAATTTGAAATGAGATTTGAGAAATGGAACTCATTTCACACCTAAAAAAAAAAGAATGTTATTGGAAACGGTTTAGAAATTAATATCCTAAATATTTCGAAAACTGAAGTGCAAGCATTTGTTATGGAAGGCCGAATTTAATCAGTGTTAATTTCATACCAGACGCATCGCAAAGTAGAAAAGAAGCATAAAATCACTAAAGCAATACGTGAAGCAAAACAGGGCGCAAAACCTCGTTGTGCATTCGAGAGAATGAGAGCCACGAGCCCACGAGTCAGGTTCTGAACCCGTCACTCAAGTCATGAACCAATTCGTGAACCTAGTCATGTGTCAAGTGTCAGAGTTATCAACAAACTTCACCTCAAATATTGTAACAAAATCTACACGCAGTGAATTTGTTTGCCTTCTCGAATACCTGCGGGCATATGTTTACTTTGATGTAATTTCAGTATTCAATTATGAATGTGATTCTGTACGAGATTCTGATTTCAATATTACATTACCAAAAGTTTCCTTTGGCATCGCAAAGGGTTTCAGTTATTGTTCTGTTTTTTAATAAATTTTTTAAGTACTAGAAACACACCGAAAATTGAAGAAAAAAAATTTTTTCGTCATGAACTTTTTTTGGAATAATTGATTAAATGGTTATCTTGAGCAATTTCCATTCAGAGAATGGGATCACGAGGTATAGTAATTACCAGCAGAAACAGGAATATCCCTGCTAATATTACTCTACCCGTAAAATTTGATAAAACCAAATTTCACTAACTTGTTTAGGTTGGATACTATGTCATTCTATTTCTAACACGAAAATTAATTTTTTCAATTGAATTGGGTTCTACTGGCCAATGTTATAAGAAATTGAGCCAACTGCAATTGAAAATATTGATGAAATTATTCGAATGATTGTAAGAAGCTTCATAGAGATAAAGGAAGCCACCAATACCCTCAAATTGTAATTCCTAACTCACATTGAAAGTTTAACATTTGTCAAGGCCTGGAGATGCCGTCGTAACGGGGTGGGGGGAAGGTGCAGTGAATGTGACGTCTGTTTTACGTAACATATCTTCACTGTAGAGCAGGCAACGGTTCATGTCTCTGCAGGTCATCGCACAATGTTGCGCTCACTTTCTGTTCCTGCGTCAGACGCGGACGTGAAGTTGTAAGGAATCCTAACAAGCATTTGCCCTTTGGTCAATTTTTGTTTACGATTTGAGACTCAAAAATTAAAATTGAATTATCTAAAAATGCCATGAAGAAATAACGGTTTAATGACCTTTAAGATCAAGAGATCAAGCTTGTGAGAAAAATGTAAGCATTTTTTTGCAAGATGATTTCGTATTCTGAAATGATACTTTTAAAATTATTGAAGATTTAAACTGATGACTATCAACCAGAAACTGGAGCTGGTTTGGAACAGAATACAGTGATATCGGGATCGTAATTCAGGATCGAGATCAGTTTATTCGGCTTCCTAAAAGTTTTATTTCTATCGAAGCAGGTTTGAATAAAATGATGTATGTATTCTTCTCTGTAGAGACGATAAAACAACAATTCCAAGATTCCCATGACTTTTGCCTTCGAGTTGCTGAACACAAATAATCCAAAGATTCACTTCCAATTCTACTTCACGAGCATTTCTTTCATTTCGTTAATGTTAGATCTTTTTTCCAAGCCATAGGAAAACCGGAAAGTTATCAAGCATCTTCAGCCTTCAGTAATGCTGCATTTATTCCTATAAATATTAGAACAAATGCATGAAACATTTTCCGAATAATTTTGAGCAGTTTTCAACATTTAGAGAGAAAGTATATTTTTCATTTGCACGTAGACATATCCCTATTTATACATGTTAAGTTGCTCCTGAAAATATCCGTACCTCTAAATTAGTCTGGAACATGTTCGAATGAAACTCACAATGTACTACTTTTCATCATTAAGCAAATACTGTAAGTTTTGAAGGTATACTGCGAAGGAAGCAAATTTGAATTTGTTTTTCTTACTTTTTATGCTGCACAAGCAGCATAATAAGTTACTACTTGTTAAATCAGTTGACCATGCTTCAATGAATGATCATTTATTGATGGATTCACTTTACTTTATAAGATAATAATGTAAACTAAGCATTTAAAGTTTTTCAACATGCATATTTTGATAATATAAACATGGGATTGATAATAAAGAGTGACGTTGGCTAAAATCTTCCTGGACACAGTGTCGAGCTCAGCATTACTTCTGTCATTTCAAAGTCACTTATTCAGTACCGAGTGTAGGATCAGATAACGTGTAGGAACCTGACCTTGCCTTCACTGCGCGTCTCCCGCTACACAGAGCAGCTGACGCCACTACGCTCGTGTTCTACTCAAATGTTCACGCGGCCCAAGTGAGAACTGACGTGAGATCTAAGTATTCTGCAGAGTTCCAACAAATTATGGTGTGCAGTAGAAAATATGTAATTAATATGCCTATCACCTAATTATGTCGAGCTCTAGAGCTTCACAGTACACAACACCTTCAGTCAAATTATATACTCGTATGCCAATAACTCCTAGAATTCAATAACTTTACACTAGATCTTCAAACTGCATAACTTCATGTCATGAATCAGTTCCAACCTCTAAAGATATATACGGCAGTTTTACCTCAATTTTGACAATCTTATGACAGATATATATATATATGAACATTTATGACAACTGTATTGGAAATTGCAACAACACCATCAGCAATTTGTACCTACCAATATTATGATGGAATATTGATATCCACCTTGTTCGCCTTTCTTCGTAAATTGTATGTAATTTTTAACCAACAAACTATTATTATGTGTAAAACATATTAGCTGATTAGATTATCATCGTCGCTAAATTTTTTCTATTTATTTTTTTTTTTTTTAAACTTATTACCTGTTGTATGTGAACTTTGTAACAACGCCTTCAGCAATTTGTACGCATCAATTTTGTATATTGAACTCCAATATTAATCGCTCTTGGCTGAGTTTGAGTGTACTCACGAAATCACGCTAGATTTCTTACTCTTTTCTATACTTTCTAAGCTAGTTTTTAGATAGACATATCCTTTTAATCATGACTCTGTATTTCGTTTTAAGTTGTACAATAGTACTTACTGCTTACTGTTTACTAATTTTGAATGACTGATCACGCTGATATATTAGATGAAATCGACCCGGATCTCAATCATTTGAACAGAATATTTCCAAACCTAAACGACTCTGAAAACTGCAGATATACTAATATATCAAAATTCAACGAATCTATACGAATAACCCGGCAGGATTTTTCACTACTGTGTTGGAACTGTAGGTCACTCTATCCAAAATTGGAAGAGATACAATGCACTATTACTGAACTTAAGTATACCTTAGATGTGATTAGCTTCACCGAAAGCTGGCTAGATGACTCGACCAAAGACATGATTAAATTTGAAAATTATCATAGTTACCATTCGCTAAGAAAAAACAAGCGAGGCGGGGGCATCAGTACATACATTTCTAAGCACATGGATTCGAGAATCATAGCAAGTGCAACACTGAATCAGGATCATATAGAATCATTATTCGTATAACTGTCTAGAGATGGCAAACGAATTGTGCTTGGAACGGTGTATAGGCCGCCTACAGCCTGTCCTATATCCTTCCTTAATGAGCTTAATCGAATTATTTCTCAGTTCAACAGGTCCTTCTACAATGACATAATAATATGCGGTGACTTCAACTAAGATTTGCTGAAACATGAAAGCTATGAACCAATCTCTTATTTCTTAAATGCATTTCATTCTAAAACTTTCCTTCCGATCATCACAAAGCCAACACGAATAACCTCAGAATGTGCCACGCTGCTTGACAATATCTTTATGACAGACCCAAGGGATTTTCTTGCTGGAATAATTACTTCTGACTTATCAGATCATTTTCCAGTTTTTCTTATTAAGAAAAATGTCTATCTTGCGTGCACCAAAGCACGGGCTGAAACTTACTCATATCGTAAAATAAACGAATCAAATTTAGAAGAAATGCGCACCGTTCTAGAATATTTAATGCCAACATTGCACATCACCCAACAAAACAATAATGCAAGGAGCATTGATGAATCAGTAGTGAAGTTGACTGAAACTATAATGAACGCATACAATCAGTGTTGCCCAATTGTGACTCGTACAGTTACCCCGAAAAATAAACAAAAGCCCTGGATTACTAGAGACATCGTGATAAATATAAAGAAACGCCAAGCGTACCTAGCCCTCCTTTGCGAAGGGCGAATATCTAGAGAAACATATAACCGATTCAGAAACTATGTGACAAACCAGATAAGAACATCAAAAAAGAGCTACTTTACCCTCAAGTTTACTCAATTCAAAGCTGACGTTAAAAAGACTTGGCGCCTCCTTAACTCTTGTTATAAACCGAATAACGCCGAAAAAAAGAAAATTGGATATATCACTCAAGATAATGTAAAATACCATGAGAAGAATGAAATTGCTAATCTCTTCAACAACTTCTTTGTAAACGTAGGGAAAACTATAGCCAATGGTATTCCAAGTGAACCTACTGATCACCTGGAATTTATGGATCATATTCGAGAACACAACTCCTTTTTCTTCACGCCTATAAACTCCTCCGATGTAATTGCGTGCATAAACAACATGAAAAATAAATCAAGTGGGTTACAAGCGTTTACGACTAAAATACTTAAAATAATTGCTGATATTGTGGCCCCGCTGATATCCAATATTATTAACCAGTCTCTCTTACTAGGCACTTTCCCGAACTCCCTCAAAGTTGCTAGAGTAACCCCTATCTTTAAAAATGGTGAAAAAACCTGTGTAAACAATTATCGACCTATCTCCATGTTACCAATTATTAGCAAGGTATTCGAGAAAATTGTGTATAAAAAAGTGTACTCTTATTTTGAACAAAAATCATTTCTCTATGATAAACAATACGGCTTTCGCTGTAAAAAATCAACAACACAGGCAATATTAAATCATTTACAATTCCTTTATTCTAATATAGATAACGGAAAGACTGTCTTCTCTGTATTTCTTGACTTTCGAAAGGCATTCGATTGTGTGGACCATAACATATTACTCTCGAAACTTCATTGTTATGGCATTCGTGGGGTTGCCCATGATTGGTTCAGATCATACCTAACAAATCGGAAGCAATACGTTGTCATTGACGACGCAAAATCGGACCCACAGAAAATTAGCCATGGAGTTCCACAAGGATCTGTTCTTGGGCCTCTCCTTTTTCTGATTTTTATCAATGATATTATCAAATCTACATCATTTTTTAAATTCATACTTTTCGCCGATGACAGTACGCTTTCTGCGGTCCTTCCGAACGAAAATCCCACTACGATTGCGGAGAGTATAAATAATGAACTCCATAAGGTTTCACTGTGGCTTAAGGCTAATAAAATAAGCCTCAATATCGATAAAACAAATTATATTACGTTCTCATACAAGAAAAATATATCTCTACCATCCATTAAAATTGGCGAAGGTGAAATCAAAGAAACCAACTCATGTAAATTTCTGGGCATCATAATAGATAAACATCTGACCTTCAAAGAGCACATCACTCATATTAGTTCTAAATTATCAAAATCCATCGGAACCCTGAATAAAGTTAAAAATTTCCTGCCTGAAACAGCCTTACTAATGCTTTATCGAACGCTCATTTCACCATACCTGCAATACGGAATAGAAGCATGGCATGGAACTGATAAAAATAAAACCAATATAATTTTTACTCTGCAAAAAAGAGCCATCAGAGCGGTAAAGAACCTAGAATATAATGCTCACACAAATGATTCATTCAAAAATTTACAAATACCTAAACTCTCGGATCTCTACAAAATCTCCATCTGCAATTTCATCTACAAAACATTAGCTAATGATGGCGACAATAGCCTTCAACAGTTATTAACTGCGCAAACTGGTCATCACGACCATTTAACACGAAATAAAAGTAAATTCATGCTTCCTTATTATTCAAAGGCCCGCTCGCAACATAGTATACTATTCGTTGGAACTAAAACCTGGAACTCAATACCTGCGGAGATCCGTGAAAGTAATTCTTACAAGGTATTTAAAAGAAATCTTGAGTCTCACTTCTTATCAGAATACTAGTCGTGTAAGATCACCAAGTCAAATCCTGCCTCCTACATGTCTGGTCCTAATAATGCAATTTGCCATGAGTAATATCGCCGATTTTAAGTCTGCTCCCAAATCGTTATCGAATATACTGTTAAATATTGTCCATATGACCTATATTGTAAAATTAAACATCAATATCGAGTTCATTTTCCTGTTGATCAGTCTAATGCGAAACTAGGCTAAGTGAATTAGGTTAAACATTATTGTACGCCCTAGAATAATGTAATGGTAGGATGCCCTAGAAGTCGCTGAACTTATTCGGGCCCACAGGTAGCTATACTCAACTCTGACCATTGTATTAGACTTAAGAAACATTCTACCTCTGTATCTCCTGTGGTAAATAAATTGTTTAAATTGTTTAAATTGTTCAAATTGTTTAAACACAGCTCGCCACTCATTACTACGCACCAGAACGAACGTGCGACATAGTACGAGTAAGTACAATTTTCATAACAGAAAATAAATATCTACTGAACAATATTGGACTCATGCCTTTTGCCAATCTTACTTGTAACCCATTGGTTAAGTTTTTGGTTGCCTGCAGATATTACCATATATATATACATCTACCCAGGAACACACTCTAGGTATATATACACACTCTAGTGCAACTCTCACCAAATTTCCGTGTTCCCTACAGCTTCTTAGAGGTGCTGCAGTTCGTGGTCCAGGACTTGAGTGACAGAGACCCTCCTCTGCTGGAGGCTCGCTGGTCACAAATACGGGAGGCGCTACAGGAGGCCGGCGCTACCTTCTACACTTGGTGTGACTTGGTCCTGAGCTGCTCTGACCAGGCTTGTGTGGTCCGGAGGGCGGCTGAGGCGGCACTTGCTGAGGACTACTGGGTACTTATGAAGGGTATGTTGCAGCATCTGCGTATCTTTATTCTCGAATGCTGTAGGTGAATGTTTACGATATTCTACTCCTCCCAAAGATTCGATAAATCTGATTCTGAAGAGTAGAACACTCTCACTGCTGCAATTGAGCGCCAGTCTCTCTCTTAGCTCTAGAATAACCAAGACATATAGAGTTGTTATAAAACAGTAGTCCACCCACTGTATTTGAAATAAAAAGAAGGAAAATGAAAGAAAAGCTGTAAGAAATGAAAAAAATTCAAATCTCTCGAGAGTTGATGAGGGCGAGTACACACGGCCTATAAAAAATTTATATTGATGTTCTACAAATCACACGACACACGTTCCTATTTGCCAAGAATTCACGTGATATTCATTCCAACTCGAATCTGATGAATTAATACACTGGAAATTGTGGAGTTCATGGAGCTTGTATCACAGATACGCTCATCACACACTGCAGGCTGGCTTCGGACAGACGGACAGACAGACACTGCTCCTACTATAGTGTTTATAGTATAATAAGATAATACTATACAATATACTGTAATCTGTAACACTTTACAATAGTCTATACTATAGACTATTGTCTGTGGTTGCTCCTTGCACATTCAATTTTCGTTCAAGCTTTTGTGATGCAGCTAGTTCTACTTCATTTATAGCATTGTGTTTGTATACCTTTGTGCTTCAGAGGTCACTTGTTAGTAAAAGTTTGTTACTGTTATATTCCTTGTGATGGTAGGTTTTGGCTGACATGCGAGAATATGTTGGATTGAACATATCTATATTATTTAGATTTATGGATGAAATACATGTTTACATACATACTGTATATAGTTATTTATATGAATATATACATACTGACTGATTCAGCATATGTATATGTATGTATGTATGTATGTATATATATATATGCATGTATATGTATGTATATTTGAACATTCTAACTCGAGTAAGTGTGCGCGTAATCACAAGTTGAAGAGTTACGCGCGTATGGAGAAAGAGGGCATTAGAGTTACTCGGCCTACTTCTCAAGGTCACCAGCATGGTAGTGATGGAAATCTACGCTTGTACATACTTTTATACCCAAATATCTGAACGGCAACGAACGATGCACCTTTAAACAGTCTTGAATAGTTCATTACAATAGTGTCTATTTTACAAACATTACAAAATTCTCAACCATCTTAAAGTGTTGAGCTCTTTTTGAGTTTTCCAATAGGAGTAGAGTCTCAGACCCAAAAGGCTGTTCTTCTAACGCCACAAAACTGTACAAAACCATCATTTGGTAAACATTTTCCTTTCTTTGCTTCGATCCCGAGTTACAGTAAATTATATTTCGCTTCAAAAAAAATCACACATGCTAAATCAATCGCAAAAGCAATACGAGGATTCACCTTCATTCGAAATTTCCCTTTGAATGTAAAGAAAACACTAATTAAAATAAAAATGATGGTGAAGATAGCTGATTTGGAAATCATTTTAATAAGTGAACGGTTTGGCTTCAAGCTAAAGCCATTATCAACACCTGTAAAAGCGAAATGAAATACAGAAAATAGGACATGGCTGCAACATTCACTTATTTAAAGGATTTTTAAATCAGCTATCTTTACTAGCATTTTTATTTAAAAACTGGCATGAGCGCTCCAACCTAATTTAAAAATACAAATTAAACTCGCTTTCGCTTTCATGTAGTCTTTATTGAAAACGAATGCGGGATTAAGAGCCATTTCGAAGGCAAGCCTCAGAGGTCTCTCAGAGGTGATTTTCACTTGACATGCGCCCAATCTTATGTACAGTAGGGAACGAGTCTCACTAGAACTTGAAGTGTGTTCTGGCTACCAGTGACTTGTGAATTGATATCGCAATACATGGCAAAACGACGCGTGATTTTGATCCTTTGTTCCGCTTTCTTACTTTACCCTGCAAGGGAAATTTTAGTTATTTTCGTTGTACAGGTCGAGATGTTGCTGCCGTGGCTCTGATGCTGCAGTACGCGCAGCCCCGCTGGTTGTGGGTTGGCGTGAGTCCAGATGACCTCAGACGGACCTGCTGGACGGACGTCATCAGAGCTAGGAAAGGAGACATTCGGCTCCGCCTTGAAGACGGCCCGTGTGATGACCTCATAGCACCTCTGCAAAATAGCAGGTAAGCTGTGAGCAGATCACTCAGTGAGTACAAATCATCAAGTAGGAATATTGCATATTTATGTGCGAAAATGTAGAGAAATAGAGTATACACATTAAACAGTACCTGTCAAGAAAGCTTGTTATCTTGTTCACTACCTAGAAGAAGTTTTCATGATAGGTAACAGCGGTATGTGGTTTTCTAGAGGTAATTTTAATTTTTTTCATCCGGGCAAAATCATCAGTGGTAAATGTGGAGGTGTATTTTATGGATGGCATCAGAAAACAAGTTGAGAGACTTAAGTTCTAAAATAGTGTGAAACAATATACAAGGCAGCCTGTGAGTGAAACGTGATAAATAGTCTATGAATAACTCAACTTGATGAGCAGTAGTGTCATGCCACCGAAGATAATCTCATTCATTTCTCACAATAAGACACACGTTTCATGGCAAATTTCTGCATTTGATAAGTCAAAAGCCACACCATATTATTAGACTAACTTGTTCTTCTAATGAGCTTCATATTGCAGCAGATCTAGGAACGGAAATCGAAATATCTAATGGCAAACCGCACCGAGGAAATGTCGGGGAACAAATGCTATCTAGATAACCCTATCTGAAGCACAGCGTTCATCCTCTGATGTTCCTCAAAACTGCCTCCAAATTCGCATACCTGGACTATATACTTATAACTGCGGAAAAGAGCACAAATATGTGAACATTTTTTGAAAAAACAACAAAATAACCGAACGATGCCAAATTGATTTCTACTTAAATAGTTTGCTAGCCTGAAGCCTCATAGCAGCAAATAATAGGCAGTCATGTGAAGAGATTTAAATTACAACAGAGAAATTAAATGCAGAAGTTACGACAGTATTTCTACCGTGAATAAAAAATTACTGTTTATTTTGACTACCCGAAACAGATTTTAAAAATGGTTAGGAATATACAAAAGATGCTGAACATGACGCCCATATCTGTCGCGCTGCAGCTGTTTAGACGCAGGCGCAATGATTGCCGCACTCCAGCGAAGGCTTCAGAATTTTCATGAACTCTTGCAGAAGTTTCCACAGTTCTACCGATGAGGTCTTCTTTGAAATGAGTTGGTGTTCCGTTCACCAAACTCTCTAGTTGTCGCTAGAGGTAGAATACTAGGAGCGTAATACTAACTGGCCTCCACGGTCAGTCCAGCGATGTGGATAATACCATTTGCTTCTCCGTATGGTGGGGTATATTTACAAATTGAACATTGGATACTCGCTCCATTGTCGTTTGTACTTTTGCACTCTATGAACTATACAATGAAAAGAAGAAATTTCATGATACGTTGTAATGGAACACTCAGACAACCGGCCCCGAATTTGAAGTCATCGTGACGCTTTCACGAAGCATTTCCGACCACGCGGTTTTGAGTGGAAAGAGTTCATTTCATGGAGCTAGGATTTATGGAGGGAGCATTGCCGATTTCTATCGGGTTCAAATTGGCTGCAAAAGTTGAAAGACTCGGGCACTGTCAAGGCCTGTGACGTCACAATTCTGAGCCAACCACAGACGCTGGGCTGAAGTTGGCTCCTCCCACCTCCTCTACAACTCCCCTCCCATTTTCCAAAGCAAGATTAGTACCGCTCCACAAATCGAAGGATGAGGTGTGCATGCAAGTCGCTCGAATTTGGCCTGTAATCTTTATAGTTTTCAAACCCTAATGTATCTTTGCTAGTAATTTTGATAATATTAAGTGTCCTCAAGTGAGAAAACACAATTTATTATCTTTCGCAGTCTAAGAATCCCAGATTAATGAATAATAATTTGTGCGATTAACTCAACAGCTAGAAGAGCATTCAGCGAGCGTGTGTACACCCTATCGTAGTTAGTAGGTAACTGACTACCGTCATATACTGGAGGGAGCATAGCCGATTCCAATCGGGTTCAAATTAGCTGCAAAAGTTGGGAGACTGGGACATTGGCAAGGCCCCACACGCGAGCCAACCACAGACGCTTGGCTGAAGTTGGCTCCTCCTTGACTCCTCACCTCCTCTACAACTCGCCCTCCCTGGCCTCCCATTTGCCAAAGCAAGATTAGTACCGCTCCACAAATCGAAGGGTGAGGTGCGCGTGCAAGTCGCTCTCTAATTTGTTATATTCAAGGGCCTGTAATCTTTACAGTTTTCAACTCTTAATGTATCTTTGCTAGTAATTTTGATACTAGTAAGTGTCCTCGAATGAGGAAACACAATTTATCGGAGTCTTAGAAGTCTTTCGGAGTCTTAGAATCCCAAATTAATGATTACGATAAACTCAACAGCTGGAAGAGCAATCAGCAAGCGTGTGCACACCCTATCGTAGTTAGTAGGTAACTGACTTCCGTGCTGACGTCACACTTGCGAGACGGCTATTGATTACCATAAACATAGGAGAAATCTCAAAAACTGGTTCTCTTCACAGACGGCTATGCTCCCTCGATATATACTCCCTCCACGACTACCGTGCTGACGTCACACTTGCGAGACGGCTATTGGTTAGAGAACACAGACTGCAAAAATTGGAACCACCACGGTAGCTCAGTCAACAAGTTAAACAGAAAACATTGGCAGATGAAGGAAGAAGAGGAGGAAAAAGTTTCATTCTAGCAGGAAAAGTAGGTAAAACCTTAAAATTTTCGTTTTACTGCTAGTTAAATAGATTTGGTACGCTCTAACAATTTTTGGTACGTTTTTATGGAGGTTTTGTACGATCATCAGAAAAAAAAATCGGCAACCCTGGAGATAACAGCTGACTGAGTGAGGATGTCGTGCAGGTTCGTGCAGAAACGAAGATGCTATTTTTAACCTGGAAGCTATTTCACGGAGGCCGGTATAAGATCAACGTATTCGTGAAGAATTCGAGAATTACTTCTTAAACGAAGGCCAAATGCCTTGACAAAAACGAATGTGTCAATTAGATTGATAAGGAATGGAGGCGAATCAATAAAACTTCGCGCGTATATAGCTTCTTATATGGACTTATACCCAAACTGAGAAATAATAAAATATAGCTTGCCCAGCAGATGTATATAGAGACAAAAATAATTGAAAAATGCGCGATAGAGTCTGATTATAGGATATAGAAATAAGTAACAAAAATTGTATCAGTCTAAGTCCTATCACGAGCCATCTTGTGTTAATAATAGCATGATAATGAAACATTTGTTTTACTATTGTTAGAGGTAATTACTTTTGAATTAGATCGAAAATCATTTCAGTGATAGTACTTAATAAAAAATATAGTTACAGCCGCCATAAATAGAATCAGACTGACGCTATGCATTCAATAAATCTATCAATGTGGGAACTTTAGCCTTCAGCCTTTTTTCCAGATCAGGAGAGACTTTTTGCATTCAGATTATGCATGAGAACATGACGACAGAGCAGCTAAGACATACATCATGCCTTCAAGACTGTCTAGAGTGCATTGTCGCTCTGGCGCTCCGAGGCTGAGGCAGTCCCACCATGTGATGCAGCAGCCGCAACACGCCTGGGGAACGAGTGGGAGGCATTAGATCAGGGGTTTAGGGTTTTTTTTAAAGAGGCCTGGAGGGAGAGAGGGCGCTGCCCCGGGGAAGGCACCCTCCGTCTAAAGCCACCTTTACCACAGACATAAGAGAAATATCAAAATCTGGTCTCTTCACAGACGACCATGCTCCCTCCATATATATTTCCTCCACGGTTCACTTCAACTCTACCAACCTAATGTTGAAGTTGGCAGCCTCTCTGGCCTGCTGTGTTCGGATAAGTTCCGTTAGGTCAAGTTGGGTCTGAGTGCAACAATTGAAACTAAATCCAATTTAGTTCATAAGTTCATTAAGGAGCCGGTTAGCGATTAGCCTTCCGTGCTCTAGCGTTCAGTAATATTTAACACGTGCCCCGCGTGTTCTGCCATACGTGTACCAGTTGATAAATTGCTCATTTACGTACCAGCATTAATGAACGACATTTCTTCTGTTATGAGATCTCTTTAAGAAATCACTGTTATCATTCCAGGTGAAATATATCGTAAAAGCATGTTGGCAATAATCTTAGGTAGAAAGAAAAATAAGCAATAAATTCTATTTTGCTATTTTGCTACTCACAACCGAACCAAACCAACCGTCCACAACGGCGGGGCGGTGAACGTGTCATGAACTCCAATCTAATTTGTTGCACGCCGGCCTGACTTGATCTGACCCAATGTAACGTGGCTAAACTAAAATTGTTCAATTAAACGTTTTATAAGGAATGTTTTACGTCATAAGCCATCTTATCGGTCCGTGGGATGCACGTCACTGAGAATATTTCCTTGGCGTCTGATTTTTCTACTCCTGCGCTCCCAACCTGTGTTGAAGTTTGTTCAACGAGGTGGTGGTCGCATCGTAAATGTATTCGAGGGCTGTTTAAACACATGCTTTTATTTCAGTACACACTCAAACCAGCTATAATGTTATTTATATTTCACGTAACTCATTCAGAGTAAGATGTCAAGCCATGAAATGAAAAGACCTGCACTCATGGTTGCTTTAACTGCAAATCCTAGCGATTTAGCACTCAGTAACATTTCTCATTTAGCCAGGTCTTGTGTTCATGAGGTTCGGTTTGAGCCACAGGAATGCGATGGCAATGTTTCGCCTGTAGCAAAAAAAACGTTCTATTTGCTCTGATACCACATAAACAGCAGATTTTATACGGGATGTTCAAAACATTTTCGATGCGAGCGTCGGAAGATCGATGAAGCCCATTGTCAAAGAACTCATGGTATGAGTGTGGATGGACTATCAAAACTGTGGTACATCAGGACATTCGATTTACGTCGCATGCAATGAGGAAAGGCCGATTCGTATTAGCAAAGACACCAGTAAACTGTCTCATGCGTTCGAAAAGGTTACTTAGCAAAGTCAAAACCCTGACGAACAGGGTGTGCTTTGGTTTTGCTCTGACGGAAAATCTTCAACCACTCAGAAAACTAACAGAATAAAATATTAGGTGCAGATTTGCACTTCCCTCTTAAGTGCCCAGAGTGATGCACACCAAATTCTCGACTACTGTGATGAGTTTAGGAGTTGTGGATAGTGAATGTTATGTGTCATGCCACCTAATATTTCCCCTCAGGGTTCTTAGGGTAATGCTGCTAAAATATTGATGTATCAGAAATGATTTTTGAGCCTGAATAAATAAAGTTACTAATGGAAAGTCAATCGTCTCTCAGCTATTCTCAGTAGATTCTAACAAAGCCGTAGTAAGCCAGGACTGGTTATCAAAGAAATTAACGATAAAGTGACCTCCCAACACGTGGCTTCCAACTCGCCAGATTTTAATTCGATAGACTTTATCTGCGTGGAGCATCTTTGGAATAGAGGCTGAATGCATTCCTCAGGGTACAAAAGCTTTGTTGGCTGCCATTGTCCAAGTTATGTCCGAAATGAATAAGGACCACGTGTTGCACCTTGTCTATGGTGCCGTACCCGAATAGAGCCAGCCATTGGAGCCGGAGGTGGTTTCATAAAATTATTAGCCATTCGTACAAATTTGACTTAAATACGCACATCTTTGCGGGCCGTATATTGTAGTATTGGAAGGCTTCTCATCATGAAATGCTGCTGTTAAGGTCCATATTTAGGCTCAAATTAGGTCCTAATTAAGATTTTTAGGCTGCTAAAAAATGTGAGGATAGTTTTTCCCCGATTAACTTAAATTTCAGTTTTCTAAGTGATGCTAACACTCCATTGCATTTTGCAAATTATCGCACAACCATAAAATAATTACAAGCGACAGAAAAAAACAGTGTATAAATAGCCAGCTGACTTTACATGTGACGTCATCTTGTTCGAAATACTCCACAAAATAATGTAATTGATTTAGGTTGAATAATGTAGATCAGGTCTTTAAACTCATGTCAAGTGTGTAAAAAAGTTATGAGCAGCCTAATTTAGGCCATCAATTCCTGAAGTAGGAATTTCCTTCATGTCTGTCAAATTGCCAGTTTTCGAAAAATCCAAGCACAGAAGTTGAAAAAATTGCAAAATTTGGAAGAGAATCATGGACTTTAATTAATTTATTTATCGGTTTTTCCTTTGTGCCACAAAAAGTACCTCTAAAATTATAGTTATGTAATATAGCGTTAGTAACCAGGTGGTGTCATACGTGACGCAACCGTGACACCTACTGGCTGTTTCAGATACGTTTTTTCTTTACCGCGAATGACTTTAATAATCTGCCAGTATTTTAAGATGGGAATAGAGTGTCAGAATCATACCAAAACATTTTGAAAACTGAGGTAAATCAGCTCGTCTCTTTTTTACATAAATTACTCAAAGAAAATGAATGCCTAAATAATAGCCCTGTTTTGGGAGCTGCCCTGTTGCCGCTATAAAGAGGTCGAAAAGCTTTGAGCGTACAATTGCGGCAAGAAATCAATTTGGAGCATTGAATAAGTGATTAATTTTTAGAAATTCATTTATTATATTTCCTATTGAAGTTTCTTTGTGATTTGCCCAAAGTAAAACGCAAGCTAATGTTGAAATTTCAATTATGTTCTACGCGTGGAGATGCTCATTCCAATGTGTGTGCCATTTCCAATCAATTAACTAACCTACCAAGAATTGGGCTTGGTGCATTGGCATCTTGTGCCTTGTGTTACTGGGCCGCTCCTCACTTGATAATTTGTGCTCCATTTGCCCTAGCTTTTGTTCAACACGTTCGCTGGCGCTTGTCAAGCGGTCTCTCGTTAAGGTTGTAGGTAGCAGAGTTTAGGTAGCAGAGTTTAGAACAACAAATTTAATGCTAGATGAAATTGTAGCGTTCCCAAGAAATGGGAAACTCTAATAGCTTGACGATATTTTATCGCGCATGCTAATCGCTTAAAATAAACGGTGTAGAAATAATTGCAGTGCTGTACATTTACACTGGGACGTAAATGTACAGTTCACCTAGTGGTGCCCTCATGCCCCAATAGGCAGCCAACGTGTCAAACATCGCTTCGTCGTGGCAATCCAGATGTTCAGCGAGGCTTGCTACCATAAGACTGCTCATGCAAACCTACTATCTCATTAATTATAGACTCATTTGAGAGGACCTCACCAGAGCAGTGATCTATTTTTGTATACTTGTTACGCTGTTCTGTCATTGACTTCTCTCCTAGTTATCTCAATGCCTTCAATTGTTGTCTCCATTGGAATATTCTGCTAGAATGTTTGAACTGCTGCTATCAGTTGACGTGTGTTCAATGATTCTCTTGAAAATTTCACTTAATAAGACATGAGGTAAAGATTTCTCCTTTTTCTATTGGAGGTTTGAAAAAGCGGTGTTTAGTGGAAAAATAAAATTTTAATACAACGATATATAAAATTTGAGCCTAAGAAGTGTGTGGTATAATTATGTAAATTTTGATTAGTCTTTTTTTCACGGTACTCTTTCTTGTTGTCTTTTCAACAAGCGGAACGCATTATGAAGTAAAACAATTCAACATCACATCTTGTCATCGAAGCTTCCGTGATGCGGCGCCTAAAGTCAGACTGATGCATTTCCTCGCCATCTAAGACTAACGCGATTTCATAAGATTTTAAACATGAATAATTGTTTTTTCTTGAACGCTGTACATTCGAGATAGCGTAACTTTCCTTTTCAACTAGTGTACACGGCCTGTCAAAGATGACGGGATTCAATACTTTTCGTGAACCAATTTTCGTTCGAGTGGAGCTACCACGCTTTAGCTTATTTCAAAGGTAACGTTTCTTATTGTGACAGTAATGAACACTTAGAATACGGTAAATTTGTGCCGCAATAGAAGTAGTTATGGCCGTTCGTGTCATATCCTAGACACAGAAATTCAGCATTACTGAAAGCAACTGCGAGCTTGTGTATGTATATTGTAATCTGCAATGCAGTAAATTATATTTATTATATGCTATAAAGTTTTTGTTATGTGCAATGCATTACATTTTAAATACAATACAGTGTACTGTAGAACACTATAATGTAATACGCAGTACAGTATATTGTGATATGCAGTACCTCGTCGAACTCGGTATCCACGATACGGACTCGAGTATATAAGGCTCTGGATCTCTGTAATCTAATCTGTGTAACCTAATAATTCCCGTCTTGTGTTTTTTTATATGTTTATATATGTTTACATTTATATAAAAACGTAGGATGTAAATTCATTTCTTCGGTATCAGTTACGATTTTATCTGAGTATGCGGTATCATGGATACCGAATTCCTCATTCTAACATTAAAAGATGGTCTTTACATACATTGATATGTTTGAAATATCAGGATAGTTTCGGTTATGTTAGGATAGGTTAGGATATGTCAGGAAAGGATACGATATGTTAGGTTAGGATCACGGTTAGGATAGGTTAAGTGAGCATAGGTTAGGTAATGTTGACGTAACTCTTTCACGGGTCCACCTAGCTTAATAATTCAAACAATTTAACAGTTTTTTAACCACAAGTGATACAGCAATACATTGCTTCTTGAGTCTAGTGCAATGGACACATTCGAGTATAGCTACTTGTGAGCCCGAATAAGTTCAGCGACTTCTAGGACCTCCTATCATCAAGCTACTTTTAAAGTGTACAATTATGTTTAACCTAATTTACTTAACCTAGGGGCATACAAGACTGGTCATGTTTCAGTGCTTAATTTTTTAGCAAAGAAATAAATTGGTAATATGAGCTAGATGGGAAAAGTATATTCAATAAAAATGATTAGGAGCATAAGATCTATATTATTATCATGGTGGATTACCTTATAAAGATAAGGAGTACCAAAAGAAAAAAAAATTAACTTGAACTACCTAATGTGATCAATATTTAGATAGGAAGAGGGATTCAAGATTTGTTTTGAAAGCTTTGTAGGAGCTTCTTTCACCGATCACAGCAGGGATTGCGTTCCAATTCTTAGTTCGAGTGAAGAGGATACTGTGTTGTGACCGAGATTGTGAATAAGGAAGTATGAAGTTACTTCTGTTTCGTGTTAAATGATCATGATGGACAGTTAGAGCAGTGAATAATTGTTTGATTTCTCTGTCGCCATCATCAGTTAGTGTTTTATACATGAAATTACATATGGAGAGGTTGTAGGGATTGAAAAGCTTTGGTATTTTTTTTTTGAGTAACGAATCATTTGTGTGAGCATTAAGTTCGAATTTCATTACCGCTCGAACGGCTCTTCTTCGCAATGCAAAGAGCAGATTGGTTTTATTTTTATCAGTTCCGTGCCAAGCTTCTATCCCGTATAGGAGACATTGTGAAATGATTGTTCGATGAAGTATTCTTAAGGCTTCTTCGAGCAGTATATTTTTTACTTTATGAAGGATTCCAGCGGATTTTGATAATTTAGTTCTGATATGTGCAATATGCTCTGTGAACGTCAGATGTTGATCTAATATAATGCCCAGAAATTTTCAAAATGTTTGTTTCTTCAATTTTACCATCACCAATTTTATTATGTGGAAGAGACATAGTTCTCTTGTATGAGAATATAATGTATTTTGTCTAGTCGATATTGAGGAATATTTTATTTGCCTTAAACCACATTGAAACATTTTGCAGCTCATTATTTATACTAGCTGCAATTAAAATTGTGGATTTTCACTTGCCAGAGTCGCAGAGAGCATGCTGTCGTCGGCAAATAATTATGAATTATAAGAATGAAGTAGACCTAACAATATCGTCGATAAAGATCAAAAAGAGAAGAGGCTCAAGGACCGACCCTTGCGGTACTCCATGGCTGATTGTCAGCAGTTCCGATTGTGCATCGCCAATGCCAACATATTGCTCTCGATTTGCTATGTATGATTTGAGCCAATAATGTGCAACTCCTCTGATGCCATAACAGTGTAGTTTTGATTGTAAAATGTTATTGTCCACGCAATCAAAGGCTTTTCGCAAGTCAAGATATACGGAGAAAATAAGCTTTCTTCTATCTATATTACAATAGTGAAGGATTTAATACAACCTGTGTCGTCGATTTTTTAGAACGAAAACCATGTTGTTTGTCGTAGAGAAAATATTTTTGTTTAAAATATGAATACACTTCTCTATATACGATTTTTTTGATTATTTTGCAAATAATTGGTAGTACATAGATAGGTCTACATTTATGTAATAATTCTTTTTAATTTCCATTTTGAAATGAGTGGCACATTGGCGATTTTGAGACATATGGGGAAGATACTTTGAAAAAATAATTGGTGTATTGTATTAGATATGCACGGTGCTATTATATCAGCTGTAGCCTAAAGAACTTTAGCCAAGTATGTTTTCAATCCATTTGATTTATTTTTCAGGCTGTTTATGCACGTAATTAAATCGGAGGGATTAGTTGGCGGGGAAAAGAATGAGTTGTGTTCACGGACATGTATGGTCCATTTAATGCAAGTGGTCTGTAGGTTCACTAGAAACACAATCAGCTATTTTCACCTTTGTTTACAAAAAATTGTTAAAAAGTGTAGCAATATCTTTTTTCTCGTGATATTTTACATTTTCGTGAACGACGGACTCAATCGTATTCTTTGCGCTATTATTCGCTTTATAGCATGAATTAGGCAGGCGCCAAGTCTTTTTTAATATCAGTTTTGTACTCAGTAAATTTGCGCGTAAAGTAGTTTTGTTTCGATGTTCGTATTTGATTTGTCACATGATTTCTTAATGTTTTATCGTGTCTTTAGATATTCGTTCTTCGTACAGTAAGGCTTGACGTTTCTTTATATTGATCACGATATTTTCTTTCGTAATTGTGCGGGTGATTATTGAACATCACTGGTTGTACATGCGGTCGTTATATTTCAGTTAAATTTTGAATTGCTTCATCAATGTTAATTGCATTATTATCCTGTTGATAGATGTCCAATGATGGCAATTATTCTGCTAGAACAGTTCGCATTGTTCCCAAGTTATATTCGTTTACACAACGATATGAAAAAGTTAAAGGTGACATTGTCCGCAGAATTTCCACGGCTTCTGCTACTACCTAATAATACCTTTGATTTATTTGTTTCGAGTCCGCTTCTCACATTTCTCTGTCACGCTCATAAGGATAGTTACAATGACCGTATATGTGATCCGAGTTTGACAAGTTCACATGAACGAAAAATATTTTTTATCTCGGATGCTGTTAGACTGGACCCTTTAAGTACGACAATTGAAATGGTTTACGGAAAAAATTCCAGGGGAAAAATTATTCTTACCCACAATTGTCAGTGAAATTGTCCTAGTGAGGGTGCTTCTAGCTCAAGCAAGTGCCTACTTCTGTATTTTACTTTAAAACATCTTTAAATCTTTGAAGCTCTATGCTTGGCAATCGAAATTTTCGACGTTAATAATAGAGGTATTAAATTTCCGAATAAATAATTAAAAAGTTTTTGCCCGAATTTTAGAAAAAACGAAATTCTGAAAAAAATTAGTGTAACTGAATAGAAAGGCTATTGAATATGTTGAACGGACCCTGTAGCATGAACTTAGAGGTAACCAATGGGAATTTACGCGTGCAGGCTTCGGGAATGTCTGAAAACTAAATTCCTGAATTATTCATGTTTCCCTAATTGTATTATTTGCTTCAAAATATTCCCTCACTGGTTAAATTACTTTACAATTAGTTTAGATGGCCAAAACTGGAAGAACTAGCCACCTTGGCACTGGAGTAGTCGTCAGTACCCAGAGGGTTGATGGCTATTTTTGATATGAGTTTCACCAGTGCACAAGGTTAAGAATATTTTAATCGCGGGTTCATTTGAGTTTTATGTATTGGTTTTTAATTCACTTTGAATATTGAAATATATTTTCAGGAAATAATCTATTCCCGTCATTTTTGACGCGTATACCAAACCACCCCTACACCTCACCCTTCTCGCAGTCTCCCTTCTAAAAAAGTGTCTAAAAAGTGTCCCTTCTAAAATGAGTGCATTAATTTACTGGTGAACTTGAACTTACGACTGAAACTGAAACCAAGACCGCCAGTGCTAAACCTTCTATCTATTCTAAAGAGCGTGACACAAAACATATAAATAAACACACGACGGTCATTCCGAGTAATATAGAAGATAAGATTTATTCAAAAATGCATCCAAATGCTGGACAATGCCCCTTTGTGAAATAATTTCTTTACAAGTGAATAATCAATCGCGTCCTGCGTGTGTGCTAGCAAACTCTCATGATAGCTTGATATTTTTGAGCTGCAACCTCTAATTGAATTAGGCATTTTCTTTAGTGACTTCATGTAATGAAGCAGCCATCTGTCTTACCTCAAGTGTACAAGATACACGACCTGCGTCCTGTTCTCTCATGTTTTCTATTCATTCATTCAGAAAACATTATGTGGTATGTATCTGCTCCTCTTTTTTGAACAAATATTGTAAAATATTAGTAAGTCTGAAATAATGCTACAGACTCATAAACAGAGATAACCCGCACGATGAAGATAAGAACACAACATGAATCGAGAGTTGCACAGCTCGATGTATGCTGCAATCGAGTTTTTGTATTTTTTTCCACAATTTGTGGGAACTGGAAGACGATGTTCCTCTACTCAAAATGAAAAGCTCAGGTCAAGAAACACAGGGATGACGAACCTAGTCATTGACGTACCTTTAAAGAACCACATGCATTAACAAAATAAAAAATGCATTTTTGAGGTAGAGAAATTGATTTCAGTTTTTCATATATAAAACCAGACACCTGCTACTATAGTGAATCTTATACAAAATTTTCCAATAGAGGTTAGGTGTGAGTTAAGCTCACTAGTTTTCCAGCAAAGCTGATGGAAACCGAGAGGTAGTGAAAGGAGAATCAAGGAAATTAGCGTTTACATTTATTACGGCAAAATTACAAATATACTTAAACTCGCTTTCAGCCACCTACTTCAAAAAACCTATCGGAAGATAAAAGAAAAGAAAACGGTATACAATTCAGGACACTAAGAAACAAATAGATGAAAATAGTGGAATACGCACATGAACGGCTAAAAATCCACATTACTCCTACCCAATTAAAAATCGGCGCAGTGTTACTGCAGTGTAGGCGCAGGGTTAGAGCAGCGCTGAGTAGCGCGGCTGCGCAGAGGCTGCTCTCGGCCGCCACCTGAAGATGTCCGCCCATTTGCGCCAGTCGCGCCAGTGCAGCGCTGCTGCACTAAACCTCCATTGAGCAGACTGCGCTGCCGCAATGCAACTAGTGGCCACCACTCGTAAGCCGTTAAAAAAATAACGCGCGCAGTCGAGGATTACTGCGGTGAACTGCTCTTAGTAATTTACTGCAGTTCACCGCAGTAACCTCGACTACGCGCGGTAAAAAAAATTAGGGTAATAAAAATACTGTTTTGGTTTTTTCACAACTTTACTCGTTCTTCGCTCACACTACGAAGAAAACTTGTTGTTGCATATCCTTTTTGCGTAAAATAATCGGTCAGTATAACGTTTCGCCGTCATCATCGAAAATGAGCGTCGTCCATGTATAAAAAAATTTGCGTAGATGGCGATAATTATCGAGGCTGACTGCAAAAATGTTAGTGGGATATGGAACATACGCACATTTTTAGCCTACCTACTTAGATTGAGTTTGAAAAATCACAGGACGGAAGTTCAGTCATTTGGTTACTGGCCCTTATAAATACTTCACCATACATCGGAGTTACTCTGACTGTCAGAGCAACTATGAACTAATTCTAAATACATCCCTAATACAAACCGAAGTAATTTTTGACAGGATATTTTTATAGTTGGAGAGTGGTTAGAAAATTGTACAAAGTTGTTTGTGTTCCATGAAAATATTCAAGAGCTATTGGATTATGTATTCAAGATTCGATAATTAAGTCACAGTATTTCCGACAGTCAGAGTAACGCCGATTTATGATATATCTGTCAATATTTTAACAACGCAGATACCTACACTAAACAATAAAATTCATTCAATGGCCCCAAAGCTACACATTTTAACAAATCTACAATTTATGCCCATTTATTTACGATGGAGGGCACAGAGTATTTCCGCAAACCTTGGTTACGAAATGGTAATATACCACGTATGGTTAGGTAAGCAGCTGTATTAGATAACTTGGAAAATATTATAATGATAGTTCAATTTCGGTAATTAGTAGTTACTATAAAGAACCTCACACCTCTGAAGAATAAAATTTTTATGAACCCCTACCGATGGCCGGAATTAACAATATATTCGCGAATTCAAGCAAAATATTTAACACCGGCTATTCAATGATAAAATTCATCAATTGGATGTTTTTGATAGTAGAATTTACTTCCACGAATATGTTGTTTGGATGGGGAATGGCTTCTTTACTTAGTGCTCATGAAGTAATCATAAGTACAGATTAATCCTTGAGGCTCATTTAAATTATTTATTAACATTATTATTGGTAAGAATATTGGCATCCTACCTACAAGAGTATCAAATAAATGCATAACACATGCATCAATGGAACGTTCCAACTGCAAATAATGCTTTCGCGAAAATATCGCATTACTCTCGAGAATGAATCATAACGATAGCAATGAAAAACTCATTATTAGGAATTAATTATCATGAGCTTGGCGCGAACTTCATTTGTCGAAACTTTAATTGATTTTAAAAAGCCTTGCAGTCGGAACACTCCTACCGCCATTGAATTCACTGGCTCATTGAAGTATTCGCATGCAGAATAAACATCTACTCCTAGTGAATCTCCATCAATGTATTTAATAATCCTAAGTTCGCCACTCTTAAGAATAATCCCGTTATCTTTAGCACCAAGAAGTCCAGCTTTGTAACCTGTGTGACCAATGAAAATTCTTCCCTTTGAACTTTCGTTCTGAATTTCGGTCTTGTCGATTTTCTCATTTTCAAGACTCAAATGTTTCGCTAACTGTTCCAGTACTCTATTCTTGCCTGTGAGCCTATATTTTATCATGCCTAAATAATTTTCGAATGAGAAACATGAAATATTCCCTAAAGGCCCAAAATATATATAATCGTCAACAAGATGGATAACACTGTGAACGTTATACGATAAAAAACTATCACCGTAAATTTTTTTTGAGCCTTGCACAAAATTTTTGAGCATCTGTTCTACAGCTGGGATGTTATCCTTTTCACCGTCTACCAACAGTAGTCTCATAGACAAACTCAAGTAAAGAAAGTTTACATATTGAGAAGTGGGTAGTACATCTTTAAACAAAACAATGCCTACGTAAAGCAATACAAAACGAAACTCTGTAGCTTTCCAAAATGAAACTGTGCGCATTCCTCCACTAAGTTTTCTAGAAAATTCTGAGGGAATGTGTTTTTGAAGTTCTTTTATGAATCCGTCAAGCGCAACAATTTTTTCGTCGGCAAATGACACTTATTTTGATGCTTCTTACTAGATTTCAGCCTTAGCATGATCTTTTTTACAATCCCTAAACACACTAGGTGCATATAATCCAAGGGTACAGTTGAAACCAAGCCAACGTTTAGATTTTCAAGCAATGACGTCACACCTGGTTTATGATGAGAAATATCGTACTTTGAGCGGAAGCTCTCATTGGTTCTTTTCGGTGCGTTCAAATTGGGTAATATTACATGCCCACCTGAATACTGGCCTTTTTGAACGCATCGTTCACAACTGTTATAGCTATTATGATTGACGATACACTTCAGGTCTGCTCTAGCAACAGCATCAGCTACAATAGCATGCACTACAACAGGGTGACACTTTCCTCCTATACGGATTCCGTTTCTCTCTAATATTTTAATGTCTGACAAAGTCTTTTCAAAAAGCGTATTGATGTGCGGCATTTTGTTGGATTGTTCATTTTCAGACAGATAAATACCCGCACAAATTATTTTATTCAATTTGAACACTTTTATTAGTATTGGATATGCGTGATGTTTCCTTGAATCGTTAAACAATGGAATTCCATCGATGTTAATCAGCAATTTTATTACATTTGGAGCTTGGGTCTGAGAGTCGAGATGAGCTTTTAAAGAATTCGGCCAATTTTCAAGGTGAACGTAGCGTCCATATTGCCAGCAATTATACGAAATGCCCGAAATATCCTTAGCTGTCAAAGTTTTTGCTGTTAGTGACAGTCCAGGAAAAAATTCATGAAGATTGTGCAGTAGTTTTGTGACTGTAAGAGCAGGAACATTGGGGCAATCTACAGTCCAATTAACAATTGCAGCTTCTATTTTGTCTTCAGTGCTGAGAATTGTATCCGCCATCAGTTCCTTTGTCTGACATGAATTTGAACTGACCTTAGAACTTGCATAAGGAAGATCTTCAAGAGTATCCCTCAACGAATTTTCATCAGCAGAAGCCTCCAACTCATTAGCTGATATTGAACCTGTAAGATCTGAAGAGGTACACTGGGCTTCATGGCTAACAAATTCGTTGTTTTTCTTATTAGTAATAGCTAGAGGATTTTCAGGCGCAAAAACTTCGCACTCGTACTGCTGTGGTTTATGAATGATATTAGGTAAAGGGTCCAGTGAAGTATCGCGACGAGGAACACAGTCATGCTCAGAAGGCACATTTTCAATCGAAGAAATATGACCATCTTGGCTTGCATGCTGATATTGACGATCGAGAGCAGTTGTTAACAAATTTTGGTTGCCAGTAGAGAGCAAGGGACCTTGTCTCCGCCGTCTCTTATGACGAGCTGACAGCGTGAGATAGGGTTTATATTTTTTCCCCATTTAAGATCGGTCTTAAATGTTCGGATAAACTCTAGGAAATAAATTCAATCTGAAAATATATACAAATGAAAAAATTAGACAATGTAACAAAGCACGTATGTGCAAGTGACTTAGTTTTGAATGCAATCGGCAACATCATCAACACAAATACACTTGGTGCATAAATTAAAATAATGTGCTCTAATTTTCAACAACCTCGGTAGTAAAAAATATCTTATATTCAGCCTAAACCTCGAATCAATGACTAAAAATGTGTTAGATGTGATATTCCAAGTTAAATGAACAGGCTCAATAAACTTCACTCTTCATTCGCTGCGTTTCTAGTAAAATATATCAAATTTCAAATGAGTTCAAAAATTAATCGAAATCAAAATAGAATGATTTTGAAAAGCAATAGTGAGGAATACTCACATTAGGTTATTAGAAAAGACAATGGTTGTTTACTTTGTAGAGTACTAGCAAAATGAAAAAAAACTTCAATTAAACCAATTTTTATCTTTAACGGTTGATTTGAGGAGTAATAGTGACGAGAGTAATAGTAAAGGAGAACCCTTGATGAAGATCAAATCATTATTTGCAGTGGTTTATATTAAGAGTAATACGGAAGTGGAACGGTGTATAAAATCTTATTCTTTCAATTAATGAATTTCATTTTCATTGGTGTTGTGTACGATTTTCTATTCAGGAAGTAATACTTCATATTTCATACGTCGTGATGGTATTAAAATGAATCGGATATAATTACTTGCAATAACATTTTTAGAGGGGTCTCTCACATCGTATCCTCAGGATCAACCAGACAATGAAGAGGATGGATTGGTTACGCATAATGAATTAGAAAAAAAATTATAATAACTGCTTGTATCTCTGAAAACTGTCCGTAAATAACCATAGAACACCATAAAACTTTACTGTTCAAAATTTAAAAATCCAGATTCCGAAAATGAATTATAAAATCCGAAAGATTCCAGCATAACTTTCTCAATGCCGTATCGGGAAATTTTATTTGCTACTGCATTTTATACCAGACTGCAAAAATTTGATGCAACAGCGAAAAGTTAGCCTAGAATTATTCACTGCTCGTTTCTCGAACTTTCATCAAATGCAATAGTTTTCAAACCGTTAAGTTTGGAATTGCTGAGCATCATCGGGACATGATCGTAACAGTTTAGAAACCTACCAGTGTGCTTAATTCATCACACAGTGTGACTGCCTGAGAATTTCCTCACATCAGGCGCAATATTGATGAGGATGAAATGCTTTTCATCGATATGTTTATTGTATTCTCCGCCTGATTTTATCATATGGTATGTATACAGCCTACAGTCTAACCAACATTGCGTGCAGTCACATGTACTGCCTATGGTCTAACGCACACTGCCTGCCGACTCACGTACATTGCCTGCAGCCTCAAAGACTTCAAGCTTAAAAGACTTCATAAAGGAAAAATTATCTACCTCATTTGGCCGATATCAAATTATATATTAACTGATTTCAATATGCATTTTTGACTATAGAATCCGATAATCATAACCATTTAATCGAGAAATCGAAACATTTTGAGTTATAGGTGTTTGAAGTTATTTATTTTCTATCTATTGCTAAAGGATAACAGACTTCAGAGATATTTATAGTCCTATTCTAGAATCCTAGGAAGAACGTGAGAAAAAAAATAAAATTTGGTGATACATATATTGTGCAATAATGACATCGTTTAAATTTACAATCAGCAACTTTTTCTGAATCAATACCTTCGGGAAGGCTCAAGTAGATTCCTGGCATAGGCAGTTTCTTCAAAAATGTATTAATTACACCAGCTCCTGATTTGATTAAATAGTTACGTTACGTAAAGTGTTAATATGTTCAACATTTTCTGATATTGTCGTTTTTCAGAAGGCCTAGTTGAAAATATTTTTTAAATTATAAACTATCATTTTTAATAAGGCAAAAATTTTACAAACGAGTAAATTAGGCCTAGTTGTTAATATTTTTTTCGCTGTAAAAAATGGCAGGCTTAAATATTTATTCTGACAAATAAAATGTCTAGGCCCTAACGGCATAAAAAATGAATTATTATTGACTTAAAAGTATTTGTATGATTTAGTGGTCTGCTGTGAATATTTAGTGGCCTTTCATCTAAAATAGACAAACGTTTGCGGTATGCGCAACTGACACCAATACTGCTACGGTGTTTGAATGTTGATACCACAACTACCAAAGGACGAACGGACAAAAACATAAAAAGACGCACTATGTGCAACTAAACTGGATTCATAATGCAACGTAAATAACTCAAAAACCAACAGCCAACACAAACGAACCGGGATAAAATTTATTAGAGAAAGGTAAACGAGCGATCTTTCAGACTAAGTTAAAGTTGCGCTGAACTCTGACGTCACCTTACTTCCCGCCAGCCTTTCAACGGTCGCAATGCATGTGCTCGCGTGTACACAATTCGATGGACTCGAATGCACATACAAAGGAATGCTTTGGGGACATTCTACGATAAAAAGACAAAATATATACGAGGAAAAGGTTCTCAAACCTCCAAATGTCAATAAAATCCTAGTAATAGGATAAAAACTCAGTACATCTGACGTTAACATGATGCATGAAAAAAATACGAAAAATATGCTTACGATTCGAAGACATGGATCATGCAAACCTACACTAACAATACAAAACAGCTATAGGTCCGTATATGATGAATCAATGTTAGAGTCTGACGTAAACAGCAATAACAACAACGACTTCCCTTCGCAAAATATCTCGCAAAAACCGAAATGTTCAATTTGTTACGACTTTTTAGCCTCTGACGACTCTATCAGTAAATTCTTACTTAATCCACTTTTCAACACCTAACTTGTACGTTACTATAAAAAATCACTCATCTAAAAACTTTTTCCTTCTGTAAGTTGAATTTCACTTCAGACAAACTAGCATTTCCCCTTAATCACATCAAAATCTAACCTAACCCTACACCGAGATTTCACCGGACTAACAATATCGATCGCACAACTTCTCTTCATTGACCCAAGATGACAACTGAAGTTAACCGGCGATCGGATAGGGGCATCGAAACTTAAAAATTTACTGCTTATGTTCATTCGTCGTTCGTAACCAGTATAATCGAAGCAAAGGAAGCACAATTTGGAGTATTTAATGAAAATTTATATAGTAGATTCATGGTTGATTTTCATTTATGGTATTAAAGGGATCCATCACCGAAATGCCAGTTAAAAACTTTTAATTTATTTGAAAAAATTAAGGAATGATGACCGATGGACGACCTGGTTCACTGCCGCTGTTTATCGTCCCAAGAACCCATGTTGTCATACTACTTCCACAGTCACAATATTTTCATAACATTTTCGTTAAATTTCAATTAAAGTGTCAATATTGATAAATATGTACATCCTGAACAATTGGTAACAGCAACAAACTACCACAAGGGATTTTTTTTAAATTGCACATTTTACCCTTAATGGAATGAGTACGTATATCAGGGCGAAGGTTTTTAAAGATGTCATTAAGGGAATCAATCAATCCGTCATAATATGAAATTTTCATCATTGTATTAGAAAAACTACGATCAAATAAAAGAATATGCTGAATATGATTCACTTCTTGATCCCAAGACCCTACCCTTTGAGCCATAAACGTTTAAAAGTTTTGTTTGTATAATAAATAGTTCATTACTCGTTATGAAGAATCAATGAAGTGTATAAAATAAAGTGTAACTACGATGTGTTCACATTACTTAAAATAAACCAGGAAATCATTCACAAATATTGTATTCATTTTATATGCCCTCAGGCGGTTCGTTCAATTAATGCATAACCATGTGGCGAATTTTTAGCATATTTCTTATTTTCACCACTTGGGCTACTTCGCAAAGAAGTATTGTAAATTAAATTACTTTTCTATGTTCTATTAGTGGTGCCTGTGACAGACGCAGTGATTATTTTGGCATAGATGAAAAAATTATTTTCTGTTTTTTAATAACACACTCTCTTGCATATAAGAATAAAAAACCATTGACAATAGAAACAAGCATGAACATGACTATATGTAATTCAAAAATAATATATAATATAGAATAAGTTCATTATTCTATATGTAATTCAATATTAGAATGAACTTCAGTTGACCATTAGCGGCTCAACGCAGTGAGTGCTGCGGTAACGCGCGTGTAGTTTTCACTGCGCTGAACTACTAGCGGCCACAATTGATTTGCTGCAGCGACAACTACTGGAGAGAGGTGCTGCGCTGAACCTGCCCTAAACTCCACTTACTGCGCCGAACTGCAATAAACCATTCGAGACACTGCGCCGATTTTTAACTGGGTAGGAGTGATTCGTTAGGTGGAATGGACCAAAAGTCCTACGGTCCCGAAAGGTACACAGAAGTTTGGGGATCTTTTCCCTCCGGACAAGGAACACTTAAAAATGCGTCCTGAGGACCAACTTCGTAGAATGGCATAGTACCAGTCGACATACCAAAATAGACATGGCCGTTGGCGTTACGTCCCTCTGCTGCCCAGGCCACTCCCGCGCCGAAGCTCCACGCTGACCCATGCTGGCCTAAAGATTTAGCAGCACCGCATGATGACTAGGGTCGCTCGTATCAAATAATGATACGTCGGTGGATGCACCATCCCGGTAATTTAGTTAGATAATAACGATGATGACAAACAATAACGATCAGTGATTGAGTGCGTACTAACTACACTGCGGTGACGGCAGGAAGAGCCGAGAGAGACCTAAGGTGCGTGGCGACACATCAGGTGTACGAAGAATAAGAGCTGCTCGCTGGCTGAGATTTTTCTCTTACGTCGACTTGGAAGGAGGTCTTTCACAAATATTAAAGGGCGATCAATTAAGTTACGTACGTAAGTATGCGAGAGGAACAAAATTTACTAGTATGATTTTGAGAAAATTGTACAAATCTAAATTGGAAGCGACTTCACCTTATCGGTTCTTAAGGTAACTTCTACACTTCAGCAGTGAAATGTATCACTCAGAAACATGTTACGTCTTAATTTTGTAAGGTATAAAACAACACAACATCAATCTGTGTCGTAGTTTTAAAAATTGACATATTTTAACCACCAGCATATAGCAATGGAAGTAGATAATTATTTGATGGCCTAACGTGCCTGAACTGTTCCACACCTGCGACCCATTGTGCAAAGATTTACAGACGCATGAAAGGTTCAATGTTGCATCCAGCGAAGTCAGTGAGATATTTGGTATTTCAAACCAAAATAATGATTGCTAAAAGTTTGGAAATTTATGTAACTAGCAGGACCCAGGAAAATTTCACGGACAATGTCTTCAATAAGCTGGGTGGACCCGTGAAAATATTCAGTCAACATTACCTCCAAACTGTAAAATATATTCCAGCCTGACCTATGTTAACCTACCATGTTCTAACCTATTTTGTCCTAACCTATGGTAACCAAATCTATCCGAGCCTAACATATCTTAACCTATCCTAACCTAACTTCAACCAATGTCATCGTTAGGCTAGGTCCATGAAAAACTTCAGTCAACATTACCGAACAAATTCTAACACAACATATTTCATACTATACCCACCCTAACATAACATATACTAAGATATCATATCCTAGCAAATTAAAAAGTGGAAATAAGAAATTTTAAAAAT
Source organism: Morinoia aosen (assembly GCA_030386875.1). NCBI lineage: Eukaryota > Metazoa > Arthropoda > Malacostraca > Amphipoda > Talitridae > Morinoia > Morinoia aosen. The sequence continues at coordinate 51,423,008 of CM059576.1, read as the reverse complement.
GAAAACAAAAAGTTTAAAAAATGAAACAATAAATAATTTTCCTCGCCCCCTCTCCTTCTTTCTCTCCCTTCCTTCTCAAACCCCCCCCCCCCCTCCCCCTCTCCTTCTCTCCCTCCCTCTCCCTCTCTCCTTCTAAAGTAACGCGCCCCGACGCAAGCCAACCCGTATCACAGATACCGCCATGATGTAGAAGGGCGAGACGCACACAGTCGTAAGCGTATAAATATATGTGTAGATTATGCCCTTCAGAAAGTCAATCGAAAGCAAGCATCTTGAATGTACAGCGTACGCGAAACGAACTTCATGTAAAGAGTTAGCGAGTCTATGTATGATTATACTTCATAGTTTCTACATTTGCCTGATGTAATAAAATAATAACATTGGCAAATATGCGCTCGTTAATTTATTTTGAGTAAAAAGTAAGAAAAAATATATTGTAAAATAAGAGAGATGAGAGAACAATATCCAGTAAACTGGCAGCCACCCCGTGACCACTTGAGTTTGTGAGACAATGTCTAGCGCAGAGTACACAGTCTCCCGACAACAGATCGAATGCCAGCGAGTCGTGGAAATGTCGAGTGTCATGAATCATGAGCTGAGTCATTTGACATGACAAAACTACGAAGCCATTGGAAAAGAAGCGATGGAACCATCGTACAGCACACGGCTATGCAAAATAGGGATGTACGCAAAACAGGAAGTAGTGTCTACGTCTGTAGTATCATTTGAGCGTCATCGTTCGATTGATGTTTGAGTAAGTTCTTAATTCTGCAAATTGCATATGGATATGCAGAATCATAGACAATAATAAAGATAGTTGTGTATTTCATACATATTGAAATGCAATTGGCAGCCCAAGTAAAACAATTAAATGTTCGAACTTTCCTTTCCAGGTGTCGACTGGCGTTCTTTGAGGGTTGCATCACCACCGCAGAGAGCGTCGAAGCTCTTGCTTCAGTCGCCGTTCCTGCGTCTATGCTGCGGCTTACACTACGAGGTCCCCTCGATCTTAGCGCTCTTGGAGGGAAATGCAAGGATCTTCGTAAGTCTTGCGGGAGCAACGAATTTATCATAGCAGTAATTTGAATGCCACAAGTTTGGTGCTGTAGTTATTTTGTGCAGAGAGTTCAGGAACTGGTGAAGGAATGACTTATGCATCTTCCTTAAAGCGAGCCATAACCTCGGTCAGAAACTTGTAACAAACTATACTTACAGTATAAATAACAGAAATAGTCATGAGCAGTTGTAATCAGCTTCTCATGAGTGAAAGTTTTCTTCACGAGATACCGTCAACATATTTCATACATCAATCTGTCATAAAATTATAGGGAACGAGCTAATTTTGGTATCGTTTTCTGTAGATGGAACGACCAACAATCTCAACTACAAATTCTGATCTGAATGGTTAAGTTTCCTCAACCCTGGGCTCTGAACAGGGCTGCCAATGCTTGGGTTTAACCCAAGATCTTGGGTTTTTACGATGTACCTTGGGTTCTTGGGTTTTGTTTTCGAATATGTTGATAATCTTGGGTTTTGAGCCTCACACTTCAATCATGGTAGACAGAAATTTCTCAAAGTGAAATTATTACGTACAAATGCCTTCTTTTTATTGCGCTTAAAGGTTTCGTTATGCGATAGAAATGCGTTGCATGCATGTCACAACCTGTAAGAGCGCTTAGCGTATAGCATAACCGTGACCTGTCACAAATCACAATCTGATGAGCGCGCGCCACTGTGTCGAAAAAAACTGATTAGAATGTGTGTGGTGTGTGCCAGTCGCGTTATTGCATTTGCTTTGTGATTATCGTCGGTGGTTTGATTTGAAAACTTGCGTTTTTCGTTTAAACTCAAATTTGAAGGGATTATCTTCTAATGAACTCTCTTCATTCAAATTAAAAAAGTAACTGAAGAAATTATGCCAGCAAAGAAGAGCAAATGGCATGCTCTGTGCTTCTAGGATGAATCACCCAGTGAAACGGAATAAAAAAAAGTGGTTTGAGCATGGCTGCATCGACAAAGACGCAGTTACCTACTGCAAGGCGTGCAAAGTGACACTAAAAAATAAAAATGTGTCTAGGTCGTTGAAATATAAAGTTTCTTTTTATCATGAAAAAATTCGCAGTTGCTAAAGGAAGCACGAGTGTCACTCAATATCTAAAAAAGAAAACAACTGAAAGCCAACAAAAAACGAGGAGTGAGATAAGGTTGCAGTCTATTTCGTAGCACATAATCTACCCTTTGCCATCATTGAGGTCTGTGAGCTTGCATTTCCTGATAGTAAAATAGCCGAAAATCTATCGATGAAGCGAACGAAACTTACCTAGGTAATTCTAGATGGTACAGCTTTTGATAAAATAAACATTAATATCGCTAACGTACAATAGAGAAAAAAAACACAGGTTATTTCCAATAAAGATGGTACAGAAGTACCATCATAGGTGTTTAAAATATCTTGAAGTTAATACACATAGATCATACACAAACATGAGTATTGTAATTCCCATGTCACTACACCTTTTTCACTTCAAATTAATCTAAGTCAAGTTCAAATTAATCCGAGTCAAGTTCGAATTAATTCAAGTCAAGTTCAAATTAATCTAAGTCGTTCAAATTAATCCGAGTCAAGTTCAAATTAATTCAAGTCAAGTTCAAATTAATCCGAATCAGGTTCAAATTTATCCAAGTAATGTTCAAATTAATCAAAGTCAAGTTCACTTTAATCATACTTTTCCCATCTAGCTCATATTACCAATTTCTTTCTTTGCTAAAAAATTAAGCACTGAAACATGACCAGTCTTGTATGCCCCTAGGTTAAGTAAATTAAGTTCAACATAACTGTACACATTAAAAATAGCTTGATGATAGGATTTCCTAGAAGTCGCTGAACTTATTCGGGCCTACAAGTAGCTATACTCAAATATGTCCATTGCACTAGACTCAAGAAGCAATGTATTGCTGTATTACTTGTGGTAAATAAACTCTTAAATTGTTTGAATTGTTAAGCTAGGTGGACCCGTGAAAGAGTTACGTCAACATTCCTTAACCTATGCTCACCTAACCTATCCTAACTGAGATCTTAACCTAACATATCGTATCCTTTCCTGGCATATCCTAACCTATCCTAACAAAACCGAATCTATCCTGATAAAATTTCAAACATATCAATGTATGTAAAGACCATCTCTTAAGGGGGTCCTCCGAGGCCCCTTTTCTCTCCGATCGTCATTTTTCATTTTTTTGTTAGAAAAGGACCCTTAGGTGGTGGACTATTCGGTCCTAAAATTTAGTGGCGCTGCGGACGATAGATCCCCCTCAAGGGGGGGGGGGGGTAAGGGGTCCAAAATCTTAAATTTTCGACCCCATTTCAAACCCATATAAAAAGGAAAAAAAAGAAATGTAAAATTTGCGAATGTACTTTTGTTAGTTGTTTCAAGAATTCTTAAACTGTCTTTTTTTGTTTCTAGCATAAAAACTCAATGAGTTCTATTCTTAAGAAATATCAAAACCAGTGGACTAATAACCAATAAGTCAATTTTTTTCAAAAACTAAGGCCTGAATCAAAAAAATGTAGAGATGAGATTGTGTTTCTTTTCAAATGTTACATATAATAGTCAAATTTCATAAGAATCAGACTGAAAACCGAAATTTTTAAAATTTTATGAAATAAGTAAAAATGTTTTTAATATTTCTTTTTTTGTAAATTACAATTCACAGTGTGAATATGATGTTATGTATAGAGATTATCAAAATAAGAATGAAAACAGCATTCAATTACATATATTTTCCATTATATTACACTTCAACAAAAATTTTGTTTTTGGCCTGTACTGTAAAGTCACTAATTTTCAAAATTCAAAAGCATAGAAGTCATTGAGTTTTTATGCTAGGAAGAAAACAAAAACAGTTTTAGAATCCTTGGAACAATTTTAACAAACTTATAGCTTTCGATTTCCAATTTGTACGTTGTCTTTTTTTCACTAGTTCGAAACCTAAAAATTCGATATATTTTAGGTATTGATCAAATTCGCATATATAAAAAATATAATTTCAAATCGAAAATTCAGACCTATCAGTTTGTTTGCAATGCTACGAGGATTTCAAAACTGTATTTGTATTTGTTCTAGCATAAAAATTCATTGACTTCTATTATTTTGAAAACATCCCAAAAATGAACCGAAAACGAGTTTTTTGAAAAAATAAAAAAAATAAGGCCTAAATCAAAAAACTTCTTGAATATAATATGTTTTTCTTGCAAAAATACATATTGTGGCCAAATTTCAAACCAATCGGATCAAAATTCAATTTTGACAAGGACCCCCTTAATGTTAGAATGTGGAATTCGGTATCCATGATACCGCATACTCAGATAAAATCGTAACGAATACTAAAGAAATAAATTTACATCCTATGTTTTCATATAAATGTAAACATATATAAACATATAAATTGACACAAGACGGGAATTATTAGGTGACATAGATTACAGAGATCCAGAGTCTTATATTCTCGAGTCCGTATCGTGGATACCGAGTTAGGCGAGGTACTGCATATCACAATATTCTGTACTGCGTATTACGTTATACTGTTCTACAGTGCACTGCGTTGCACATGACAATATACTGTATTGCATATAATAATTTACTGCATTGCATTTTACAATATTCAGTACATACACAAGCTCGCAGTTGCTGTCAGTAATGCTGAATTTCTGTGTCTAGGATATGACACGAACGGCCATAACTACTTCTATTGCGGCACAAATTTACCGTATTCTAAGTGTTCATTACTGCCACAATAAGAATACGTTACCTTTGAAATAAGCTAAAGCGTGGTAACTCCACTCGAACGAAAATTGGTTCACGAAAAGTATTGACGCTACCTCGAATAAAATTGCTTTTTCTTTAACGCTGTACGCGTTCAAGAAAAAGCAATTTTTCATGTTTAAAAACTTATATAAAATCGCCTTAGTCTTATATGGCGAGGAAATGCATCAGTCTGACATTAGGCGCCGCATCACGGAAGCTTTACTATTTTGCTACGGCGTATTGAAGTGAAACTTTGAACTGCAGACCTCTGGGCATACGGCCTGTATTTGGCATGCCATAGCGTTTAGAATTTAAATCTAAGATCCGCTGGAGAATGTTTCTGACCTTAAAGGTGGGCTAACACCTGCACAGCGAACCTTCCACCTGTATTTTCTTGTGAGCTATGACCTTCACGAGTTCAACTATCTTCCTACTATATTTTCTGTCCTGTAGCAGAACACCTACCCTCCTACCCTAATGTTTTTCTGCTAAACTTTCAAATTACTTCTTGAAATGGTTTGCGGCCCACCGAGTATGGCAATATACTTGGGTGAGTTACGGGTGTGACGTTCGTTTGTTACGTTGAGAGCTCTATTACTCCTTTTGTTTGTTATTCTTCTTATGATCGTTCTTTTCTATCGTTTCCTTAGTATACCATTTGCGAGTCTACTGCGCGTCAGTCTGGGCTGCCGTCTGCTGTAATTTATGTCTGATTTTTCGCCTAACCTGCAGTGTCTAGCTCATCCGTTCTGGTTCTTCGATGTTGACAGGTACGCCATTCTTGCATACTTCTTGTGTTGAATCTCTGCGGTCTAATTGTGTTGCATTGTGAATGTTATAGTGTTCGTTATGATTTCAACCGTGGTTTGGCTCTGGTACTGATAGTGTTGCTGCTTTGGCAGGTGTTCTTGGTTTGGTCTCCGCGGTTCCCGTGCTGGCTTCTTTACCCATTAACTGCGGACCCTATTGCGGATAAATTAACTGCGGATCGATCACTTTAACCATTAACTAAAGAGTTGTGCACCGCAATGCAACCTTACCTTGTGAAGTCTCTCTGTAAAGCAGCGTTGCAGCACTGAGCACCTTCTATTCGAGCGAAATCAATAGAATTTAGTAGTCCAATCATCGCAAAATATCGAAAATATTGTAAATTTAATGTAAATTTTTTTATCGGGGTTCAGCACTCCATATAATCTTCTTAATTGAATCGATCTTAATTCAATTTGTATTCGTTTATTGAAATAGTTTTCTTATTCATGAATGTTGTGTACGAGAATTTCTTACAATTTAAGATCACAAAGAGAGATTCTATTGTTGAAGAGAAAACACGTGAACGACAGGTGGAATTTTTTTAAGAGATTAAAACTGGAACCAAATGACTTCTGGAAAAAAGTAATTTGGTCTGATGAAGCGAAAATAAGGGTTTTTGGAAGGATAATCAGGACCCACGTATGGATGCTAAAGATTTCAGAATATAACCCTATGAACACCTCTTCCTCAGTATAATGCGAAGGTGGAAGGTAATGATTTTAGGTTGCGTTTCTCAGAATGAAGTCGGAGGAATAGAAATAATTCACATGTTTAAGACATAGACGTAATTTCGTATTCCAACAAGACAACGACCCGAAGCATAACGCTAAATAACGAAAGATTTGCTCGCTGAAAATACTGATGTCCTGGAATTGCAATGCCTATCACCGGAACTCAATCATATTTAAAATTTTACTAAATCACTTGAAATTGAGGAAGAAAGAAATAGATTAAGAACTTCAATTCAAATGGAAAAAGCCTGTGCAGAAGAATGCATGAGACTGTCAAACAGTTCACGTAAGACACTTGTAGAAAACAATGGGAAACGATTGAGGCTGTAAGACAGAACAGAGGCTACGCTGGTATATACTATAATTAGTATGTGTGCAATACTTATGCACAAGTCGCATTATATTTTGTGGCATCAAATTTATTCAGGGTAATAATTTTCAGTTTACACTCATGCTTGTGTAGGTGATGTTCATTTACATATTCTGTTGTTCCAGTAAAACTGATTTACTCTTTCTTGAATTAGAGCAAAAAATAAATGCGCTGAATACTTTTGCTCCCCACTGTATCAAAATATAGTCCTTCAACTGGCGTCACAACAGTATTCATTTGGGCACTTATTAATCCTGTGAATTGTTCTCCCATTCTAGGTGTGGAGGCCGCTCCGTTCAGCATAGATGGAAACTGCGAGATCAAAGCGCCGCTGCCAGCCACACCTCTCCCAAAACTTAAAGTAAATTGCGAAGACCCGGACACATCCTGGGAGGCGGTGGTGAGCACGGTGTTGACTCTCGCCCCCCGCGGCGGTAGGTGAGTTGGCTTCGCGACCAGCGGCCGCACATCCATTCTGATTAGCAGGATTTGTTGCTGCCGTGAAACTTATTGAGAGAACTCTTTGGAAGTACGGGAGTGATGAATGTTCGGATGCCTGAAATAGTCGTTTGGAGAATAAATTCAAGTCGGCAAAGTAAAAAAACCTTTTCCCCATTTTACTTTAGCTTAATGAGATAGATTTTTCCTCTTTCGTGATTAGATGTCGAAATAAAAACTGCGCCGTAAAAAAGGAAGCGTCAGAAATGGCCAAGTTTGCCGTATGGACGTGCATGTACTAATGAAAAAAGTACTTCATCGTACCCCAACACTATTATCTATATCCGTATTTTATTTGTTGTTTTCCTCTGTTGTTACTATCTAAATTACAAGCTAATTCAATACGAGAATTATATTTATAATAGAAAACCAAGAAATTTTTTCTTGTATCGAATGAATGAAATAAAAATCTTCAATGGATTTCCTTCCATTATTCCTGCAAATGTCAATGTTTTCGATCTAAAGCGTTAAATATGGCTACCTCGTCATACATTCAACCTGTAATATTTAGCTGGGGTAATTTCTGTTGTATGAGAGCGGGGAACAACAGATAATGAGTGATTACCGAACTGAGGGCGATCATTATCCAAACAAAGTTAAGAAGAAATAAAATTTATTAAGAAGCAAATTGAAGAATATCTCAAAGTCGAAACAGAGTCTCACCCGTCAGTAATAGAATTAACAGTCTCCTTCGATTGATCTAATTGTTGTGATATTTGTAAAATAAAGTTGAAAAAACACTCAATTTCCAATTTCGTGCGCCTGTGTCGCTCTCTTTCTTTGAGAAAAGGCGTAGTCGTGGGTGGAAGTTGTCACCTAATTCAGAGCTGTGCGTAGATTTGTACGACTTTGTAGGTGTTCTTAAACAGATATTCATACACTTCTGTTCGATTATATATCCTTTTCAGCAGTGAAACCGATGAGCATGACATTGTTTGTGTTTTCAAAGGTCATTATTGCATGCGCCTCGGTTTATTTATTTATCAGTTTGTGTCAGATGCACCTGCGGAGTGAGCATCGTCTCACTGTAACATTTCTGCTTCCATTTGAGGTACGGTGAGATCGAGTTAATGGGTGATCACTTGACTGACTGGGACGGAAGAAGGTTTGTGGCTGCTCTGCACCAGCGGGGGATCAGGATTCCTCGCAATTACTCGCGCTGTGATTACTCGCGCTTTGATCGGTGAGATTTTTCGTGATAAATTGAAAAGTGTATCTCGAATGTTATTTGTCTTTTCGTTAGAGCTGTATGAAAACAAGGAGATATACGGTATATTTTGCTTGGTATTTCTGACAAATGACGCGTCTTCATGCAGCCAAAGAGGACATACACTATCCAATCCTCTTCAAATAGCGCAATACCCCAGTGAAACCATCAAAACGTCTGCAATGGTTGAACACAAGGTTCTCCTCTCAGGAGACGCTCTTTGTTGTTAATTTTAGGAATGCATTTGGTTCATCAGAGATGTGTGAATAGTATCATATATTTCGCATTTTTGAAGATCGAGATCTAGGATGAGCAATGTCCCTAGCACATTACGTAAATAGATGAAATCGTCTCTTGCGAGTGTGGCCGGTAAGTGGCAAACGTGCACGACTGGCGGTATTGCTGGGTTGTGTGCAGGTCTCACGCAGTGCTAATATATGTGTAATTCATACTCATATATTGAGCTAGGTACACTTCCTTGTGTGTTTCTCGGCTTGACGCTTACTTCATTATAGGTATCGTGAACCTGATGTAATTAAAATAAATGTCTTTGCAATAAATGCGATTTAAAGTAAAACTTGAAATTTGTGAACTCTTGACGATGACTTGGATAAAAAAAAGTATCTCATGGGTGGTAACCAAAATAGTTTAATGCATTGCTTACCAAATCTCAGAAATTCATCGAGTTAGACAAGTGAAGCTTTTCTAATTGTTTGTCCGTTATGAGCCAGATTCAAGATACTCATCAAGTGTAGAATTCTTATTTTACATGAAGTGAAAATACAAGCTAAAAACATGTTTTCTATCCCTCGTGCCACAAACTTAATACAACACGACATGTTTCGTATGTTATTTCGAGGTTGTTTGTTGCACTAGCAGGGAACATGTATTACATAGAAGCATCTGTGCAGTATGAAGGTGTAGACCCTACGATCTCCTGAAAGAAAAACAATGAATATTTTCATTATTGGATATCACATTGCTTCTCGACTGCACAGAGCAGCGGAAGTGCTTTACTAGTCATTTCTCAGTCTCCAGGTCACTGAAGACGCGCATCTCGTCCTCACGGACACACCTCCGGGTCAACCTACGAAGCTACAGTGAGTAGACGATCGAGGCTCAGCCCAGGAGTTAGAGTTATCGACGTGAACGTAAGGTCGGCAAAAATTTTCTCGGCTTGCCTTTTCGGATTTGAATGTACAGCACAGTTCTCTTCCACGGGATGAATCGTGCGTAATTGTATACATGAAGCGAGGTTGTGTGGTAACGCGGTGTTTGTGCTGGTGGCGTGTGTACTGATGTGGAGGTGTGTGTACTGATGTGGGGGTGTGTGTACTGATGTGGAGGTGTGTGTACTGATGTGGAGGTGTGTGTACTGATGTGGAGGTGTGTGTACTGATGTGGAGGTGTGTGGACTGATGTGGAGGCGTGTGTCCTGATGTGGAGGCGTGTGTACTGATGTGGAGGCGTTTGTACTGATGTGGAGGTGTGTGTACTGATGTGGAGGTGTGTGTACTGATGTGGAGGCGTGTGTACTGATGTAGTGGTGTGTGTACTGATGTGGATTGGTGCTTACTGATGTGGAGGTGTGTGTACTGATGTGGAGGTGTGTGTACTGATGTGGAGGTGTGTGTACTGATGTTGAGGCGCGTGAACTGATGTGGAGGCGTGTGGACTGATGTGGAGGCGTATTGACTGATGTGGAGGCGTGTGGACTGATGTGGAGGCGTTTGGACTGATGTGGATGTGTGAGTACTGATGTGGAGGCGTGTGGACTGATGTGGAGACGTGTGAGCTGGTTGGCTAATAACTCTCAAATGTAGCGCAGGAGAAATAAAATTTGTGAAAAAACACACTCATGAAAAAATTAAAGTATATTAAGCACGCTCCAAGTGGAATAGAGGCACGAGGAAACAAAACTCTAGGAAGCAGTCGCTTTTAGGACCGGCTTGTGCTCCTCAATCACGCCCAAACAACGACGTAGTTAGGTCCAAGGTGAATTGACAAGTGCAGGTTCTAAGCAGGGGTAGTACCGGGCACATGAAGCACTGGGTCCGGGATACCACCCGGCTTTTCAGTAGTCAAAATTCCAGCTGAGACGGAAAAGGAATGTTTCCCGGTGACCATCCCAACTGCTCGAACTTCTCGACGCTGGAGGGACGCAACCCAGCTCGGAAAACTGCTGACGGATTGAAGCTAGGAAAGAAAAGGACGAGATTTGTAGTTTAACAGAGAAATGAAATTCGCAACCGCTTATGTCTCTTCCTAACTTTTAAACGAAACATGATAAATTTTCAACTCGCATCAAAAACAAACCCACCAAATATGAACTCACAAGCCAGGAAAACCTCTGCCGCATAACCGCTCCACAAGGCAAGGGATGGTTCAGCGCAAGCAGGGCTTCTCTCAAAAAACAAGGTGTTCTCCGCTGGGCGTGCAATGGGGGAGCATACTGGCGACAAGAAACAAAGGCACTTTCGTTAGGTCATAACACTCAAAGCGAACAAGCAAATGTCACCACAACCAAGATTTCATATAACAATACATCAGATACAACAACAATTCTTACCTAGGGAATTAGTTCCCGAATGAGGATAAGAGCCTCTTTTAGAAGAGTTTATTTGAGGAAAAAAAACTGGGAAAATAAGTAAGAGGTAACCATTCAGGGCCGTACTATAAAGATAAAGAAAAAGGAGGAGAATCTTTCCCGAAAGAAGATCCCACTTTCTAACGTGGATCGGGAGAACACAAGAAATCGCGAGAATTTCTTCTTTGTCTAGGAACTCCCGATCGCAAGTCAATTGTTGACGGGTGGCCAACGGGCCTTTAAGGTGGCCAACGGGCCTTTAAGTGTGGCCAACGGGCCTTTAAGTGTGGCCAACGGGCCTTTAAGTGTGGCCAACGGGCCTTTATGTGTGGCCAACGGGCCTTTAAGTGTGGCCAACGGGCCTTTATGTGTGGCCAACGGGCCTTTAAGTGTGGCCAACGGGCCTTTAAGTGTGGCCAACGGGCCTTTAAGTGTGGCCAACGGGCCTTTAAGTTTAAGTATCAAATTTAAAGGCTCTGAATGGTATAGCAAAATAACACCCAAAAATAATAATAAATGAACCAAGAAACAGAGGCACACTTAAATAAAAAGATAGCGAAAAAAATGGTCAAGGAAGAGGGTAGAGGGAACTCCTATAGGCTCACGACACATGACGCTGCTGGGTCCCTAGAAATGCGGAAAACCGGCACAACACTCCTTCCTTGACTGGATGGAAAAATTACTTTATTATAATCAATAACAACCTACCTGAAGAAAGACAAACCAAGACAGACGTCACCTCTGTTTGCAGACAGCACACCCAAACGAACTGACTCCAGGTACTAACCGACATGTCACTCAGAGACGCGCACCGGAATTTCCAACAAATTCAAGATTTCATAATCATACAATTTGAAAGAACAAATCCAATTAGTTTTTAATCCGTGACACTTTATTTTCAGCATGTTGTCATGTTATCACATATACTCGTAATATGAAGAGATGTATTGTTAGGGACCAGACTTGAGTGTAACTACTGCATTACAGTTACGAGTTCAACTCATTCATTACCGTCGTTGTTGCACACTCTAATGGCCTCGAGCTATCCATTTGAATATGATAATTTCATGTGCAGTCAATTGCTAGGCACAATATTAAGTTTCAGCTTTTCCGGCACTAATGCGGCAATGAAATATAACAAATTTCTATTTTCTGACTTTTTTTATTTATCATAGACACATATATTATACTGGTCTTTCTGCAGGGTCCATGAAAGTCGTGAGCTTAAATTAGTTTTTTTTTTTTGCTTTGCTCCTGGAGATTTAAGGATGTCCCTCATTTTAGCCGATCTACAGCAGACAAGTTACATCCGTTCACACAATTCACCTCAACATCACAAACAGATTTGAATGATGAATTCATGTGCCCATCCACTAATTTCTGCCTTCAGTGTTCACTGCAGAATGACTCTTGCATTGTTACGCTATTCTCACATGAGCCCTTCTGAAGAGCCCAAGTGTCACTGCCGCCCGTGTCCGCTACTTCTCTTTGCTTACCTCGTTCCCACGCCTCAATCTTCCACGATCATGTCCTACTGCATACCTTACTCAATCGTTCCTTTTTCTAGCTTCTCAGAGGATTCTTTTCCTAGGCAATCATTAGGCAAGCAAGCAAATAGTTCGTGAAGTGTCCATGAAATCATCTCTAGGAAGTGTCAAACCTGCATCTCCCAACACAGTCATCATCTCAGCCCGCATTCTCTCCTGTGGTCAATTGTTCGCATTGCCAGAACAGTCTTGCGCTGCCCAAAACTGCAGAAACAACACAAACAAAAACGAGCTCTACCCAAACTTTCTCTACATATTTTTGGTACCTCCTCGAGAGGCCCGGACTAGGTTTGCAATCCTGGGACAAAATTAAAAAAACGGAATCCCAGGACTTCAGGAAGACAATTCAGAGATTCCCAGGATCCCGTGATTTCTATTTATTTCGACATTTATGCTATTGTAATTTGTTGCCTGTACCCATCACAAGATTTGGCAATTTAGGGAGCGAAAAACTTTTTCTGAGACGGATTTGTTAATGAATTCACTTTTGTAACTGTATTTTCTCACACGCCATCAACTGCTAAAAGCTTGGTCACTTGTTCTTCCGGAATACTTTGATGCACCTTTACGAAACTTATTTTTTTCTGTTTGTTTAGGTTCACTGCTGTCACCACTGCTCTCACTTGCATGAGGGCGCTTTGTTCCAATACGAACCTCTGTCTTCTGGCCTACTAGTTGAAGCAACTGGGCTTACAGTTCTAGGCTTCACTATGTTGTGTTTACTCTTTAGGTGACGTAACAAACCACTGGTGGAACAGCCTTTGCAAAGTAAACTCCTGCCGCATTTTATATACTTTGCACTTTCTACAGTCGCATCTTTAGCTCAGTATCGCCGCGCAAAGGTAGTCGTTTCTACAAAATCGGTCATTTGGCATAGTATCTAGAGTAGTCTTTTCTGTATTATTCACTAAACCAAACCGCAAAATTTATTCTGACGTAATAGTTGTACTCTATTATGAGATTGTGTAGACTACACTGTGTACCCAGTTTAACCTTGCCGCCGGAGCATGCATGCTTATCGCCGCCCAAGCAATTTTATCGCCGAAGAGGCGGCTATTCTACTTATCGATTCATATCGCGTTCAATGTATAAATTTGTATGCAACATTTTGCATAAAAATGCATATAAATCAAACTGCATGTGCGACCGCGCGGCTTCAATTTTTACTTTCATTTCACAATATTGCACATACTTTTATTACTTTTGTAAGCAACATTTACAAACTATTTACAAGTTTTGAAACGTGTCAATAGCTTTCTCATGTCTCTACGAGTGTTTTGTTCTTTTCTTTCCCGTTCTTTTCGTTTTTGTTCTTTTTGGAAAAATTAATTTCGGATATGCAGTCAGATAATTTCATCGTAAAACATATCGTAATTGGAAATGATCAAATTGCGATGAAGCTATTCGTTCGCCTCTTCAAAATTTGAAGTACTATACACTTCCAAATTCGAATTTTAATCATGAGGTATACGAGTTGAGTGACACTGCATTACAAGTTTTTAATCTTCAAATCACGCGAAGTATTTAATCCTTCTATACAAGTGTATACACGTAATACTCGATGCTTATGAATTTAACTTCATTATCTGAACATCTGTGAGGTGGTAGGTCGTCTAGTTTTAGCACGGGCCGATTTGTTTATCTAAGAAAATTTGCATTTATCTAAATCTATTCAACTATTTAAAATGTTTTTGATTACTATCTGCAGATTGCTATAAAATATATGTATGTATAAATATATTCATCATATATAAACATTTATTTATGTATGCCATTGAAATCCGAAAGTGTTTTTTTTGCAAACGTTCACATTCAATTGTTATATTTTGAATTGTTAAATACGCTGCTTCCAAGTTCAGAAACCTGAGAAAAATTAAAATAAGGAACACATATGATGAAAGTTTGCCTAAATCAAGAACAAGAATGTCACAGAGTTTATTCGTGCTACGTTTCTTGAATAAGGTAAAAAAATCCCTCCTGGTGTTTCCATTTAGGCTTTGCGTTTACGTATTAAAAAATAGTCAAGTTTTTAAGATAATAGTTCACAATGCTCCTTTTGAACTGTCTGTTTCGCCGTGCAATTAGAATTTGACTTGAAATCAAGTAAACTTGAATCAATCAGAAAGATTAGAAGTATGTTGGCAGATATTAATCTCATTTTTGCACTGCATTTACCATGACTCAGCGTTGTGGAAATGTATACATAACCGAACTTAGTAATTTTGTTTATAAGGAATGTCCGAAATCAAGTTCAATAATACATAAAAATACATTCTTCTAAGTTACTTTCCTGTCCCTTGATTCAAATATAAAACTACTGGAATTGCAAGCTATCTACGGATGATTCTATTGGCAGCTCTTATTGAGTCTTGTTTTGATATTTTCGAAGGTTGGCACTTGTGAAAATTGGCGCTAAGGCGGGTTACATTTAAACCGACACTGTCGGCCCTCAATTTCAAGTTCAAGTTCGTTTGGCTCTTGCGATTGATCCTAGTAGTCTGTGGTTAGATAACATTTGAGCGTAAATAATATCGAAAGATAGAAATGTGACTTTCAGTTGAATCCTGGCATTTTTGCTGAAATGACAGGTGCAGTGCCCAAAAAAACGAAGTGGTTCTGTAAGCAAATGTTTTGTGATTCACAGCCTGCCATAAACTTTACATTTAAATGATGAGACAGTGGTGTACTAGTAGGCAGGCTGAATAATGAAAGGCAATGTTTTGAATTCTGTGTTGTGCAAGCGTTGTTCAGATAAATAGGCCTTCCCTTGCATTTGGAAAAATCAAGTAAAATTATAATAGAAGTTTTATGGTGTAATTTGTCAATACATGTGGATAAATAATTCAAATTTTAAGGAATTTTTCATGTGCAAGTAAACATACAGTGTTAAATACATGTATCAAGCAACATTTCAAATGACTAAATTTACTCGTGTAATACAGAAACCTAAATTGTGCTTGTTTTGTGAGAAGTTACTTCTTTAGATTTGAATTTTTATTGCATAAAACAATTTGATACCTATCATATACACACATTTGTTTTTTTTTGCCATTTTTGCTCAGTGTGAGCTTCTTTGCCTGGGATCTGAGTAGTATTATGTCAGGTTAGGTTAACAATGAAGCAACTTGAGGAAAACAATATTGTAAAAATCTATGAAAATGGTAATTAATCAATTGGTTGTTTTTTGAACAGCTTTTATCACACATTTGGGGCATAGCCCTTCTAAATTTTCTTTGTTTTGTGCCTTACTGTATCACTTTCGGTTTGATAATATCATAACTTTATTAAAAATTCATGTTTTGTTAGTAAATCTTTTTAAACTGTTTCATTGGTAAATCTTTGAAATATTTGAAAAAAGTCTAGGCCCTATCTGAAAACTCAAACAATGGGTCAATAAGGTTCTCAATTGAGAGGCAATAATCTTGCTATTTAATTGATAATACATTGTGTTTAAAAATAATTGTAAAAAACAATGACTGAGGATCATATCAATGAAATATTTTAGTTTTTTATAATTTTAATTGCTATGTAATAAGTCTTGATTTGTTGATCATTTTTAGTGCTTGAGTGCAAATTTTTTGTACAGGCTCACAATATAATTCATTTTCTGTCAAATAATAGTAATTATTTTCTACAGAAGCTGCCACTTATTGCATATCAAAATGTTTCCCAATTAAATTAATATCCATATTGTGAATATACATTTCTTTGAGAGAAATATGCATGTTAAGTACTTACATGGTAAAGCCGTATTTTTTAGTGAGTAGAATCTTTTCATGATGTGGTATGTGTAAAAATTCTTCTCTAAGTGCAAGAGATCTTAATTAAAATCAGCTGATGGTATTGTAAGCTACAAAGTAACATATTTCTCTCATATTATTGCATCATATTTGTATGATTTTATGTTGAAAAAGTAGGGGTATTTGTGAAGGAGAGGACAACAAACAATTTTCCAATTTTCGGTGTTCGATTATTGGTTATTAGATTGATAAAAAACAATTTTTTTCTATGCATCTTCTGTCACGGCTTCATAGCCAGAAGAAGAAAAATGCATATTGCTGTTTTGCTGCTTTAAATGTCAAGCCTGCCACACTGAGTCCTTTCATTGCATGAACTTTGAAAAAAAAGCCTGATGAACATTCTTTATATTTGAAAACATAACATCTGTGTCAACCTGTGCCATGATCTATGTTGCAGATTAAACCAAGCGCAGTGTTGTCTTTGATTAAAAAGAAATTTTCAATGCTTACATTTAGTGAAATAAATAAAATAGGGTGGTGCCATCAAGCTGGCTTATATTATAGAAAAATTTTTTGCAACTGGCCTTCAAAAAAATTTAGAGTTGAAAATAAGAGACTGTGTAGCATCATCATCACACTGGAGAACTTATGTAGTCACAAACATCATAGCAACTTCAAGTAAGTGTAAAGTTACTTTGTCACTAAATATTATTTGTTAAATAATCTAGCTTTTACTCCTCAGGGGATGAAACTATTGTATTTATGGGAAGTAGTTCCCCCTGTCGCAGAAAATAAGGGCTAGAGCTGATGGTTTGGTATCCCTTCTTTTTGTTGAAATGTATATTTTTTGTATTGTTAAAGACTAATTTTTGTCTCACTGCTATCATTTTTTCAGCACTCACTAGTTTCTCCTTGAACTGTTATCTTGTTTGAACTTTCTTCCTGAAAAGCTGTTTGTATGTGCGGAGAAAGCTATGAGGGAAAACACTGATGCATAGATTCCCCGTGAACGTGTTCATGTGTCTATACCTGATGGCCCCTTTTCTATGCCTCTCATGGGAACATCTTTGTTGTGGGGTTATGTAGGCTTTAACTTATATAGTAATAATGATATTCATCTAGTTCATGATCTTTTATCATAATTATATGTCATTTGAATTATTATTATATAAGTTGTGCAATATTCATGATTTGCAGCAGTGTTTCATATATATAAATTTTTTTGTATAGTGAAGAATTTTCCATCTCTGTCATGTGTTAGACATCCTGTAATTAGTAATAACACTTAAATATGTATAGATTGGGTAGTTTGCTTCAAATTTTTGTTTCCACAGATACTGTTTTCTAATGGAGCAACTGTTCTGAGATATAGGTATATTCTACATATAAGATTGGATATACAATAATGCTTGTACATGTATACTAATTAGCATTAGCACCTTGGCCCATGAGAATAAATTTCAATTTGTTTGCTCTACTCTGTGTCACTTTGAGCTCTTCATCAATTGGCGAAACAATTTTTAATATTCTAAATCAATATTCACTGTCTTTCTATTCATCTGTAAGCTTGTAGCAGGAGGAGTTCTTCTGATCATCTTTACTTAACTTTCTCATTTTTACTAGTGTATAGCTGAATTTCTGTTTTAGTTTTGCTACGTTTTTTCTCATATATTGTGCTCTCACAACCTTCTAGATTTACGAGCCAGATGTGGGGGAAAAGGATACCTATGAGCATATCCTTCTTCAGCCACCAGAGATGATTCTGCGCGCAGCACCATCTAAACACAGCTTCCATCGTTTCAAGTTTCATCACTGGTGCAAAGTTGCAATCCTCCCAGTTCATCACGGTGAGATATCCTCTATACAGTACGATACGATTTCCCTGACTTTCCTCATTCACATTAACATTGAATTGTATGCTAACTTTCTAATTATCATAACCTTTCTTCAATCTTCATGACATCGGAAGGCTGCATTTGTATCATAACTACTTGTCTGGTATTGACATTGAATAAATATGTATTCCACTTGTTTAACCATAACCACTTTGGAATGCAGGGCAGTTAGATGTATCATACTGTAGTTGACGAAGTTTTGTTATCTACAGGAATGAATGTACTTCCACTGAAATGATGGGCAAGCGACACAAAGTGGCAAGTAATGTCAACGATCTACAAACTGGGCTGAAGCGCATCAGCAATCAACAAGAAAGATTTGCAGATATACTGTCAGAGAAATTTAAGAAGTTGAAGCATTGGTCGAGGTGAGAAAGCGCCAACCTTCAAGCAACGAGCCCTTACCTGGACCAGCCAAGACAGTGGAAGAACTGGACGTTCTTTTGAAGCAACTTGAACTAGTGAGTTAAATAGAATGATTTTTATTTCTTACATAGATGATGCTGTTCTTAAGTCCCTGCAATAATTATTTATGTGCAGGTAACTATTTTTTATATGAAGGTTAGATCTAAGCAGTAATAATGAATAATTTTTGTTTTTTTTTATAGTTTGGATGAGTTACAGTGTGAGAATATCCATTTCTTAGAATGAATGGAGCATTGTAAACATCATAAGAAATATCTAAGATAAATTGTTCATGGAAGTTTACTAAATTATTACCTTCAAGAAACGGTTTCTTATGTAAGTGCAAACAGAGGCATTTCACATGAAGGCCCATAACCTTGCAAAACCTTTCAACAAATTTGAGAACAGGAAATATTAAGTTTCAATAGGAAATGTACCAATATTGAATTAAACAAATACACCAATGATGCATTCAGGTAGTCATTTTCTTAATTTGTCTATGGTCACGAGACTATTGTGCAAGTCACGGTAAGTGTGAATATGGTACCTAGGTAAAATATGAATCTAATGAATAATATTTTTTTTTTGCAGCCGGTAGCTCTCAAAGGCCATGCACGAGTAAGCGTTTCAGAGTCCGGAGACGTATTTTGAAGCGCCTGTTCACCAGAGAACTGGTGATGCAGTTCAGCTTCTCAGGACTTGGTGGTCATCGAAGGCAGCAGTCGGAATTTGCCTTCAAGGACCACAATGCAATGCGCATTATTCATGGTAAGCAGTTATTACTGAGAAATGTTCTTATCCTCCCTGATAATTTTGTTTTTATATAGATTACTAACCTATTCAAATAAAGCTCTGCATGATAAAAAAAAATTGAACCAGTGCATCAGAAATAGGTGTTTCTTTTTAATATTGATCTATTTTCCTTTTCCTTGTTGATCATCTTGTGAAATCAGCTGTGAAAGCCATAAATTCTGTGTAGCACATAAAGAACTGAAACTTAGAAAGATTGACATTACTTTATTTATTACGTGATGATCCACTAGAACATCTAAATTCATTGTGTTTTGCTATTGTTACATTTCCTTATGAATGCAAAGCCAGTCACTCACAGAACATACATTTTTTTGCTGAATTATACCCTAACAAGGATAAAATAATTGTACCAATTGGAAATAGCATTCCCAGAATAAAAATTTAAGCCTGAGCTTGAAATTTGGCTCTCTACTGGTTGAAATAGTATGATTTTTATTTTGTTAACGACAGCTATTAATTTTTTTCAGTCAACTGCTACCCTTGTCTTCAGCACCTACTTGTTCCATCATGAACTTCTATAGTGTTTGAACTTGACTTGCTGTTTCTATGCGCATGCAGTATGTGCTGTGTGGGAACGCACTTTGGCTTAGATTCATCTTGTACACAGTCCATTCTAGATGATATTTTCATTATTCCTCTCTTTGGATCACCGTTTTCTTAGTTAGGGAAGCTTAAACTAACTCATAATCTAATATCTGCTATATTATCTATTTTGTCTCAATTGCGATAGAACATTAATAAACTTGCCATTCAAAATAGTGATCATTGATATAAACATTAGTAAATCATTCTTTAGTCTACAACTCGTGTGTAATATCTGCTAATTCACTATTGTATTCGTACAACTTTATCAATCACGGAACTAAGTTGTTCTCATATTTTGTAGAAGTGTTGGCAGCCGGTAAGTTCACTAACCACAAAGGAATCGCAGTCGCCACGCAACGAGGTCTGCGTGAATCGGTGGATTGAGATGGAAATAGCCATCTTCGTGGAACAGGTGCTACAGAGGCTGCAGGAATAGCAACCACCACCAATATCAGCACCATCACCACAACCGTATCAACTAACACTGTCCCCTCACCGAGCATCACTTATGCAGCTGAGCAAGTGCCTTCGTCGGATCTAATTGTGGAATCAGACACAGAAAATAAGTGGGTAATGTTGCGTTTACACCAATGAATGTGGCTTAAATTTCGACGTTCTGGGTAGGTTTGTCCCCTCAGGGTGATTCTATTGTATATGGGAAGGAGCCCTCCCAGGGGGACATTGTGAGTGCCCTGTGTGAAACCATACTTTGGGCATAAAGTCCCCAGATAGTTCTCTATACTAAATGGTGCTTGGAATATTCCTGTTTTGGTCCTTGCTGTGATTAGTGAAACTCATAGTCTTATTTTATGATATATAAGGAAAATATAAAATTATTCAAAAGATTATGCCCCAGGGGACAAAGTTAGGGCCCAAGCTGATGGTGGGTAGGCCTCTTTTTTGTTGAAATATATGCGTTTATTTGTTGAAGGACCATCTTTTTTAACGCGTCAACTGCGATGGGTTAAAATGAAGTTCAATATTCAATTCAAATTTAAAGTAAATTGTAGTAATCAACTTTGAAAACGGCGAACAAAAACTGGATCTGGCTTCTGTTAAGCTTTCATTAAGTATTTATAAAAAATAAGTTGGTGACTGCAGGTGGGTCAACAGCACTATGAAAATCAGTCAAGTGACCACCAGTGGGTCACTTCGCAGGAAATGTGTCAAGTTCACTACTTTCTTTTACTTAAGCACCTACTACCTTCTTGAGTTTTTTGAATTTTTCTGTGATTTTTTTTACCTGAACTCTGTGATACTAATTAGCAAGGAAATATTTTATAAGTTCTCTGTGATGTTTTTTTATATTTCGGTGAAAACTTGATTTCAGTGTGTAATAGATGACTAAATATAAAATATGTGATGACATTTATTTATTTAAACCTTGTAATTTCAATAGTCAAATAATAATGTATAATTGTGCAACGTTATCGCCGCCTTTCTCTTTATTAAACTTATTTTCCATTCGAGGCAGCGATAACTTAGAATGGAAGGGATATGCTTCATAATAGCTGAAAATACTCACGGTACGCATAATGGCGCACAGAAATACATGTATTTACGTCTGTATACCGTGCTTTGAAAATGCATACTGTATACAATATTATGTATACTTATGCATTTCATCAGCCGCCTGTCATGCAACTTTATGCACAATTATGCTTTCGAAGCGGCGATAACTTCGAATGAAAGGGAATGCGTCATAATAGCTGAAAATACTCACGGGACGCACGAATTTTAATAATGGTGCACAGAAATACACGTATCTGCGTCTGTGTACCGTGCTATGAAAATGCATATTGTTTACAATATTATGCATACATATGCATTTCATCAGCCTGCTGTCATGCAACTTTATGCACAATTATGCTTTCGAGGCGGCGATAATTATCGCGGCTACAGAGGTCTTTGGCGACGATAAAGTCGGCTATATATCACCGCCTTGGTGACGATAATCTTGCATAAATAAGCATACGACTCGGCGAACCGTGTGCATACTTTTCGAATAGGCGGCGAAAAAGTTAGACTGGGTAGTGATGTAAATTGCAGTGATATCAAAATACTAAAGTTCTTTCTTGAGCTTTTAATTGATTAATCATACTAAACATGCATGTGTAAGATATTCACACTTGCAGGAGTTTTAAAAAACGAATAAGACGGTTTCATTCACGTTTTAATGAACGATGTTAAAATAGGTGTAAAGGTCGAATATAAATGATTTTTAATGAGCCGTAGAATGCCGAATGTAGTTCATTACATTTTTAAAGGAGTAGTATTTATTATTTTTTTATTTTTTTATTAGTTTATTTTATAGATTAGCACAAAGAGCGCTTTTAAAATAGCGTTCGCTTTAACTAAAAAAATGACATAGTTGACTCGGGAGCTCGATAGATTAAAATACACCTCTCAAGCCGCAACTGCTGCAGCTGCAGTTGTGGCTAAGTAGGCGTACGCGATTACAAGAGAGCAGCAGCAACTGCTACAGCTGCAGTTGTATGGTAAGTAGGAGACGCGATTAAGAAGGAGCAGCAGGAACTGGTCTGTCAGCTTCCTGGAAGTACAAAAAAATTCTTCAAGTAAAAAAACTGTAGAATGTTAGGGAACTCGAAATTTGTGCAAAACTATAACTATAAGACATTAAGCGGCTAGAACGCACCCAACAGTAGCGCCAGACAATCCCAGGATAGCACACGAGTACGGACAAAACCCTCGAGGCAGCGTTAAGGTGAAGCAACTGACCGCAGCCTCCCAGGGTGCGGAGAGGTCACTATACCAGCAGCAAAAAATACTGGGAGCGGAAGCAAAACACGAATTTACTTGGTTCGCCGCTACGGCAGAGTAGAGATGGAGTATTTCACTGCACTAATTTCATAGGCAAAAATAGTGAGCTCTCACGCAAGTTCATTTCCACTCGGGGGGTCGGTAAGCCACTTTAAAAGGTTGTTAAAATAAAAGGAAAAAGATGAAAATAATGGTAGAGCGGTGTTCAGGCGAACATACGTAATCAGGTAAGTTGTTGATAATAGGGAAATGAAACAAGCCGTTAAGGCATTATAACTTAAGCCAGATGACCTCAGGAACAAACTGTTACAGTTTCCTCCAAGTCTCAGGAGTTCACCGGTGGCAAGTACGTTAGATGAACTTCGTAAGAAGCGATTTTTTGTTAGATCCGACTGATTTTCTTACAGGAATAATAATTTCTGACTTATCTGACCGTTTTCCGGTGTTTCTCATCAAGAAAAATGTCTATAGTCCCTGTAACAGCCCACAGGCTGAGAAATTTTCATACCGTTGTGTAAACGAATATAACTTGGGAACGATGCGAACTGTTCTAGAAGAATTAATGCCATCATTGGACATCTATGAACTGGATAATAATGCAATTAACATTGATCAAGCAATACTAAATCTAACTGAAATTATAACGACCGCATACAACCAGTGTTGTCCAAAAGTCACCCGCACAATTACGCCGAAAAATAGACAAAAGCCTTGGATTACTGAAGATATCGTGATCAATATAAAGAAACGTCAAGCTTATCTGGCCTTACTATACGAAAGACGAATATCTAGAGTAACATATAACAGATTCAGGAATCATGTGACAAATCAAATACGAACATCGAAACAAAACTACTTTAGGGTTAAATTTACTGAATACAAAACTGATATTAAAAAAACTTGGCGCCTGCTAAATTCTTGCTATAGACCGAACAATAATGCTACAAAAAAAATTGAGTCCATCATTCACGAAAATGTAAAATATCATGACAAACAAGATATTGCAACTGTGTTTAACAACTTTTTTATAAATATAGGGAAAAACATCGCCGATAGTGTCGTTAGTGAACCTACAGACCACCTGCAATACATGGACCATGTCCGTGAACACAACTCTTTCTTTTTCACGCCATCTAATCCCTCCTATGTAGTTACGTGCATAAACAATTTGAAAAACAAATCAAATGGATTAAATACATTCTCAGCTAAAGTTATTAAGGCTATAGCTGACATAATAGCACCGTGCATATCTAATATTATCAACCATTCACTATCTCAAGGTATCTTCCCCAACTCTCTCAAAACTGCCAGAGTGACCCCTATTTTTAAAAATGGTGATAAAAATTGCATTAATAATTATAGACCTATCTCTGTACTGCCAATTATTAGCAAAATATTTGAAAAACCTGTGTATAAAAAAGTTTATTCGTATTTTGAACAAAATTCTTTTCTCTACGGCAAACAATACGGTTTTCGTTCTAAAAAATCAACGACACAAGCTATTTCAAATCATTTACAGTACCTTTACTCTAGTATAGATGAAGGAAAGCTTGTTTTCTCCGTGTTTCTTGACTTTCGAGAAGCATTCGATTGTGTGGACCATAACATATTACTCTCGACAATACACTGTTATGGCATTCGAAGAATCGCCCATGATTGGTTCAAATCATACCTAACAAACCGGAAACAATACGTTGTCATTGACAATGCAAAATCAGACCCACAGAAAATTAGCCATGGAGTTTCACAAGGATCTGTCCTTGGGCCTCTCCTATTTCTGATATTTATAAATGATATCAAACCTACATCATTTTTCAATTTCATACTCTATGCCGATGACAGCACGCTTTCTGCGGTCCTTCCGAACCAAAATCCCGCTATGATTGCGGAGAGTATAAATAATGAACTCCATAAGGTTTCACTATGGCTTAAAGCTAATAAAATAAGCCTCAACATCGATAAAACAAAATATATTACATTCTCATACAAGAAAAATATATCTCTCCCACGCATAAAAATTGGCGAAGGTGAAATCGAAGAAACCAACTCATGCAAGTTTCTGGGTATCGTAATTGATAAACATCTGACCTTTAACGAGCACATCGCTCATATTAGTTCTAAATTATCAAAATCCATCGGAATCCTGAATAAAGTTAAAAATTACCTGCCTGAAACAGCTTTACGAATGCTCTACCGAACGCTAATTTCACCATACTTGCAATACGGAATAGAAGCATGGCACGGAACTGATAAAAATAAAACCAATAAAATTTTTACTCTGCAAAAAAGAGCCATCAGAGCGGTAAAGAATCTAGCATATAATGCTCACACAAATGATTCATTCAAAAATTTACAAATACTTAAACTTTCGGATCTCTACAAAATCTCCATTTGCAATTTCATTTACAAAACATCATCAATTGATGGCGACAATAGCCTAAAACAATTATTAACTGCGAAAACTGGTCATCACGACCATTTAACCCGAAATAGATGTAAATTCATGCTTCCTTATTATTCAAAGGCCCGGTCGCAACACAGTATCCTCTTCGTTGGAACTAAAACTTGGAACTCAATACCTGCGGAGATCCGTGATAGTAATTCTTACAAGGTATTCAAAAGAAATCTTGAGTCTCACTTCCTATCGAAATATTAGTCGTGTAAGATCACCAAGTCAAAATCTTGTCTCCTACATGACTGTTTCCAATAATGTAATATGCCATGGGTAATATCGTCGATATTCAATCTACTGTTAAATCGTTTATCGAGTGTACTGTTGATACAGTCCATATGACCTATATTGTAGAATGAAATATCTGATATCGAGTAAATTATCTCACTGATCAGTCTAATGCGAAACTAGGTTAAATGATTTAGGTTAAACAGTATTGTAAACCCTAGAATAACGTGATGGTAGGATGCCCCAGAAGTCGCTGAACTTATGCGGGCCCACAGGTAGCTATATTCAAACTTATCCATTGTACTAGACTTAAGAAACATTCTACCTCTGTATCTCCTGTGGTAAATAAATTGTTTAAATTGTTTAATTAGTTAAAATCTCCCTTCGAAGTAGTTTTCTGGTCATTAGCCTTTTAGTTAAGTTAGAATTAATTCTTAAAGACCTGAACACCAAGATAATATCTCAAAAATAAAAATAACGAAATTCAAAACACACGCATACAAACTTAAACACAGAAAAATAGAAGAGTAAGCAAAGAGAAGTAATACATAACCTCGTGTCTACGTATGTGGTAATAACTGGCGCCCTCCAGGTGCTGCTCAGACTGCCACTGCTCCAGTAAACGTAATAAATGCCTAATCTACTCTGCTAAAAAATCATCTGCCCACCCCACCTCTGCTCAGCTCAAGCTCCGCGGCAACAAATGACAGCGCGAAAGCGGCGTATGGTTCTGCCTCCAACGGCAATACGAGGAGCATGAGGGAAGAAAATTCCCCAAATGATTTAAGGTTATTTCCGCATTCATATCTTGCAATTTATGTACTATTTGAAATTCTGGGGATTTCCGGGAACGAAGGAATTCCCGGACTGGGAAATTGTCGCTCCAAATCATCCTGGATCCCGGGATGCAAACCCTAGACGCCAGATGGTGTTCTGCCCTCCTTATGCCAGATGGTGTTCTGCCCTCGCTACGCCAAATGGTGTTCTGCCCTTCATACGCCAGATGGTGTTCTGCCCTCCTTACGCCGGATGGTGTTCTGCCTTCCTTACGCCAGATGATGTTCTGCCCTCCTTACGCCGGATGGTGTTCTGCCCTCCTTACGCCAGATGGTGTTCTGCCCTCCTTACGCCAGATGGTGTAATGCCCTCCTTACGCCTGATGGTGTTCTGCCCTCCTTACGCCAGATGGTGTTCTGCCCTTCTTACGCCAGATGGTATTAACCGCCAGACGGTTTTGTAGGAAGTGAAAAAGATAAAAACAAGAAACAAACAGATCAAAATATGCAGGCGGAGACTATTTCAAATAAATCAAATGGATTTATGAAAAAACTTACAACATTGGTGACAGTGCATATGTTAAAAGCTGTTTAAATCACCATGCACAAAGGTATCAGGCACTGTTTGTAAAATAGTCTCAACAGGTAGGAAAACTTTGAAGTTCTGCTATCTTAATCATGTGAAATGGCCATATTGTTTAGTCAGAATGCAGAATCAGAAGTACCAGCAGTGGAATTATAAGAAGTGCCAGCAGCAGGAGCAGTAGAAGTACTTCTGCATGTGAGAACCTAACACTGTGACACTCCTCACACATGTTTCTTTACCTCCTGCTAAGTTGCAAGCGGATACGAGGGAAGTGATGGAGGTCTAATAGTAGTAAAGCACGTGACAGTTTCCTGATTTAATTAAAAAAACCTATTCTAATTGTTTGACTGCCTCATGTGACTGGACGCTGATGGTAACGGGCTTGGGTTGGTACAAGAAAAATTATCTCTTGACTCATTTGAGTTGCCATGCATTCTGCTATTCTTCTTTGAGGAGCAAACTATAATATCGTTTCTTATTATGATACGCCATTGTTCATCAAAATATTTTTGTGATAAGGGCATGAACGTAAAGCTTTCCCTTCTGAATTTTCCGACACAAAAACTCTAAATTGAATTTGTTTGAAGTGATGCATAGATAAAAAACAATAGATACTGGTTGTTTAATTGTGAAGTACTAAACTCATTAAGGAACAAGCTAAGTAAGGGTCATTAACGAAGTACAACGAAGGCGAAGAATGATAGAAGGGTCCTACACTGTACCTGACTCGAAGAGTCACACCAGGCAAAATGCAACACTGGGGCCACCCCTCGCACTCACCAACAATGTAGGAGCAGTCACGAGGGAGAATCAGCAGTAGAAGTGATACAGCGAGAACTACCAGTAGAGTGATCACGGTCAGCAGCATTATAAATAAGCAAGAGATCGCACTGCAGAAGTAATCACAGGCGAGCTACAATAGCAGAATTATCAATCAGGTTAACACGTTTGTAGGCCATTCAAAACACGGCCGCTGCCACCTGAACTGACACAACTCACAGAGTACCAGGCTCTCAGGGGCGGTGGTGGGGCATCGGAATGAAGTGGTGAGAGCCAGGTGGTGATCCTCTCACAGTTTACAAATCAAAAACAATCAGTGAACGAATAAATTTGAGAAAAATTGAATTGATGATAAATAATAGCTCTACGAACCATCTAGTGTTTTGCTAAATTTTACCGGTAATTCCCTTCACATAACTGGCTTCGAAGCGTCCGCTGCTGGAAGCATCCTCCAGCATTCCTCAAGTTGTCCTCACCCCAGACAGACGGATCACACTCTTTAGCTATCCCATATGTCGTACGAATTGATGAGCAACGCTTATGTTGAGGCTATTATCATAACTCCTTCATATAAGTACTCAATGACCACGGTGTAGCTCTCACAACATCTATGCCTTTTAGATCCTTCATTGACCAATTTCTCGTACGGAATGCATGTTTTGTGCGAACACACTGTCTCTACGACTATGTAGCTCAATTGGCACACCTCTTTTGTGTGAACACTTTGTTTCTACGACTATGTAGCTCAATTGGCATACCCCTTTTGTGTGAACACACTGTTGCTACGACTATGTAGCTCAATTGGCACACTCTTTTGTGTGAACACACTGTCTCGTATACGACTATGTAGCTCAATTGGCACACCTCTTTTGTGCAAACGCACTGTTGCTACGACTATTTAGCTCAATTGGCACACCCCTTTTGTGTGAACACACTGTTGCTACGACTATTTAGCTCAATTGGCACACCCCTTTTGTGTGAACACACTGTCTCTACGACTATGTAGCTCAATTGGCACACCCCTTTTGTGTGAACACACTGTTGCTACGACTATGTAGCTCAATTGGCACACTCATTTTGTGTGAACACACTGTCTCGTATACGACTATGTAGCTCAATTGGCACACCCCTTTTGTGTGAACACACTGTTGCTACGACTATGTAGCTCAATTGGCACACCCCTTTTGTGTGAACACACTGTCTCTACGACTATGTAGAGACAATAATATATATTAGCACACCCCTTTTGTGTGAACACACTGTTGCTACGACTATGTAGCTCAATTGGCACACCCCTTTTGTGTGAACACACTGTCGCTACGACTATGTAGAGACAATAATATATATTAGCACACCCCTTTTGTGTGAACACACTGTTGCTATGACTATTTAGAGACAATCAGCACACCCTCTCGCTCTGCAGAACGTATCGCCAAAAAATGCAATTCAATTTTACAGACTTCCAAATCTTAGACTCTGTCTCAACCCGTTTTGACCTTTGGATTTTAGAATCTTTCATTTTTTTAAACGGAAACAATTCTTAACAATACTTACAATTCTTACTCGTTGCAAATAGGAAATCGATTGCAATCTTTTTAATTTATTTTTAAGACATTTGGATATCGAGATTATTTTTTATTTTTTGAACTGATGATGGAACTGGCTTTCGAATTTTTGGCTTATAAAAAACCTCTGATTTATCTACGTTTTAAACTTTCTCAAAAATTTTCGGCTCTAGCAAATGACTGACCCGTTCAGATATGTACAATACAGTAAATCAGGTACTTAGGCCTCAACGTTATGGATCATAACTTGCAGATGGAGAGCTCTCCTTTTTTATTGTTATGTTTATCTCGAAAAACATTTTATTGCCACCTTCTTATGTTCTAGTCAACTTATTGACTCGTTAGAGATTCATTTGACTTTTTTTTAACAAATGTACTTTAGCCCTTTAATGTATTGCAAAGTGCTCCGAAGTAAAATATTACGATGATAATGCTCACTATCTTCATTTGCAAGCTTGTTTGGCTGAATACTGAAGTAGATATTTACAATTAATTAGATATAACTGACACCATACCTACTGCAAACAATCCGCTAGCTACTTCTTGGTACAGAAGGAAATTTCACCTCTCAGCCAGGCATCCTTGTTTTTCCTCACAGAAATCCGTTGGCATAAACAAAATTACCCTCTGTTCACACCATGTCCGTCTTTCAGTGACCTGATCAACCACGTCGCGCAATGCAGCAAAAGAACCTCATGGCCGCACCAGGCAGACTGGCCAGGACAGAGAGCGGCGCTGGAGGCAGCGGGTGCCGACTTCAGCACTTGGCGGGACTTGGTGCTGGCGTGTTCAGCCGATGTGCGGGTCGTCAAGGGGACGGCTGAGGCAGCTTTGTCAGAAGATGAGTGGTGCATGGAGACAAGTGAGTTAAATTATAGGCAAAAATGCTCAAGATGAACAAATAATAACTCTATTCTAACCTTCTAATGCGCAATATCATTCATTGAAAGCTTGTGAATATGATCAAGATCTCAAATATTTTACTGACTTAGAAGATCTCAAACAAAGATTGCTCACGGTTCCATTTCATATTTTGTCTCATGTCTCAGGCAGCGACCTGTCTCAGGGAACTGAACAAGCACACACTTGTAAATGCCGTGGAAGACACAATGTCCACCTAACGGTATAACAAAGATGAAGGAATAAATGTACAAGGCCGTGCGCGCAACAGCCTCTAGTGCAGCAAAAATTACACTCTTTCACATGCTGAATAAAGTTATTAGGTACAACTATTTTTGACCAAGATCTTTTCTGAGCAGAAGTTAGTACTTATATGAAGTGTTTTGGCTGAATTATGTCATGTAAGGGATCAAGAAACGATTGCTTGAGGAAAACTTCTTATTCCTGGCCCTATAATAACTTCAACCAATTACGCTCTAAGAGATACATCATTAACCCTCCAGCAGGTGTACTCGCTGCTAGGTTTCATTACCGCATGCATTGTTACAGTAATGTGTCAGACAATGAGAAAGTTGTCGCAACATTTTTGTGCAGGTAAGAGTTGTGTTTGTTTAACTCGCCTCATGCATGAGATGAGGAGTACTCATTAGTGTTTAAATTTAAAATAT
The DNA here is from genome assembly GCA_030386875.1 of Morinoia aosen. Taxonomy (NCBI): domain Eukaryota; kingdom Metazoa; phylum Arthropoda; class Malacostraca; order Amphipoda; family Talitridae; genus Morinoia; species Morinoia aosen. The sequence goes on along the minus strand of CM059576.1, from coordinate 51,392,279 downwards.
AATGACAGGAGGCGCCATCCTTTATTGCTGCAACGGAGCGCGGTTTTCGCCCTTGTGTTACTCGAGCAGTTGCGTAACGTAAATCTTCTATACATTCTGCTGAAAAGTTCTGGCGTAATGGTTGCGTGTTAGCGCGAGACGTGCGAGTTTTCAAAATTTTTTATTTTGTGCACACCATCGTTGCTGATATTTTTATGAACAAGGGGTAGATAAAAAGAGCATTCCCACTTGGAAACTTCCCATAGAACAAAATCCAACTGGTACGTTTCAGGAAAGAGGTACCAATACCCCAATGGTCTGCAAATGTAGGATGAACGTTCAAAACTCAGTGAACCATTTTATGGTTGCAGGCTAACATATTCAGGGTGACCTACTCTCAGTTGAATAAACTTTAGCACGAGGTTGGGGCCGTTGAAATAAGAACTTTGGTTGAAAATGCTTCGTTAAAAGCTTAAAATAATTTGGAATTTAGAACGTAGCCACCAAGGTCTCCTGATATTTCGCCCCTGGATTTTACTCGGAGGAAAATTTGAAGATAAAAAAGTTAAAGAGGAAAGTAAAAGATGCTGTAAAGTAGGACGACAATGAATCGTAACAATGATCGCCATAATAGAAAACCAACGATTTCATTTCAATAGAAAGAAGTCCTACGTAACTCTCAGCTCGGAACCTCACGTTTCTCCCTCAGGAACACTAACCTCCGTGAATACTACATCAGGGCGGGTTGCAAAACCAACAATTTCTTGCTGTCGACAGGGCAGTTCTCCGTGGCAAGCAGATATTACAATTCCATAACTGCCTCAGTCCACATTTGGACTTCATTCGAGGTTTTCTTAACGAGGAACTTTGAGGCATAAACTATGTTCAATTAGAACGATTTCTCTGCTGAAACCACGATATTTTTGTTTTAAAACCAATCATGTGTATTCACTTTTTTATATATTGGTCTATTTTAAATTTTCTCAATCGCTTTACCGGAATTTCGGATAATTCATGACTGAATCTTCTTAATTAAGAGTTATTCTTACAGAATGTAAGCATGCAGATACCTTATATTCAGTAAATATGAAGTGGTATAGTGATCTCGCAAAGCAAACCTCAATGGTATCCACATGTTATGATATTTCCTTCAATTTAATGGTTAAATTCCTGGAATGTCATGAAATTGAAAATGAATTGCCACCGTACTTTCATTCAAACTAATAAATAGTGAAGTCAACTTATTTCGAAACGTGAATTTTGTTTTCTTCAAAGATTTGATTGCTGATAATGGGACAGTGTTTCACAAGTCATAATGCTTGCTTATTTTGCTGAAATATAGACATCAGGAACGTTGTTTCTCTTGGAAAATGCTCTCCAGAGTACAGCATGCAATATATATATAACTTATATCGATGACAGCTTTGTTTACAATGTTTATGAATATGCACCAAAGTTGATTTCAATGAACCCGACTCGCTTTACTTTCATATTTACTCCTCGACTGCAGGCCGTGATGTCACAGCCGTGGCTCTCATGCTGCAGCACGCCCAGCCACGCCTCCTGTGGGTACGCATGACAGCCGCCCGCTTGAGAAAGACGTGCTGGGAGGATGTTGCTCGGCGCAGAGTGGGAGACATTGCACTCCCTGTCGGCTCGTTTTATGAAAAGGACTCGTGGGATGACCTGCTGCAACCATTCAAAAACAGCAGGTATGTTCACGCAGGAAACGGGAAAATATGAAATAAGTGGGTGTTCTCATTGATTATATTACTTCTTAAAAAATGACGCCATTTTCTCAGAGAACTACAATAAAGAGGCAATCGTATATACTCAATAAATCGCAATAAATAGTGCACATAAACGGTCGCCGGGGAGTAGCTGTAGCGCATAAGCTGCAGTGTACAAAGTGTCGTCAAGGTCCTCACAAAGCTCCCGCTGACAGGTGTCGACTGGTGCAGTATAGAGGCTACATAACCACCGCTGCAGGCGTGGCAGCCCTGGCTGCTGTCTCCACGCCTGCAGCGGAACTGCGCGTCTATTTGAGGCAGCCTCTGTCGCTCACAGATCTTCAGGGCAAATACGCGGAGTTGGGTGAGTAACGACAGAACACTTGCCCTGAGCAAGTGAATACGCCGAATGATTCATTTAAACCAGTGCTGTTCACTTTCTTTGTTGCCCGGCTCCGCATAATGACTATATGAAATAGTTTCACCCCTGGCGTATAAGAACACTTTAATACTGTTGCTGTGAAACTCTGCCAAAAGGAGCAAAAATTTTATATTTAGAAGTGTCTAAAAATATCATTTTTATTTCAAAAAAGTAACTATATTTTGTGTACTTATAATATCAGAGCCAGCAAGGTTTTTCATCTCCCGTCAAAATATCATCAACAACGATGTTACTGTCGGTAGAAGAGCTAATCCTTGGAGGATAACATTTCAGGTACACAGACGCGATTGCCACGATCCCACACCATGAACAGTAGGGTGGATCGTTTTTTCACGTTTTCCGATTTGATTTTAGCGGTAGTGCGGAAAAGTTGTGAATGGACACCAAAATAACTTGTGAAAAATCTTGATACTCTGAGACAATATCTTTAGCTTGCAAAAACGCACTAAGAACTGGAAAAAGTGGGAAAAAACTGCCTCCGGTTCATTATCGTTTTAAAACATAGTTTTAAGGAAATCACGTTACGGTAGCTTCCATTTGAAAGTGATTTCAATACTTTTCAATATAGTTTAAGTGTGTTTTCTTCAGCAAAGTCATCTTCTGCTTCCACAAATAGCTTGGAAAATTAGAAAAATTTCCAGAAATACCAATAATTGACGATTTTGATCAATTAAGCTCATAGTCATAGATATGGTTGCTATGACGTATATTGCACTTGTTTTGCTAAATTATGCATATTTCTGAAATGTACAGCACTTAGTTTATGTTTTGTCAAATTCTATTTGAAGGAGGTAACACAATCCAAAACCCACCACGAGGAGGTGGCTGTACAACGAGTTCCGCCCTACCCAACCCATCCTCCCTTCCATTGCTAATATCTGTGTACACTGTTTTCAGTGTTCTGTTTAATAAAGCAAATACTGTTTGTTAGTTTCAAACTTGGGTAGTTTTTTCCTTCCATAAATTCTGTTTCTTATAAAACTATCACGAGCAGCTGCTCCTACAACTGATTTTGAAGCCTGTGTTACTAATTTAATGTGTCTTTCCACCGCCTGGGTATGACAGGGAAAATATGGGAGAGCAGAGGGCTTCTCTTTGGATTTAATTAGAGACATAATTAATGTCCTCAGATGAAACTCTTCTCGTGGGAGGTGGTTCTGTCAGTTGGATGTTCTGCCAATCGATCATCAAATGAAACACAGTAGCATGAAATAGTAGCTTCGGTTGTTGGAATTCCCGAATTGTATTTCTTTGAACTGGATTATCTCTTGCTTTGATTATTCTTCTGTAGTCCATCTCACGAATGGCTGTAGATTCATCATGAATCATAGCAATAAGGAGGTTTTCATGCTCAGCAAAGTAAGCATTGTTTTGCAAAACTTGGTGGACAATATTTCTGCTTTCATCTGACAAAGAACGAGACTTAGTTATCATTGAGAACAAATGCTTTGCACCATTGCATGCAGAAGGGTTCATCTTGATATTGAACCATACTGGAACATATGCTGCCATGATAAAGTTCACAATCTGAAGCAGCTGATATGAAGGGTTTTCTGTTGAAATGTGGTGACGAAGAATACGACTTGCCGTTGTTAACCATCTGGCGTGATGTATTTTCCCTGGTTTCATGAGTGCTAATTGGCTGGAACAGTCACCAGATGCTACCGCTCTGTAGTTTACAGAGCGGTAGCATCTGTAACATCATGATCTGTAGCATCATGAACCCTTCTGCAAGCAATGGTGCAAAGCATTTGTTCTCAATGATAACAAAGTCTCGTTCTTTGTCAGATGAAAGCAGAAATATTGTCCACAAAGTTTTGCAAAACAATGCTTACTTTGCTCAGCATGAAAGCCTCCTTATTGCTATGATTCATGATGAATCTACAGCCATTCGTGAGATTGACGACAGAAGAATAATCAAAGCAAGAGATAATCCAGTTCAAAGAAATACAATTCGGAAATTCCAACAACCGAAGCTACTATTTCATGCTATTGCCATTCATTTGATGATCGATTGGCAGAACATCCAACTGACAGAACCACCTCTCACGAGAAAAGTATCATCAGAGGACATTATGTCTCCAATTAAATCCAAAGAGAAGCCCTCTGCTCTCCCAGATTTTCCCTGTCATACACAGGCGGCGGAAAGACACATTAAATTAGTAACACAGGCTACAAAATCAGTTGTAGGAGCAGCTGCTCGTGATGGTTTTATAAGAAACCGAATTTATGGAAGGAAAAAACTACCCAAGTTTGAAACTAAAAAACAGAATTTGCTTTATTAAACAGAACACTGAAAACAGTGTACACAGATATTAGCAATGGAAGGGAGGATGGGTTGGGTAGGGCGGAACTCGTCGTACAGCCACCTCCTCGATCGTGGTGAGTTCTGGATTGTGTTATCTCCTTCAAATAGAATTTGAGAAAACATAAACTAAGTGCCGTACATTTCAGAAATATGCATTATTCAGCAAAACAAGTGCAATATACGTCATAGTAACCATATCTATGACGATGAGCTTAATTGATCAAAATCGTCAATTATTGGTATTTCTGGTATTTTTCTAATTTTCCAAGCTATTTGTGGAAGCAGAAGATGACTTTGCTGAAGAAAACACACTTAAACTAGATTGAAAAGTATTGAAATCACTTTCAAATGGAAGCTACCGGAACGTGATTTCCTTAAAACTATGTTTTAAAACGATAATGAACCGGAGGCAGTTTTTTCCCACTTTTTCCAGTTCTTAGTGCGTTGTTGCAAGCTAAAGATATTGTCTCAGAGTATCAAGATTTTTCACAAGTTATTTTGGTGTCCATTCACAACTTTTCCGCACTACCGCTAAAATCAAATCGGAAAACGTGAAAAATCGATCCACTCTAATGAACAGCCAAGCGTTTAACGCCCAGGAACTTTGGTAGAGTCTAATTGATCACAGCATCAAGCTTGTGCAATTGACAAACTCCACGGCTCCTAGACTCCAGGTAAGGCTGCTGTAGTTGCTACAGTGAATGGAAGAGTGAAGATCTGCTGAAGTACAACCAAAAAGTTGCTGAACACCAAAGGATAAAGTGGTCTAACGAGTGTTGGGTTATCCTCACGCGATGATACAAGTCAAGTGCCTCTACAGGGAGATTTGGAGATACGGAAATTATTCTAAACCTAGAAAAAATCTTTCATTTTTCCGAGCGCCATTTACGCAATGAGATAATTTAAATTAAACTACAACTTTTAGAAATATTGAAAAATATTTATGAAAGCTTGATTAAATCAGAGTCTTGCATCGAGTGAAATGTTGATTTCATCAAAACTTTAAGAACGTCTAACCTGAACGTTTCGTTATTTGGGTAACACCCCAGAGCCAAAATTCTATGTCTCAGAAAATACCATGGAAGGCCTGGGCTGTATCCCTTCAGAATTCTCACGGAAGACATGAAGACACATTCCATGAACACTCATGAACACTCGTCTGTTGAGATCTTCAACATCACAAACTGATGACGATAACAAATTTAGTAGGAGTGACACATTTAGTAGGAGTGAGAACACAATGCATGGAATATTTAGTGCCATAACCTGCTTCTTTTAGTTTGCGGCAGAATTGAGGAGGACTGCACTTGCCCTCGCATAGTTTTGATGAACTACTAGATACATCAAACTACTTTCCAGCCTAAGCTTTGGTTGACCTGCAAACTTCTTGATCATTGTTCACGCTGTTGTCCGCTTTATTGTAGGATTTCACCAATTAACAAAATACATTTTAGTTATGAAAACAATGCTTTAATTTGTTCAATAAACAGCGAGGGGATAGAATTTGAACTTATGTTTCGGTGTCCTTTTCCGGGTGGAAAATATTTAATATTTTGGCTCTACCCGAATTGTGTCCAGTACAGAGATGACTGCGTCTCTATCACACTTCATCTCAGCTAAACTGCGTCAGTCTCGGGTCGTCACAAGCTGTGTCTTCATTGGACTACGAATAAAAACAATTAATATACCCTAAATCATAATGATACAAACTTTGCCTCAAGCTGTGTATCCCGTTCGGTGCCCTCTCAGTTTTCAAGTTTGAAACTCGGACCGTCCGTTAAATGTACGTAATTATTTTCTCACACAAATGATGATTTGCATACATAATTTGTTACTATCCTCGAATATAATACTTTTATTATGTGATAGTCAGGATCAATAGTATAGAAACCTTACAGTCCATATTATGGCATCATCTCTTTCCGCACTGCGACTGGCAATGTTGTCGGTGGGAGCTGTTAATAAGAGAAGAATAAAGCCTCAACATTGGTAGTTCCAGCTCTTCAAACCAGTCAAAACGCGGTGGGCTCATGTCAGCATAGTAGGCGGTGAATTTGAGCTTAAAATAGGAGATGGAATTATTTGTGGGGAGGGCAACAAGTTTCGAAAAATGGTAGGGAAGGGAGAACTGAAATAAATCCGCTCACGTTCTGTAACTATGCTGCTAAGTGTATCATTGAACTGTTTAAAGTGTGTGGAGGTATGGAGGAGTGAAACCATCCCAGATGGATGGAAATAAAAGCCTGGTTGCATCAGAAAGGACAGAAAAGTTGGACAAAACCAAAATAAAAAACATATTTCTCTTAGTAAGATTTCTGATTGAAAAGAAACGTGTAGTGGAACAACAGGAGTGGTAGAAGAACACAACGGTTTTGAGAAAGACAATCATGGTGCTGTCAATTTCTAGGTTTGTAAATTAAATTATTGAGAGAATCAGAAAAGACAGCTATCAGCCATAGCTGGCTCTTTTACGATACTCAGACACATTTGACGGGGTAAATTGTTCGAGGCATTTGACATAGGTAGAAACATTGGTTGAAGTGAGAAGCTTGTGGGAACTGTGAGATGTGTGTTGAGATTTACAATGGGGGCAAAATAGTACAACACGTTGATTAAATCGCCTGATTTCATAAGTATGAACCCAGTGCAATTTCAGAAATTTAACAATCTACAAACAATAGTAGAAAAAAAGTAAATAGTGTATCAAAAACGCACAAATTCTTAATTGAAAAATACGTAGGAGTGTGTATAATAAATACGTGAGCATAAGGTAACATCTCATTTCAAGCTATACATACATAATACTTCGTTGCATAGCCGTTAGTATTACTTATGGCTTCGAGACGTTTGGAGTAGTTCACTACAAGCCTATCACAAGTTTCGGGGGTAGTCTTATTTCATTCTTCAATGCAAATTCTTTTAGTTTATTGATGTTACTGAGACCTCTCTTCTAAATCTCCAATTTCAATTCCATCCGCCGGTTTTTGATCGGGTTCATGTCCTTGGATTGACTTAAGGGGCTTTCACACGATCAGTTTTCTCGTCAGTGACACTCACATTCACTGAGTGTGGTCAAACACTCGCGTTCACACGTACGTTCGCGTGACTGAAGTGGCGCGTCACTGGCAAGCTTGACAGTGCTTCACTATGCGTAGTCGAGAAAGATTCGTCGTAGTCAAAGCAAGCATACTTATCGGCTTTGCGGTCATAGAGAAAAAAAAACACTGTAAATTTAGCTAGGGGGTATAAGATCCAGTGGGTATAAGATTGGCTGGCTAAACATCCAGAAAATGGCAGTTATAACCGGATTTGTAGTAGGTAAGGGCTAAATATCCAAATTTCGCTCACTAATTAGTTGTCGCATTCCTTCTTTTTTCAGCATTTGTCAAATTTGGTCACACCAAATCTAACAAATACTACAACTACTACGAATGTAATAATCTACTTCATAATAAATTCAAGTGCAGGTAATGTTTTCCGCTCGTTCTGTACAGTTTTGCATGTACCAGCGTGTAATAGTATAGCTCGTAAATTGAATTTTTTTCTTGAACTATATTCGGTCATTTCCTAGCGACGCAGTGACTAGGATATAGAAACTCCAATTGAAATCTAGCGCACATTCATTAGAACTGTGTGATAGAATGCATGCGTAAATCTGTCATCCGCAAGCAACTATTATAGAATATAATAAGCCTCTCAAATTACTGCGCGATAATATCTAATAATGCATCTGAATGTGACAGCGGTACGGATAAACTAATAAATGTTTAGATTTATATCAGGAAACATTTTCATGCTGAATTAAATGTTAAGGAGAATTCATGGAAAATTTTTTTTATTTTATTTGAAAATGCCGGACATTCTAATAAAGAAAAATAATATACATTTGCAGTATTTCCAGAGTTATTATTAAATAAGATTGAAAATCCTTTGTAAATGGCGCTGACACAACAGGACGAATGCATTATGATATGCTTGTAAAAATATAAACTATTGTTCCCCGCACCTGTGAATACAGGTGTTATCCTCTGCTAAAATAGTTTTTTGGAAGCAAATGCTCTAAATTCTTTCCTAAACTATTTTTGAAGCGTATTAATTTTTTCCTTCAACCCATTCTCATGTAAACTAATATTGTGTTGATTCATTGCTTCAATAACATATTTGAGCTACTTGCTTCCTAAATCTCTGCTCTTGCATTCGTTGCTTGGCACTTTCCACAAAGCAGGCTGTTGACGAAAATAGCTAATTAATGATTTAGACCAGGTTGAGACCATTTAACACGGGAGAGCGATCGCAACCATCCTTACTAGGCGCCGGGCGGGCGAAAACTGACACGCAAATAGAAGCAAAGCAGCAGTCAAACCCGACAGTGGCGAGTGCCGAGTAGAGAGCAAAAGAGAGCACGCATGCCCAAATATGGTGTTGCGGACCGTGAGTGTCAGTGTTGACTGACGAAAAACTGATCGTGTGAAAGCCCCTTTAGCCATTGCATTGACTTTCTTTCGTTCGCAGTATGTTCTGGATCGTTGTCATGTTGGACGGTCCTTCCCCGTTTCAATTTTAACAAACGAGATGATGGTAAGAGCTGCTCATTCAATATTTCAGGAAATATTCTGCCATTCACGATTTGTTCAATAATGTGAAATTAACATACCCCTGAAGAACCTACCCGAAACTTAACAGTGGGTATGGTGCTCTTTAATTTATACTCTTCTTTTTGTTCCCTCTCAACATGGTGTGCGCTGTTGCTCCCAAATAGCTCAATTTTGGTTCCATCTGACCACAGTACTGAGTTCCAAAGCGCTGCTGACTTCAGCCTGGCCTTGCATACTTCAGCCTGGCCTTGCATACTTCAGCCTGGCCTTGCATACTTCAGCCTGGTCTTGCATACTTCAGCCTGGCCTTGAAGGACGTTTCTGAAGAAGAGGTGCCCAACCAGGGGTGCAGGTGCGAAAACTTTCACGACATAAAGCCCTGCTGATCGTGTGTTTGCTGACTTCGATCCCTGATTCCTTGAGATCATTCTTCAATTCTTCACGTTTGCGTTGCGGTTCGGACCAACTTTCGAGCAGCACTGTCGTTAATGTATCCTGGACGCTAGTTCGAGGCTTGCTGAGAGTCTCATTCCGGAATTTCTACTTACGTGTTATTGTTCTAACCGAGGCTATAAGAGTACACAGCTGTGCACATATTTTCCGATATCCCACAATTTGGAGAATCACAATATGCTTGCGAAGGTCTTAGCTGATGTCCTTATTCTTACCCATGCTTACTCCCTTTCGAACGAGAGCTGCTGTATCAGTGACACGTCATTGGATGTGAATGCGGACGAAATTTCGGTTGCCAAATAGTAGAATGTATTAGAACATTCTGAATTAATTCTAAAATAAGTTTGATAAATGATATCGAGGAAAAACACAGGCTTTGTAAACTTATGTTCACGTTTTTATGATACATGCTTCTAAACATTATTTGCATTAAAAAGTTGTGGGTTTTAGATACATTATCATCTATGCTAAAATATTGTTCATTAATAATACAATCTCTCAATAATTGTTCGTGGCTTAGAAATGTGGTGTCTGGCGAGATAACCAACGTGTTGCATTATTTTGCCCCCCACTGCACATGTGCGATGTAGGCACCGCAAGACGAGGTGTGCTCGGGTAAGACAGAGTTGCACGTAATTCCTCTAACTGTTTATTATAAAGCTAAATAATTGATGTGAGCCTGAAAGTGAATATTTTGGAATTAGGGATGAAGAAATAAAACTGAACGTTTTATCATACGCTGTCAGCATTGCTGTGGTAACTGAGTCAAGGCGGGAACTAAAAAAGGATTTCGAGATTGTGAAGAGTTCTACAAAGTATAAGGTAAAATTATAGTGTTATATATTCATGAGACAGAGACAAACATGCAAACCTTGTGTGAGAATAACAAAATATTAAGTATCCAGGACGGACAATGACCGAGAGCATGGATACTCAAGAGCACAGGGCGGGAAGATGTAAAAAGCAATGCAGTGGTGAGGAAGATCCTGTGGTTCGTCCTAACATGCAGCTAACAGAATGTATTCTTAATGTAAAAGACTTTATAAGAACGCTGCAGTAATTCGAGTAATGTATCGTATGAACACCTGGGCTGGAAAAGAGATGGAATGACTGGAGATGCTGCAGAAATAGGGGAAATTTAGCAGCAGAGGTGGCAAAACGAGCGGCTGAAACAGTATGCTGATGGTTTCACGTGAGGTTTTAATGTTCTCGTTACGATCATTAATTAGCATTAAGAAGCTGTTTAGAGATTTTCTGCCACCAAAAATCGAAATTAAAAAAAAAGCTATTCCTCATCATCAGTTGATGTAAGCTCGCAAACGTTGGCCTTTCCATCCACACTATAAATATGAATCAAGCAGTCAAGGGATAGAGCAGTACTGACGCGTTTAAAGGTAACGTGGATCGTTGTGGTTCGTGGAAGCAAAGAGGATGGTATCAATCAATAAAGCGCAGTCTAAGAATTTGCTGGTAGACAATGAAGCGAATACGGAGGAGGGGTGGAGCACGCGCCGAGCGGTCGACGTACAACCATCAGAACTTAATTATATCACTGGAAGCAAGACTACAACTCCTGCATACAGGCCTCATTAGAATCAGGCTCCACTTTTACTTATGGCAAACCTCAATGCATCACAGCGCTGGTGACGTTGAATAATCCCTGAACGGTCGCTCAGGCCTCATGACCTAAGCAGTGACCACTTTGGTGTTTGCCCATTGCTCAATTTAATTCAAAATGCTGGGAGGGAAAGTAGTTCGCTTTGAACTTATTTGATAACACCTGATAATATTGCAATCGCTTGTTGGAAAGCGTCTTCCAGCGATCGCAAGGCTTATTTTTTATGCCCCATCTCATTAAGTCCAGGCCTTAACATTAGGCGCTCGCTCATAAACAAATACCATGAATACTTTTTCTGGCGTCCATCAGATGCACCGTAAATGATCTTCCCGTATCTGTTTTTGTGACAAAATAAATTGATTCAATCCCTCTCCTTCCTAGTGTAAAATAGCATCAAAAGTTGCTTCTCATCAAGCGTCTCCGAAACTTCTGGCAAACTTTGCAGCGACAACTGAACGATTTGAACTTAACGCTCGCTCATCTTCTGGAGTTTCTCTCGTACGAGGAACTCCTTCCCTCGGTTGGCTGCTCTACAAATATGGTGTGGATGTGCAACTTCGGAAGAAATTACGAATTACTCTCTAAGATATTCTTGTCTTTGTTTCATTGCGACCTCGATGTTGAATGAGGTGATCTAGGAACCGGTTCAACTCGCTCCCGTACAGGTGCCCTACTTTCCAGGGAACAAGTGGATGGCTATATCTTCGTGCCTCCGGATCATCGTCTTGTCACTCCAGTTCATCTCGAAGCTGAATTGATGCGTGGCTGTCGTCTGGCATCCAGAAGCCTTGGTACCAGGCTGTAGCACAGGGGTAACTTTGGTATTTTCAGGGATCAGGTGGAGTGCCAAGTCGCTGTTCGCACTCTTTATTACTATCAAAGATGCCTCCGCATTATTGTTATTTACATTACTGTTATTTCACATACTTCGTGAGTTTTTTCCAACACTCAATATTTAAATGTCCTAAGGCCGTTCCGTTATTTGGTAAGTATCGACTTTCTCAATGGAATAGCCATAAACTCTCACTACTGAGCCCTCGCTGTTTACTCATAGTCGTGATAGCTGCTGCGTATGTTGCTTCATGGTACTTCTACGACCTGCCTGTGCCTCATTGATCCGTGCGCTGTGTCACTAACTGCTCAAGGCTGCGGCTGTTTTGTCAGCTCAACCATCACTGTGCCAACGTTACTTCACCACTATTTAACTAAAAAATGGATTGGAATAATATTTCAATCGGAATTAATACGTTAAATTAAGTATTCAATTTCCATCAAAAATTCCCAAACATATGCTCAAATATTTTGACAATGAATTAATATATGTTCTCAATATATGTTATTCCTAGGTGCACCATGGGTAATTTTACACGCTAGCAATCAAATTAGCAACATCGTTTTGTTACCAAGACCACCGGGCAGTCATTTCATCAAATCCACGTCGTACGGATATGCCAATCTGAGAACGTACCGACGTCTTATGAATTCATCACGATTCTTCTTTCGTCAAATAAAATCCAAATTCAACTTTATCTTCTAAATAAGATATGAGGAAGCTATTCTACAGGGTTGGGAAAAAGCATCCGGTCTGAATAATTGGTTATGTATCTACAACAGGATAATGCAAGAAAAACGAAAATTATTCTCCCGTTAAACTTTAACTACCATTAAATGAAGAAACGATGTTAATTTTTCAACGTGCATTTATTTTGCTTTCATTAACCTCCAAAATATTCCTGTGAAACTTTCAACAGAGACAAGCAGTTTCTCTTGCGGTATTTTGACTTTGCCAACTTTAGGGACAACTTCAAATCGTCAACAGCGGCGTGAGATAATGCAGAGACTTCAGTCTATTACACTGACCAAACACTGAAGTCCAGGAGGTTCAAATCAAGCAAAAAATAAGGCCACATATCTTCTCTGCATAAATTAGGGAAACGATATTGACACCACACTTGAGTTCTATTGCAAATTTGTGAGGAACATCATCATGTTGGAGGTGAAATATTATTTATTTGAAATGATATTTCACTTTCTTACATTTTTTCTTTCATTTTAACTTTCTTTGAAATAAAATTTAACTTCAAAATATCGCTTCGCGAGCTGAAGTCCAGACGTATTCAGAATATGAAATTGAATTCACTTTTGCTCTTTGTTTGATGAAAATCATAGGTGACTTCCAAGTTTTGGAGACAAACTCCCAAACCGTCACAGAGGAGGGTTTATGTCGGAGCTAGACAGTTTACTTATGTTCGGGGACATCCGTAACCTGATGTGCATCACTCGGTCATTTTGAGGATCGAGCTACGGTTCCACGGTGAACATCTTTTCATCTGAAAAGACAGTCTCTTCCCATTGCAAGCCATCCTTCAGGTTGTTCAGAAACAGCTGCGCCCTTTGAGCTCTTTTCTTTTTCTGGATCTCTGTCATAAGCTGATGCATTTTCAGCATCAAGGGCGAATGTACGAAGTCAGTTTTCACAATAGTTCTCATTCATTATGTGGACGCACATCTCTCTGGCCATTTTTATCACGGATCGTTTTGAATGTATTCGAACCCTTTCTCCGGTAGCTCTGATGCCCCTTTTTGAACAAGCTATGCGTCGACGCCCCTTACATATTGTCACGGTGTCATAAACTGTAGATTTATCCATCGTTAGTACCCTAATGATTGTTGAACTTGATGCTCTCGCGCATAGGAGGTCAATAAAAGCTTGTCATTGACTTCCTTTCAGAGAATTTCGAAAAGGCTTAACTACAAATCATGGTGAAACTAACATGCAAAGCATTAATAAGTAGTTAAGTGTCATTTTTTTGGTAGAGAAAAATATCAATAGAGTCTATTGGAAATTGAAAAAGTCTGGGTCTGGAGAGTTTGTCCTATCCTGTATTTATGTGATTATATATGTTGATTTGAGTTAAAACATTTGAAAATTGACACTGAAAACAGAGGTAGACTGGGACACCGAGTCATCTAGGAGCTAGGTCCTACACACACACAGGGTTAAAAATACATACTCTTGGTTTATTTTATTATCACATTAGCACAGATGTGAACCAAAGATAACATGATGGTCTAAATGTTAATAAGCCACCAGCAAATTTGTTCGTAACGGAAGCGATGAGTTCCGGGGACGCTGCCACGATATCTGACGCTGAAGATCCTGGCGCCTGTTGCCTCCAACGGGCCTCAAATATATCAACCTTCAGAAAGCCTTCTTTGAATATGAAGGCTTATGGTTAAAGCGGAATGTCATGCTATATATGGAAGCTATTATCAATTTATATACTAACTGGTCACCTACAATGAGTTAATAAGATCATTTGAGCAATTCATAAACTCTACACAAGTAAAATGTGATGTTTTTAACAGGTGCCTCTGAGGTCAGCTTCTCATCCCCATTTGTGGCACCGACCGTGACCACGGGATCAGAAGTAAAATAAGTAACTTCGTAGATGACACGAAACTCTTATTCAGGGAGTTCTCCAAAAGAGGCAATATCAGTCCAAACAAACCTTAGCCATTTCCGCGCTAGAGCGATACCTGGCTGATGGACTTCTATGTCGCATTTAAAGTTGACGTCAGTCGGTACTTTATATGATCAATTATTGGTTCATCTACTGAGGCACAAATTCATTATCAAGATTTTGACACCACATTCGGCAGAGGCCTCAAGTATGAGAAGCAGGTTCAAAAACGTCTGTAAACTGTGAGGAGAATCATATGTTCAATAGCCAAATGCTTCACTCTAAGTCAGTGTACACATTACCGCGCTGTACGACACTGGTCGCACTCTGCTTATAATTAGCATTGGTACTCGAATAACATCAATATTGTATATATTTAACAGTAATATAAATTATGACAAAAATAATGAGCTTGAAATAATTTCGAATCACTGAGCGTATATTTGTTGAGGACATGATCATTTCGTTTGGTTTGATATTGGCAGGTGATAACTTACTTGGACAAATGGTGCAAGCATGCAATTGTGTTTTTTGTCAGTGACGCTGATTACATTACATTCATCGAACCCTTACTTCGAATTGAAAAATGATTCTATACCATAAATGTAGAACTGCAATGAGAATGGAAGAAAAAATCTTTATTTGTCATCGAATGAAATTCATTGTGTCGTTTCCGAAATTTTAACTAACATCTGAAAGCAATCACGAGTTAAATTCTATTTAGCTATGTAATAAACATTCTTCAAAGTTCAAGTTAGCGTGAAAGTTCAGAGCCACCTTACAATTCACCCTTCGTGAAATTCGTAGTGTAATAGTTCATGAGGCGTGTCCGTAAAATAAGTTCCACGGGCTGCCGCTGACACTAGGATCGTTTCTATGCGCGGCCAGGCAACAGAGGCAGGTTGTTTGGTTCCCCCACTCCAATCCCTTACCTAGCCAGCGTCGCTGCGACGTTTCGTCTTAACTCAGCAGCCGTCAGCGATTGAGATTCCTCTTGCGTCTCCCGCCAGCTGCGAGTTCCGTTTCGTTTCCTGGCCGCTAAGAAGAAATCGGCGAAGGAAATTCACAAAAAACTTTGTCAAGTGTATGGAGAAGAGTGTATGAGCTCCGTGCCAGATGGGACAGGGACTTTGAAAATGGCCGAACAGACGTCCACGACGAAGCCCGTTCAGGGCGGCCATCGGTTTCCGACGGAAAAGTTGCCAAAGTCGAAGCGGCAATGCTTGAAGATCGACAGATCACAGTTCGGGAGCTGTGCGATATGATTGTAAGGTGGCTCTAAATACGATGTTTTGGAGTTTGTCACTGACCTTGTATCGAATTTATGAAATTATACCGTCTGTTTAAAAACAGTGAATGGCCTAAGGATTCCTGCACTTTAATTTGCCCAATTTCTCGATACAGTTCATTTTAATCTAGTTTAAAAACTTATTTGATCTAATTATAGATATATTTTGATTTCCATTCATTTTGACTTTGAGTGACCTTCGTCAACGCGCACTGATCTGTGTTCGTATTCTTAAATTTGACCATTTCCTTGAAATTTTCGAAGCGCATCAGGTCACACGCATAACTGCCAAACAAAAAGAAGTCACACCGTTTTCTTCCCGCTCATTTCTTATAAATTCACAAAGAAAACGACTGGCTGGTTATTTCAACGGCGCTAACATGTTTTACTTTTGTATCATGCCTACAAGCGGTCATCATAGCATTGTAAATGTGCTACTGAGGAATTAAATCCACTTACCCCGACCGGGTGACAAGATATGTCTCGTACAAAGTTTCGTGCAACCTACGACTTGGTTAGTATACAGCAGCTGATTAATTTGTGCTACTAGCATTCTTAACTATTTTTTACTTCTGAACACAAAGATTTAGTGTGACAGTAGTGCAATGGTTGAGCGATCGCAGTAAGGAAATCGCCTACGTGTAATTGCTCGTTCGCTCGCGTGGTCCAGAAATGACCTCGATGGCCTCGACGACGGATGATCATTCCGGATGAGGAAGGAAGTTCGGCCAAAAAACGCAATCATCGCTGCTCATCACTCACGTTCCCCAAGTTTTCCAAAATGATTGAATATGACTGTCTAAGAAATGTATGTTAATGCTCATGTTGCAACCTAACATCTGGAAACTTTCCAATAAAGATTGCACTATCTCTATATATTCCTTTGACATCCTGTTTCCACGAAAATTCCTGACGACAGAAATGAATGTTCCCAATGCATTTTTTTTAACATCAGTCATAGATTGAGTGAAAGCTTGTTCTTTAATCAGCTTCCTAATTTTAGGGCTGTCGAAAATAGCTGCTTTGAGTTTGTCTGTCACTACACCTGAGAACGCGTCACACCAACACTTGAAACAGTCACTGTCAGTATTGAGCGCCTTAAGAAACTGTTTCTAAGGCCTAGTATTTCTTACGATCAATCAGAGTAGTTTTGTGTAGCCACTGCTGTCATAACAAAAAATGACCATTTTTAGATCAACCCAAATGATCTATTTGTGTTCTTGATGTAAGAGTAGCTCCAATACTGTTTTGATGTGTTAATATTTGTCTTTCAGGTGTACTGAGTGTCCCATGGCTATTCCGCCATAGATGTTGCATTTTACTTTTTCCTTTAGTCCATAGACGCAAGTTTTCTTCGCAGAAATGACCTACCTTATGAGGTGCCCAAGGTTTATCTTGACTTCCAAGCTTCACTTGAAAGTGAGAGGAGTAAGCTCGCTTCTCAAATTCACTAATGTTCCTTCTACGCTTTGGATCTGTGAATGTGTCACATATGTAGCAGAACGCAACCAGACGCGTCCTATGTTTCATTTCACTTGAATTAGAAGCTTTGTTTTCTTTTAACAGCTCAGTGATATATGTTAAAAACACTACTTATAGCGATAGGATTGTATTTCCCAGCACTGTACTATTAAATTCAATAAAAATTTAAATTAAAATGAAAACATGGTCGCGCAGCATGAAAAATACCTGATCTTCACTAATGATGTGCGGCCGCCTCCTATATAAATAGAGTCGGTGAGAGATATCGTCGTTCATTGTCGGCCAGCTGTCGTGGTGATCACATTAGACAGAGCCATCACTGGCCAGTAGCAGATGCGTTACCATCGCAAAGCACTTGTATAAGGTCACAGATGCGTTGTAGAAGACTTGTACCAGCGGCTATCGTCGGAGCTCTCTGATTCTTGCAAACTATCAATGCTGTATCTACTCTGAAGTATCAATAAACTGTGTATCACGTTGCTGCTCGTCACTCCCGAATCCCATCCGCGTTTGTTTGCGGCCTATTATAGAAAAGGGCCGGAACATTTTGGTGACCCATGTATGGGGATACCACATCAAGAAGCCACATTAAAGATTGCCACATTGCTCCATTGAAGAAGAAGACATCAAGAATTGGTCTTCAGTTCTGCTTTTAGGTGTGAAGAGTGCCAGCCGTCAGCCTGTGGAGTAACGTCGCACAGTCATCACATTACTTCAGAGCATCGGGAAAGGAAGAAAAGGAAGAAAGACGTCAGCGCAGAAAATCGAAGTTCTTTCAAGAAGAAATAATCGCAAAGGAGAGAAAAATAATCGAAAATTTACACGCTACGCAGTCTTCACCAGTCTACCAGTCTACTCATCGCTACTCAAAGAAGAAGAAGTGAGGGCCCACATCTACGATCTACCCATCTACCCATCGTCGTCTGCAACGAGAAGAGATCGACGGGATCTACGAGAAGATCAGCGAGATCTGCACATCGCCAAATATTAAGCTGAGTATACGCCGATAATGTTGCTTGCTAATTAAATAAGCATGAGCTCAGATTAATGATCATTATAAAATTAATGAGTAGGAGTTAAGCAGTAAGTAGTAAGTAGTAAGCAGTAGCACCAGGCAGCAAGCAGTAGGCATTGCAGCACGCTGTTCCCTGAGAGTGCGGAGGCAAGTTGATTCCCGGAAGGAGCGCAGAGCGAGCGGCATATGCATTGCGAAAGCGCAGTAAGCGTGCGCGCGGAAGCATTGTGTGAAGCGGTAGTCATTGTTCTCTGAAACAGTTGAAGGAAGTTATAGCCTTTGTCTCTAGCAACCATTGTCCTCTGGTGCCCATTGTCTCGAGCATATAAAAGTAAGCGGGAGCAGCTTACCTCTATTCAGAATTGTGCCAGCCTTCACGTAATTAGTAATTAGCTATTAGCCTGTTCTAAGTCCTCGGAAGTCGACTGCAAATGTGAGTTGAAATTTTCAAGTGTGCATCTGTGTAGAATAATATAAATTGCATGTAGAAAATTTATTTGTGTGTAGAGCATTCTTTTTCTTAATGGACATTGGAGGATTGTGAAGATAGGATTATTTTGTGCTTATGTCAGACAGTGACTCTGAAGAATTCGAGTACATAAGGACCGTACCCTATGTGACGCGCGTAGGAAGAATATCTATCCCTACTGTTACAGCGAGTTCGATTGCGGCACTTAGCGCCATGGCGACGACCACCGCTGTTACCCCTGTAGTTAGTACAGTTACTACCACAGTTGTTCCTGTGGCTAGCTCAGTTACCGCTGTGACGACTTCTGTTGTCGGTCCGATACCCAGTGTGGTAATTGCCGGGCAGGATCTACCCCAATACCGTGGTAGAAGGCGTCGTTTTGACCCTGACTTCATCGAAAATAAGTCATTAGAAACGCACATAAAGAATGTGCGAGCCTATTTCAACATGTTATCCGACACCTCAGAGGAGGCGAAACTAAATCTATTGTTGCGAACCGCAGACAAGCGGGTCGGCGATTTCAACGCCGTAGTTGCCTCCATAATTAGTGAGGGATACGAATTGACCTTTGAAGAAGTTGTGCACCTGTTAGAAAATATATATGTATCGAAAGGCGAAAGATCTTTGCACGCAGTTGCGTGTGACCTGAATAATGTACGCCTAAAACGTAACGATGCTTTAGCGAGTCAATTCGTAGAAATACTATCCAAAATCCGTAAGCTAACACACAGAATAATGACGAGCCCAGAGTGTTCGAACAGAGCCCACCCGTATGTAGTAAACTGTCCCGATCCTGTTGCTCTCGATAAGTATGTCGAGAGTACTTTAATTGTTGCGTTAGCTATGGCCATCATTAATCCTCTAGTGACGGAAGATTTCTCAAAAAGACTATTCAATAAACCATTCAAATCGTCGGAAGAGCTCCTTCAGAGAATAGTAGCTATAATCCGCAATTTTCCCGAAGATAAGCCAATCCTGGCGACTCGAACTGAGAGGTCTGTAGAAACATATTGTGCAGAAGATGATGACAATTCACCCGAATCAAATTTTGATGCAGCCTATGATGAGGCCGAAGTGCACCATACCATGACAAGAGGCAGATTTCAAAGTAGAAGTAGGACGCGTAGACCCTACTGGAGAACCAATTTCCCAAGACCAACTTACCGTGCTAGACCTCAAGCAACATCTTTTGTTGATCGTGAATTAGGAACTCTAGAAGTTCAAGCATTGGAGACATCAAAGCGTTGCTCGAACTGCTACAATCAAAAGTGCTTCTGCCAGAACCAAGGTGTGTCGGTAACCACGGTGGCTAGGAAACCGACTGATTGGTACAAACCAGGTTCTAGTCAGACGGCCCCCGAGCATTCGCTGCGAGATGTAGTTTGTTTTCGCTGTAATAAGATAGGACACTACGCCAGAGACTGTAGGTCAGGACGAGAGTATTTCAACAGACCGGGTAGGCCTAATCGTGTCCGTGCGCGAGGACAGTATAAAACTCGAGTGCCAGAAAAAAGCCAGGTAGAAACTTACCAAACTAACAGTGGGAATGATTTTTTAGCAGAGTAAACAGCAGAGACGATTTCATTGCCGATAGAAGTAACGAAAATGATAAAACAGAAACTAAAATAACTATAACTAAGTGTGACTCTACGACAGTGATGCCCCTTGAACCCGAGGAGAATTCTGGTGCTGAAGGTTCCCTCGTTAAAAAAGTTGAGATAATCGATCCGATCATAGTGTGTCACAACAGATATGAAGCGCTAGGAGAAGCGGAATTAAGCGATGAATATGAAAGCCATTTGACGGCGAACGTTTGTAAATACGAAGAGGAAGAAGTGGAAATTACAGGCCAAAATGAATTATTTGTAATACGAAAAAGTAAGAAACCAATGATTGTGCTTAAAAAAGATGCAGACCTGTGGAATGCATTGATTGATTCAGGATCAGAAAAGTGCCTAGTCAGCTACCACAGGATAAGTGAGATAAGTAATGACGTGAAGCCAAGTTCTCTGACTATAAAGGGCGTTAATGCTAAAAGTAATGTCGAAGGCGAAGTTGAGCTTGTCCTAAAGTTAAAAAACGGTGTAAGTTTGAAGACAAATGCTCTCATAATTAAAGATGGTATTTACAATTATGACGTCATTATTGGACGTGATTTATTAGACAAGAACGCCGTTGTAGATTTAAAACAAAGATGTTTGATCATAAAAGACGAGAAAATTCCCTTTGCAGAGGTAAAACGAAGAAAAAAGAGAAACACTGAGTGTCTTGAGTATTTGATAGAGAATACTGAGTGTCTCATGGCAGACACGATTACGTCCAGAGCTAAGAAAAAAGTCCTAAATAAGCTAAGAGAGAAGAGGACGTGCATTGCTGAGAAAGCAAGTGAGGAAGTAAAAAGGGATGGTAAGAGAGAAAACCAGCCTGTTCGAGGCGTAGTTGCAGTTACCAGTTCCCACAAGCCGTTAAGAGTTCATACTCGACGCGTAGAAATTGCTCCCAATGTAATTTTGAAACATGTTGGACATGTTGGAAAGTGTAAAAATGGAGAATATATAATAAGGAAAGCAACTTTGAAAGAAGGCGTCTGCGTCGCCGAAGCAATTGTGAGAGTTAACAATAGGAGCAGGATTCCGTTGTTGTTAATTAATAGCTCCGACAGAGCGATTGTCTTACCGGAGAACGCAATTATAAGTACTTTAGAAAAGGTAGAAAAGGATCAAGTTGAGTCCGAAGTTTACTTGTCAGATGTACAAGGAGAATTAAAAAGGGGAATGAGTACCTTTGTGCAGGCAGCTGGTGTTGTTCAGGACAGTCATTTAGATGTCGATAATAAAGACACTAATAGTCAATCTGTCGGGATCACAGGAGTTGTTGACAAAGAGTACGTTTCTGATTCCAAAGAAATCGCCCGTGGTCGGCGGAAATTGAATAATAATGATATTAAGTGTAATGATGACGAAATGAAGCCTGAATTGCTGAATTTGTTGAATAACTTCAGAGACGTTATTACTATAGACAATGAATCGATCTCAGCTGCTGCGATTAAACCATACAAAATACGTTTGAAACCTAACGTGGATGTTGTAAATGTCCCTCCCTATCGTATTGCCCACCGTTACATGGAAGACTTGAAAGTCGTTAACGAAAAAATGTTAGACGATGGAATAATTAGACCATCGATTTCAGCTTATAATTCACCAATAATTGTAGTCCATAAGAAGGATGGAACTATACGTCCGGTGGTTGATTTTCGCAAAGTAAATGAGGTAATTCATGAAGAATCTTTCCCGCTGCCGAGAGTGGACGAGCTTCTCTATAGTTTAAATGGTCAAAGGTATTTCACGAAATTAGATCTTAGGTCAGGATATCATAATATTACACTGACCGATGAGAGTAAAGAAATAACCGCATTTACAGTTGGTAGTCGAAAATTCGAGTTTAACAGATTACCTTTCGGTTTAAAAACTTCACCTGCTTATTTCCAGTCCGTAATGACGCAAACGCTATCGCCTGTTCTAGGAAAACTATCTTTCGTTTTCATGGACGACGTGCTAATCTACTCGAAAGAAAAGGCACAGCATCTTGCAGATATAAAAGTTGTACTTGAACTATTAAGAAACGCTAGATTGTCAATAAAGACGGAAAAATGTGCTTTTTACGAGAAGGAAATTGAATATCTAGGACATTCCATTAGTGGAATGGGAACAAGAAGCACCGGTACTGACAAAGTAAAGAATTTAGAAATTCCAAAGAATGTTAAACAATTACAATCATTCCTAGGACTGGTAAATTTCTTTCGTAGGTACATAAAAAATTTTGCGAGTATCGCAAGCCCGCTCTATAAACTTCTAAAGAAAAATATCGATTTCGATTGGACACAAGATTGTCAAAGCGCTTTTGAAAAATTAAAGGATGAATTGTGCGCCAACACCACGTTGAGTCACCCAAACTTCGATCAAAAATTTCACCTATTTTGTGATGCATCAAATGTTGGCATAGGAGCTGTTTTACTCCAGTCATCTACTGATAAAGTTCGAAACATGAGACCTGTCGGTTTTTTTTCTAAAACGTTGAATTCCACCCAACGAAGGAACTCAACTACGAAAAAGGAAATGTACGCTATAGTTGAAGCCTTGAAATACTTTAAATATCTTGTTTTGGGCTATGATTTGGTCATATATACCGATCATAAGCCGCTCGTTCCTTTATTTTCAAAAAAATTGCCTGAAGATAACACACTCGCGAGATGGAGTATATATGTCCAAGTTTTTGATGCCAAATTAAAATATTTTTCAGGAAAAGCGAACAGTGCCGCCGATGCATTAAGCAGATTAAATCATGAAGAAAATCCTTTAACAGAAAAAGAACTATCAGAATGTTCTGATTTAACCCCAGATGTAGAGACTTTTCCCGTCGTAACAAGGCTGCAAGCCGCTGCTGCGAGTAGCAAATGTAACAAGCCGGTAACTGAGGGAGAGTTCGAGGAAACAATCCCAGGAAATGATGACGGAAGAAACAACAACAGTACTGCTGAAAGCCCCAGACGTGAACCCAGTGACTTTAACAGCAGACAGACAACGAGCTTATACAGACTGGATAGAGTTAATACGACTACAGACCATTCAAGTATTAATGACAACTGGTCGTTAGATGAATTTAAACGTGAACAAGATCAAGACCCCTTTTGTTCTGAAATTAAGAATGCCCTAGAGAATGCAACTAAAGTTTCCAATACTGATATGAATGAATTTCTGATTATGAATGATATTTTGTATAAAAGACGAAAAATTGACAACAGGCCCAGCACCATTCTGACAATTGTCGTGCCCTATACCCTGCTAGACAGAATAATTTCTTTCATTCATAATTTATCGCATACGGATTTAAATCATACCTTGTTTAAGTTTAAATTAAAATATTTTCATCCGTACGAAAGGACAATTACACGCAAAATTGTTGAATCGTGTGACATCTGTAAGATTCTAAAATCACGAATTTCGACGCCTATTAAAATTCTAAATGCTCCAATTGGAACAAGATGTTTTCAAACTGTTAGCATGGATTTCTACGGTCCATTGCCAATGACGGACAACGGTAACAAATATATTCTTGTAGTCATTGATCTCTTTTCAAGATTTGTTAAACTATATCCAACTAGTGACCGATGTACAGAGACTGTCACAGATTGTCTATGGAATTTTTGTTGTTTGTTCGGTACTCCAGACGTGCTGTTGTCCGACAACGCGCTAGAATTTAAATCCAATAATGTAAGAACTTTCGCAAAAGGACTTTCTATCCTAAAAAAGGAAGTTCTGGCGTATTCACCTTTTTCTAATGGTATAGTCGAGCGTTGTAATGGTAAAATCCGACATCTGCTCAAGTTATATTTAAATTTTCTTACTCATAACGAGTGGGATAGACTACTGGATATTGTAGAGAATTCGATTAATAATAGCTATAATGAAACTTTAGGAGACACACCAGCATATACTGTTTTCGGCAGAGATACTTGTGTATACATCAGTTCTACTAATTTAGAAGAATTAAATGTTGCGACTTCATATGAAGATGTTCAAAAACAAAAATTTAAAGAGTCATCTATTGTAGTGAACAATATTCGAAATGCAATCATTAACGCTACAATTGAAAGAACTGCCTATAAAAATCTGAAACGTCGCGATAAAAATTTAAAAGTGATGGACCGTGTACTAGTAAAAAATCATGCCAAAAAACATAAATTACAGCTGAATTTTTTGGGTCCTGCTATCATTGAACGGCTAGGTAAAAATTATGCAGATATTAGGATTGGTAACAAAATTATCCGCTCGAATTTAAACCATGTATTGCCTCTAGATAGATTAAAAAGGTAAATTTGTCAAACTAGTTTGTAACTGCTTATTTTCAGATATTCCGAGATTGCCATTCCATTTATGTATTTCAATGGTATTTAGTTTGTAAGTTCGTTCTATGAGTTCTTAGCCTGTAAGTGAGTTCTATGAGTTCTTAGCTGTAAGTGAGTTCTTTGAGTTCTTAAGAATTATGTGTGTCTTGCTCTAGGAAATATTTCTGTTGCGAAAACACCTTCAGCCGAGATGATGAGTTGAGGATGTTGTCATGTTGTTATTGCGACAGCAGAGCCGTGCTCGTCAAGCCGTCAGCTAGAATTGATAAACTGAGTTGGAGATGTCAACACAAGAGTGCGTATGCGCAACTGCGAGAATTCCCTCGCCTCTGTCGCAGATTGTTTGGCAACAATGCCAGAGACTGTGGTCGGAATGAGAGTGTTGTAATACGAATGAAGCGTGCCTTAGTATGAAATCTGAGTATGAAATACTAACCTTAGTATGAAATGTAAATTGTCTATTTTAAACTTGGGGCCATGCTAATGTCATGTGTCGTTTCTTTTCAGAATCCTTGGGCGACTCCTGAACACTTCCAGGACAGTGAACACTCCAATTTACAAGATACACATACACTTTGAACCTTCAATTAGTACTTGGTAGCGTACTTATCTAACATCAATAAATAAATCAATTAATTAGTCAATCCATCAATCAACGATTAATGCCATTGTAATAAGCAAATACTTGCTGTTCCACCTAAGGTTAGCATTCAATACCGCAACGCTAGATTTCCATTTCTTATTCTGAATACGTAAAACCCGATGTGTACCGGGGCTACAAACCAACTCTGGCAACCACAGGAATCGACCATAGTTATCAAATTTAGGGTATCTAAGGAATTGTTACAGGAGGCCTATTGCAAATTAAACATATTCCTGAACCTAGATTCCCCTTTACGTACACGCGTTTTGGTATATGAAGCCGGAAACGCCATCGAACTAGTAATCCAAATTAGAATCGCTGCATTTCCAGCAACCATCCAGTGATAAAATAAATCTGTAATTACTAAAAACGATAATCACTATTAATCAATACTAACTACTCACGTAATTTCAAGCGGCACCATTTTAATTCCCGCTCTGTTAGTATCACTTTGGCCTGTTAAGATGGGCAACAAAGTGTCGAATATTAATGTCGATGCCATATTAACGGCGATTAAAGCCAATAACGGTCAAATCTCGGATGAACTTATTCGACACACTGAGGAAACAAGAGTTGATCTCATTCCTGACCAGTTAAGCGACATAATGTTGCTTCTATATACAGCAATTACCATCATCCTCGCGGTGATGATTATTTACATAAAACGGGATTTACACAAGGTAATTAGCCGAATTAGCGGAGAGGACGTCGCCTTGCGTCGAACCGCTTTAAAAGAAATCTGTAACGGTCCTAGGCAGGTCCCTTCAGTCTCGCCTCAAGTTAGCGTGTAACTTTACAATTCTAGGCTCACACGTTTTGTATTGAATACCATAGATCTAAATATCATGTTCTGATATTCCAATCTTCCGCGGAGTAAGAAAACCCCATGTCTTAGATTATCTCTATTTTATATGTTGTATTTTAAAAAGTTCTATTATATACGGATTCTGTTTTCGCTGTCAATATTATAACCTTTTTGTCGTTTTACTTGCCCCATAGAATTGTTTTGTTCACCAGTAGTTCGCGAAGGACGAGAGCTTTTTGAAAATTCGAAGAACCATTTTAATTAAAATGATTGAAAAACAGAAAGGCAGAATAACTACTTATATTCTCATCATGTAACGATCACTTGCGAATTTAATTGTAATAATGCATTATCGGAGAGTTTTCATATTCAACGCATTTTTTTAGCAGCGTGCCACGAAGAACTGTATCGCGAGAAAAATGTGCCACGAGATAGTTAAATTCTGGTATTGAAATCCGTAGATTTTTCTCTATTATTCTATTATTATTATTACGTTACTTTGAATCGTAGGATTTGAATCGAGTTGAACTTACCATTTGTAGTATTGTATTGTTTGCGTATTAAAACTTATATTCTATAACTTGAGTTGATTTATTCAGTACGCGTTTTGATGTTCGATTTTGATATTCTGATATGTTAAATTGTGCGATGTATCTTTTGTATCCGAAATATTTGAAGTATCCACGAATTCTATTACGAATAACGGACATTCTAAAAGCAGTTGATAAATTTAAGTTGATAAACTTAATGATGAATGAACAAATTGTTTGAGCTAAATGCATAGAGTGATTATTTGGCTGATTATAGATAATAAATCTGGTATTGAAGTGACACTAATATATAAAATAGACACTAAAAATTGTTTAACACGATGTAGGATTACCGTTGAAATTTGTTTATGATGACAGCAAAGGCCATACCTGTCTACCTCTGTTCATAATTCGGAAGCTTATACGTTCTGATTCTGAATTTTGTTATAAGACGGATTGTAAGATTACTCGATAGTCACAGGAAAATCAAAGTAAATTAAATACCGATTTAAAAATTTTTATTGTAATAAAGAATTTTTAAAAATTGTGGGGGGAGCATATGTGCGGCCGCCTCCTATATAAATAGAGTCGGTGAGAGATATCGTCGTTCATTGTCGGCCAGCTGTCGTGGTGATCACATTAGACAGAGCCATCACTGGCCAGTAGCAGATGCGTTACCATCGCAAAGCACTTGTATAAGGTCACAGATGCGTTGTAGAAGACTTGTACCAGCGGCTATCGTCGGAGCTCTCTGATTCTTGCAAACTATCAATGCTGTATCTACTCTGAAGTATCAATAAACTGTGTATCACGTTGCTGCTCGTCACTCCCGAATCCCATCCGCGTTTGTTTGCGGCCTATTATAGAAAAGGGCCGGAACAATGAATGACATTTTCAGAATCACATAAGATATTACAAATTTCTCCACTTTCTTAAATCACATTTTAATTCATTGGAAATGTTAAAAATAACAACTCTAGAGTATAAATATGAGCAAGCTAAATAAAAAACGACGTTTCATCCTTCTACTACGGTCATTATCAAGGTGTATCTGTAAAAACAAATGACAGAGCTTAATAAAACGGAAATGACAAAGTCACTGATCATCTGTCAGCTAGGCTAAATACTTGTAAACTAAACTCTCAGTAGTTCATGATAAAGTTTAGGTAGCTAGTTGGGTAAACAGAGTAGACAAAAAGAGGGAAGTGCACTGACAGAAGCTTGGCGTGAGACTGGTGGCGTGAGTTCTTGGCGATGCCTTAAAGTAACCTCTCACACTCGGTTTGCTCTTCCTATGTGAGTAAGTTTAGGTAGTTAGATAATTCGTTGGACATTACATTGATTGTCGGTGCACATTTTATGATTGGTAATTCTTCCCCAATATTCATTGATACTGTGTCGGAGTAACTTTGCATTATTCTGAAAGCTGGAAGGAATGCATCAAAGTTGGGTGGTTCTCTTTGGTGATCTTCTCTGAAGTGTTTGAAGATGCTGCTAGATGAATAACGATATCGTTTTGCTCTTCCCTCCAGCGTGCAAGTGGTGTTTCCTGAGTAGGAAGGCTGACAGCTTTCCACTTGGCAGGTAAACTTGTAGACTACACCCGGGAGAGGAGTAAAACAGCATCGTTATTCATCACACAGCATCTTCAATCACTTCAGAGATGATCACCAAAAAGAACCACCCAACTTGGATGCATTCCTTCAGCTTTCAACACAATGCACACTCACTCCGACAGTATCCATGAAAATTACGGAAGCCTTACAAATCAGACAACATTCGCCGATAATAAATGTGAAGTACAACGAATTCTCCAACTACCTAAACTTATTCACATAGAATAAGCATGCCGAGTGCAAGAGGTTACTAAGGCATCGTGAAGAGCTCATGCCACCAGCCTCACGCCAAGCTTGATCAGAGCACTTCCCTCGTCAGCTTTCCCCGTTTACCCAACTAGCTACTTAAACTTTATCTTGAGCGGTAGATTTTACTTCATAATGTATTTTGCCTATCTGATAGATGTTCAATGACTTTCTACTTCCGGTTTTATTCATCTTTTGCAATTGTTTTTACAGATATACCATGATGATGACCGCAGTAGAAGGTCGAGATGTCGTTTTTTATTTAGCTCGCTCGTGTTTTTACTGAAGAGTTGTTATTTTTAAAATTTCCGATGAACTTAAATGTGATCTTTTAAAAGTGTAGCATTTTTATGAACAAATATAAAATTAAACGCCGATATAAAATTACTGATTTTTGGAATGAGTGGCCAGAAATCCACCAGAATCAAGTGTCAGAACTCAACCAACCCAAAGTGGGATCCCCAGTGTAATGGATCAGTTTTGTGTGATGTTTATATTCTTGTAATCCTCAAGCGCTGTTGTTAAAATTGCAATGATTAATGAATGCAGAATATATGTTAGATTTATCTCATTGAACGCTGAATTGAAATAATTCAGGTCATGATTTCTCCACATGAGTGGATTCTTTTATCTCGAAAATGTTATTAAAAGTTGTTTTTCACACGCACTTTCGCATGTTGTCATTCAAATTTGTAGCATTGCTTCCGTAACGTGAGGAGTTCCTACTGTAAGTTGATGCTCGTTCATGTTCCAGGGGTGGGGACGCGGCCTTTCCCGGTAACTGACGAAGGCGATGCACGCACTTGTTTGCCTGCCCAGCCTCTCCCATGGTTGTGGGTGATGCTTACGCCAGAGGATGACTGGGAGGATGTGGCTCACACCGTCCAGACCCTCGCTCCTGCTGGTGGCAGGTCAGACCATCGCGCGGCTCATTTCTGAGCTGCTATTTGACAGTCCAACTATTGGAGAAACTTAGGATGCTTCCACGTTCACAGAGTTCCGTCACAATATTTAAGTTTGTCATGAACTTCCGAGCTAGACGCCATGTTGCAGCTAATCAATTGAAGGCTCACTTACATTTCCTTCTAGGATGAAACACACGCTTTATCTGCCTTTCTTTACGTGAAGAGCGGGCATTTTGTATGTTTTTAGTACTAAAACATATCAGTAGATCAGAACAATGCTACGGAAATTGGGAAATTTGAGGAATTATAGGAAATTTAACTCTGTTTGTTTATTGTATTGTCTCTTTGTCTTTGTTTATTTTAGCGCTAACTGTAAACATTATACTTTTTCAGTTGTCTCGTTCAATTTTTGTTATCGTGTTATTATAACTACGTTTGTAGTAGACATTACAGTAGTACCTACCCTTAAAGAGTTTGAATTTTCTTCTAACTCAATACTTGCAATAGTTAATGACACTGAAAAGAACAGAAAAGGGGTTAATTAAGAAGAATAAAGATGATTTGGATTACCTGGAATAATTGAAGCTGCGTAGCATTGCCAAACGAAGAGTGAACGAACAGCTTCTGGTTAGCAACTCATTTTTACGTAATGAATAAAGTTTTCGATTTGTAATTGAAGATCCTGTATCTTGAGGAGTTAAATTTACGTATAAATTCTAATTTAGAGAAAAATTCCCGCCACACCACGGCCCAAAACTCTAATCATTTGGCGTGCTCTGCGTTGCTCAAGTGAATGAAGTATATGAGCGCAAACTGGTTTGTTGTCAATTGCGAAATTAGGTTAGTTAAGTATTTCTTCCCGATGATGTGTAGCCTGGATACCAATCTCAAGCTAGTGAGAATTGATTAACTATTTTCCTTCTTCAACGGCCAAATAATAACGTGCGTATAATTCATTTTCGTATTAAAATTGGTGTCAAACAAATATGTCAAGATTTAATAGTATAATTTCAGAATATATTAGGCTATTGATTCCATATAGCGTACCTGAGGAATGATATGTTAATGTACTATCTTAGAGATACGACATAACTACAGTGCTTTATTTCAACATGCACTACATAAGGAGAAATTTAACTACATGTCGCCCTCGTAGAATTTTCTGATAAGTCCTGCTTCTGAAAGTATTCGCCAGAATAAGACAGTTTCGTGCTTATTTGAATTTTTGGAATCATAAATGAGCGAAAATTCATGTTAAATTTGAAACAGAGGTGCATATCCTAGAGTCCCACCGCCATGCTTCAGGTACAGAAGCAGGTGCGACCGACGTGTGATTGGCATATGGAGAAACGTTTATGAGACAATCGACGGTGTGTGTTACCATAAAATATGACGTTGGACGAAGATTCTGTTGCACAAAAGTTTATGCAAGTGCACTTGGACATCTTACGTGCTAGTCGTTCAAACTTAATTGTTACTCTCTTTCTTTCCGAACCATGAATATTTTTTGGCTAAAAGGAGTGGTGTACCAAGAAAACTTTAGATAGATTTTTTGCGTGATATTTTATCATTAACTAGGGAACAAACTCAATATGAAGAAAAATCTGATACATGTGTTCTGTGGACGTTTCGTGAGCATTTGATTTTGATGACCAGCAAATTTAGTGACCAAATCATACGTTGTTCTACTTTTTGTGGGCGCTAAGACATTTGAATGCAGCCCAGCGTAGTTAGCAAAAGGTTAATGATGCTACAACGATTTTGTGAGGATTGACTCAGTGACTCACCTGAGGCCGATTCAGAGCAGTGCATTGCGTCAGTACTTCTGATTGCTACATGTTCATGGCTGCTACATAAAACATTTCATGGATGCTACGTACTAAGTGCCGTAAAAATTACGCTCATGCTGCAGCAGCTCACGTTCTCAGGGACGTTGACCGCTGCGGTTCGTTTCTGATCAGTGGAGTTGAATGACGGGATGACTGCAGCGACACGCACAGTCGCGTTGTGAGGGCAGTACTGCAGACGCGGACAACACGTCTGTATCTCTGCAATATTTTGAATACTACGCAGAATTGCTGTAGTATTGAGCCAAGTTTTATTAGGAAGAGGCAATCCCGTTGAAGAGTAGCTTACAACTTAAAGATTTTTTTTTGAGTTTTCAAAACATGAGTTAATGTTTTACTGTACACATTTTGTACCTCAAAGTGATTCTACTCAAATGTATCATACCATGATTTATTCCTGTTTTCGTGGAATTAAAAAATGTCACATATAAAACTACTTTGAGGCATGAGAAGATGTTACCTCGAGCATAAAACTTCAAAACCTTGACACGTAACTGCTATAGCCTCATGAGGTCTGAAATGATCATCCCAGAAATCTGTTGCCCCTGACGTACTTACACACACACGGTGCGTATAGCTTGCTATGGTCTACCTTGACCGTGAGCTGCCACAGCCCGCACCTGAACGTGCAAGTGCGGCTGACGGCAGTCGGGGCCTTTATCACGGCCTGCAGTTCCCTCTCACACACACACAAAGTGAAGGCTGCCTTGAGTTTATACTCACTCATTCCTGGGAGGTCATCCGTCTCATGCCTTGCAGGTACAAACGCCTGACGCTGTACTCTTTGTATCGGCTGGAAGACGCCTGGTTGGACAGGCTGGTGGCCGATCTGCGAGAAAAGGGCATCAGAACCACAGGAGAAGGACGCACGCGCTGGGAAAGAGATGAGGGGTCAGTATATTCAGCAGACAGAGATACGCTCTCAGGCACTCATTTGCCCCCAGGTATGCACACTTTGTTGTTCAGTTACGGTCTGGCGTCTGGAAATCTTCCAAAAGCTCATCAGAATTAGCATCCATCAGTGACTCGGAATAACTTCTCAAAACTGACGCAAAAATGTGCTCATTGCATGAGTAAGGCAACGTCAC
The DNA here is from genome assembly GCA_030386875.1 of Morinoia aosen. Classification (NCBI taxonomy): domain Eukaryota; kingdom Metazoa; phylum Arthropoda; class Malacostraca; order Amphipoda; family Talitridae; genus Morinoia; species Morinoia aosen. The sequence goes on along the minus strand of CM059576.1, from coordinate 51,359,851 downwards.
GAATGAATTTCTTTCTTGCCTGTGTGGTGACAAAACACTAGTACATGAATTTTGACTGTTATAACCATTCTCCACTCCTTAGGAAACGATGTTGGCAGGCTTTTTTTTGAGATGTGGGGCATCATATGTATTTATAGTTATTTATTACTAGTACAACCCCTTTTTGAGAAGGGAGGGGGGGGGGGGCAATGCTCTGCTGATGGCGCTAGTGTAAGGTTTTTGGTGTACGCGACCCTTCAAAAATGACGGGAATCGTTAATTTCCTACAACAATATTTAAGATGTTGACACAAATATAACCAAATCAACAGAATCCGCGGTTAAATATTCTTTATCTTGTGCACTGCTGAAACTCCAACAGCATCACAAAGCGACAGACCAACGGAGCTTCAACATGGCTTTGTATAGAATATCAACATCCGCTGATATTCTATACAACCTTATCTAACCTACCAATACACATGATATTCTATAAAACCTAATCTAACCTACCAATACACATGATATTCTATACAGCCTAATCTAACCTACCAAAACACGTGATATTCTATACAACTTAATCTAACCTACCAATACACGTGGTATTCTATACAACCTAATCTAACCTACCAATACACGTGATATTATATACAGCCTAATCTAACCTACCAATACCCGTGATATTCTATACAACCTAATCTAACCTGCCAATGCACGTGATATTCTATACAACCTAATCTAACCTACCAATACACGTGATATTATATACAACCTAATCTAACCTACCAATACACGTGATATTCTATACAGCCTAATCTAACCTACCAATACACGTGATATTCTAAACAACCTAATCTAACCTACCAATACACGTGATATTCTATACAACCTAATCTAACCTACCAATACACGTGATATTCTAAACAACCTAATCTAACCTACCAATACACGTGATATTCTATACAACCTAATCTAACATACCAATTCACGCGATATTCTATACAACCTAATCTAACCTACCAATACACGTGATATTCTATACAACCTAATCTAACCTACCAATACACGTAATATTCTATACAACCTAATCTAACCTACCAATACACGTGATATTCTTTATAACCTAATCTAACCCACCAATACACGTGATATTCTATACAACCTAATCTAACCTACCAATACACATGATATTCAATACAACCTAATCTAACCTACCAATACACATGATATTCTATACAACCTAATCTAACCTACCAATACACGTGATATTCTATACAACCTAATCTAACCTACCAATACACGTGATATACATTCCGACTCCCAATCTGCTGGGTTAAGCACCGAAAATTGTGGAGTTGATGAAGCTTGTATCACACATACGCTCATCTCACACTGCAGGCTGGTGGGTGTGACGCACGGACGGACGGACGGACCTATTATTATCCTGTTATAGTTCTACTCACAGGTTTCAACATCTTTCTTGAACAAATCTGTCAGATGTGGATGACAAACAAATATATCCTTCCTAACATACTCGTGAATGAACATATTCTTGCATTTTGCACTGGTGAAACTCGTATCACAGATACGGTAATTATACCTTTAGAGCGTGACAGACAATCGAAAAAAGTGGACACCAAATAAATATATAAAGCATCATTTAAATAAATATATAAATAAACACAAAAGAGTATTATTAGGTTAGATATGTTAATCTTCTTTCTACAACTAAGAATGACCGTCATGTGTTTATATATTCATGTTTCGTGTCACGCTCATAGGAATAGATAGGAAGAAATTAGCACTGGCGGTTTTAGTTTCATTTCACCTGTAAATTAATACACTCATTTTTGCTGTAAGTACAAGTGCACTGTAGTATGTCACTTTATAAAATATTGGAAAGATACAGAGCCTTTTATACTCGAATCAGTATCGTGGATACCGAGTTAGGCGGGGTATTGTAGATTACAATATAGTGCGTTACAATATACTGTATGGTTTATTGCAATACACTGTATCACAATATACTGTATTGCACATTATAATATTTGTACATACACAAGCTTGCCGTAGCTTCCAGTAATGCTGAATTTCTGTGTCTAGGATATGACACGACTGGCTATAGCTACTTCTATTGCGGCTCAGAATTACTGTACTCCAAGTGTTTATTGTTATCATTACGAGAAAAATAAGTTGCCTCTGAAACAAGATCGTGCATGCAAACTCCACTAGAAAGAAAATGTGTTCAAGAAAGGTAATGAATCCCGTCATTTTGACGGCCCGTGTACACTAGCAAGTTTATCCTGCAGGAAGCTTACAACCAGGTTTACCTCCAGTGAGTGTTGAGCATGGCTTTCCTTTCCAGAATTCTGCTGATGTACTACATGAGTTCCAGGGCGGCGCGAGCCTTCGCAGTAAAGCGTGATGTTTTCCAGCAATGTAACTTCCACTGCTGAATAAGTTTTAGGGATAATACTAAAATGTTGGTATCATAGATACCGAATTCCTCAGCGTAACATTAAAAATTGCTTTCTTCTATTTCTTTTTTCAAGATTTACAGTCAAAGAAGCAGTGTCAAAAGTGTCGCTAATCCTTTTTATATCTAATGGCAACAGAGCAGTGTCCATTTTGTTAGCAGAGGCCGAATTAGGCAAAAGAGAAAAGCTCTCTCTTAAGAAAATGACGCACGGTTCTGTGTTAAGATAAGAAAATGAAGGCAATACACAGAACCGTGCGTGTATATTTATTATGGGAACACAGGTAGTCAGTGAAAATAGCACAGGGAAGAACTACGGGATCAGGACGGGTAGTTGAGACAAATAGAAAAGGGTCTAAGGAAACAATGGGATCACAGAGCGTAGGAGAGCCCCAGAAATGGAGTGTGGGCAGGAACACATGTGGCACATCAGCTGCAAGCCAAGTACACCCACGGTCAAATGAATAAAACATACTTCTCCCTGAAGGCCAAAAGACACGAGCACTAATTAACGAGACCAACAATGGACTCACAAGGCAAGTGACACAACGCAATAAAGACGGAATGATAGCACAGAATATTGACAGGAAGTGCAATAACTTAAATGAATAATTCGGTTTAATTTCACACTATCCCGACATACACAGACGCTAATAAACGAGTAACTGAGCATCTTCTGAACACTTTCACTTCAAATATAATACACAAACAAATTAATTAATGAAAATAAAATAAATATAGTTCATCAACTGAACAACTATGAATAGAGTTTATTCGCAGGCAAAGTATAATAAAGTTTACTAACTCACCAAGCAAGCCACGCATACAAGAACAGCATCCTAACTACAGTAAATACGGAACTTGGCTGAGCAGATATATAATAATACACTTGTATCAGCCACAGTTCCTACGTACTGAAATTTTCTTCAGTTTTGTAGATGAATTCCCTTTCAGTTGGCAATAAATAATTACTGGAATTACAAGAAAACAACGAAGAGTAGGGGTAAACACACGCTCAAGAGGGTAGACGTTCCAGCGCCACACCCTCACAGGTCCATGAGTAACACCACCACATGACAGTACAGAGCGAGGTACTCACAGGTAGGTTGAGGTGACACCTACACCAGCGCCACACCCTCACAGGTCCATGAGTAACACCACCACATGACAGTTCAGAGCGACGTACTCACAGATAGGTTGAGGTGACACCTACACCAGCGCCACACCCTCACAGGTCCATGAGTAACACCACCACATGACAGTTCAGAGCGACGTACTCACAGACAGGTTGAGGTGACACCTACACCAGCGCCACACCCTCACAGGTCCATGAGTAACACCACCACATGACAGTTCAGAGCGACGTACTCACAGACAGATTGAGGTGACACCTACACCAGCGCCACACCCTCACAGGTCCATGAGTAACACCACCACATGACAGTTCAGACCGACGTACTCACAGATAGGTTGAGGTGACACCTGCACCAGCGCCACACCCTCACAAGTCCATGAGTAACACCACCACATGACAGTTCAGAGCGACGTACTCACAGACAGGTTGAGGTGACACCTACACCAGCGCCACACCCTCACAGGTCCATGAGTAACACCACCACATGACAGTTCAGAGCGACGTACTCACAGATAGGTTGAGGTAACACCTACACCAGCGCCACACCCTCACAGGTCCTTGAGTAACACCACCACATGACAGTTCAGAGCGACGTACTCACAGACAGGTTGAGGTGACACATACATCAGCGCCACACCCTCACAGGTCCATGAGTAACACCACCACATGACAGTTCAGAGCGACGTACTCACAGACAGGTTGAGGTGACACCTACACCAGCGCCACACCCTCACAGGTCCATGAGTAACACCACCACATGACAGTTCAGAGCGACGTACTCACAGACAGGTTGATGTGACTCCTACACCAGCGCCACACATTCACAGGTCCATGAGTAACACCACCATATGACAGTTCAGAGCGACCTACTCGCAGACAGGTTGAGGTGACACCTACACCAGCGCCACACCCTCACAGGTCCATGAGTAACACCACCACATGACAGTTCAGAGCGACGTACTCACAGACAGGTTGATGTGACTCCTACACCAGCGCCACACCCTCACAGGTCCATGAGTAACACCACCACATGACAGTTCAGAGCGACGTACTCACAGACAGGTTGAGGTGACACTCACACCAGCGCCACACCCTCACAGGTCCATGAGTAACACCACCACATACAGCTCAGAGCGACGTACTCGCAGACAGGTTGAGGTGACACCTACACCAGCGCCACACCCTCACAGGTCCATGAGTAACACCACCACATGACAGTTCAGAGCGACGTACTCACAGACAGGTTGAGGTGACACTCACACCAGCGCCACACCCTCACAGGTCCATGAGTAACACCACCACATACAGCTCAGAGCGACGTACTCACATATAGGTTGAGGTGACACCTACATTACAGTGCACACGGTGACAGTTTACTACCAAATGTGTCAATGATGTACTTGCTTCATATTAAACGGAGTAGAATCAATAGGTTCAGTGAAAAGTACATCTTTTCGTTTCTGCATTACCCTAAGCGTGGCAGTAAAAAGGTTAAGAACCACAGATGTAGACCCTCGAGAATGTAAAAAGTAAACAGCTGTGATGCGCCTCGACTTGCTGGAATAATTGTTTTTTTTCCGGTAGTTACGTACTATTGCTGAAATTTTCAAATAAATGCACGGAAATTATATCGTTTTCTTCATTGCTGCTCGTACTGTTACATGGTGATGAATTAGCGATGTCGGATACACCACACTGGTGGGTAAACATTTATTTGAAGTTTTCCGTCGGTCTTCAAATTCCAGACGGTTTTCTCAGCCGTGTATTCCAGTACTGCGGCTGCCATGAACTTCATGTCGTGACTACACCAACCATTTAGCTCTTGTGCCTTCAACAATGCTGTAGCCTCAAAATGTTATTTCCAACTTCGACATTCACGAGTCCAAAATATATGTAAAAAAAATTTCGTCAAAGACATGAGCTAGAATTTTCCATGAAAATCCGATATTTTTATACCATTGTTTTCATTTCAAATCAAGTTTTGACCACTATTTCAACTCTCCACAAAATTAAAGTAACGTCACAACTCAATCATTAGTTTTGATGGTGGAATTTTAAACGAATTGACACACAATTAAAATTTTGTAAATCACTAAACGATGGACCCTCCTCCGTGGCAATACATTACATTCTACCAACCATATTTACAACCTACACAATTTGAACGCAAACGTTGCAACACGAAAGTGCGCTAATCTGTTTGTGAACTGGTGTGATGAATTTCCTGGATCTGAAGCCACTTGCACAGCCCACAGCTGGAGTAAATAAATTTAGCTCAACACAAGTAGGCGAGCAAAGACTGTAGCAACAGTCGCATGAGTTACATTCAATACAACACCATATTTGCAGTGCACACAACATCATAAAGCGAAGAGGATATAGACATGGGCTATAATCCCGGTTGATGTTACTAACACAACGCGGCCGTCTTACGTTATGTTATCAAGTCATGACCAGCTGAGCGCTTGCTGCCTGGTAACATTTGAGATCAAATGTACTTGCTGACGTTTCCAAACGTTTAAGGATACGATAAATGAATGTTTTCTTAGCTCTGTGAATTGTGATCCATCTCGTGAGAATTCTCACATGTCTCTTTAACATCAAAATAAGGTTTTCAATGTTTGCACATTGAAAAAATTTAAAACAGACACTGTAAACATTCTTTTTGGAGCGAAAATTTCTAATTTTTTCTCAATCGTGGGCCACTTTGTACTGTAACTGTACCGCGCAGAATCCATGCATGTTCCTTTGTCACGAGGGGTTGTGGCCTCTTGCTAATTTGGCTTGACGTATTATTGTTATAATTTTTTCAGCTATGTATAGAACTTGATTTAATTTACCAGAATATTTAGATTATATTTTCATGATACAAAACTACTTTCAAGTAAATTAACCAAATCGAGACTATGTTTAATCAGATTATTTGGTTCACTCACCCCCCCCTCTCAGCCCTCGTGGATGTTTTGCCCTCGATGCATGTGATCAGTAGTCGTGTTAGAGCGAGCCCACGCGTTTCTGACGCTAAATTATTTACATGATTAGTTTCCAATCTTTTCTCATCAACAGATGCTCTATATAAATATATTCTTTTATTTCTTTGATATAGAAATTTTTCCCCATGCCTCTGCACCTTATACGTCTTCCATTTCATAAATCCTATCTATTCACATTTTTATTCCCACACTGCCACACATGGGGCACATTGCTTTATGCCACTACTTTACAGTTTATTTTTACGGCGTATTTCTATCGGGGTTACATTTCTCAGCTTTCACCTGCCCGCACGTGAAATGTTTATGCTTGACACTCGTTTTTTCGCGCCGAACTTGCAAAGATATTTTGCGCAGAACTGAAATTTTAATCAAGAAACGCTTCTCATGAAAATTTCTGACTATTGCGACACGAATGAAGGACCGACGAAAATACGAGTCTTAGCGCCTCCTTCCCACTTCGATATATTTTCACGACCATGTGTGGCAGGAGAGACCTCCTGGCCTCATCCCTCGTGTCTCTCTCCTCACGTGCACGGGGTGTGTTGGTGCCTCGGGAGCGTGAGATCTGAAGCATGGAATGTTACCCACAGGTCTGGATGGCTAACTACAAAACAACGAACCATCCATATAGCACGTAGCACGCAACACAAACACAACGCACCACACACCGCCTCAACACGAAACACCAACACAAATGGTCATTTCTTAATATTTGTTCTCAATAATAATGCAACCTGATCCAACTTTCACACAATATTCGTAGCTCATTTTATTCAAACTTGATTGATGGTTTGAGAATATTTTTCAACATAATGAAAAATGACTTCTCGCGTCAGATTTTATAGTTTCACAAGAAGTCAACTCTTAAGCTGCGTAACTTGTGCTAGGCAAGGGAAGACATGGCCACGCAAATCTCAAAAAAAAAACTCATTCCATTTGATTATTTTGGTCTGGTACCTATCATTTCAAACGCAAAATTCAATATTTGTACATTTACAGGGAGAGGTGGGTGTACCTGCACATCCTCGACTAGAGCGCACCCGGTCCGTGAAGAGAACGTCGCTACCTGAGACCGTAAACAGACGTGAGGTCCCAGCTGGTGTGTGGACCCTGATGCCGTGCAGTTACATGTGGCCACACCAGGCTGCTCTTCTTCTTGTGACTCCTGTTGCCTGTACTGCTGGCTCTGGTGCTGGTCTCTGCTGCTGACTTCTGCTGCTGCTCATCTGCTCCAGGCCCATTCTGCTGAGCGAACCTTGGTCTACTCTGTGTACATAGTTCTGTCGCGTGGTAGTGTGTGTCTCTTCCGGTCAAAAAACCAGTCCCAATTAGCCTCAATTTGTCCTCTCTCAAACATCGTCAGTTGTGGACGAGTCAGCTTCGATATAACCTTTCTGATTGAAGGATTGAAAAACCATGCAATGGTCTTTACTTGTGTCGTATTTCGACTGAGGAAAATTGTGAGAGATACCCAGGTTTGGATTCTGGTATGTTGAGAACATCGCTAAAGAACTGGAATGAGTTTAACATGAACGCTTCATGTCATGAGTGCGAGTGTGAGTAGTTATATTTATATAATATAAATGAAGCTTCCTTTTTGAAGGACCGTATAATGGAAAACGTTATAAAATGATATGATATCACCATTGCGCCCAGCTTGTAATGCCTCAACTATGAAGAAGTTACGCACCGCTTCCCAACCGTAAGCGCAATCGCCACTGGACGACTGTGCAGGGGTCTCAGGCGCGGGGTTCAGCCCACGCTCACATTTGACAGGAACTCAGCTCACAATATAGCCTCTGTAATATTGGGAAGGGGATTGTGCTAATGATCACAAGTCTGCTTCTAAGTTTTTGAACAGAAGAAATAAGTATCGGTAGCCTATATCAAATATTTTATAGAATTACTGAACGAAAATCATTCGCTCATTTTGCTTAATCGTAAAAGATAGAAGTAACGGCAATGGCCTAGTTATTGTAAGTAACTAGAATGATTCTGCCTTATTATGGCCTAATTATTGTAAGTAACTAGAATGATTCTGCCTTATTATGACCTCATTATTATAAGTAACTAGAATGATTCTGCCTTACTATGGCCTAATTATTGTAAGTAACTAGAATGATTCTGCCTTATTATGGCCTAATTATTGTAAGTAACTAGAATGATTCTGCCTTTTTATGGCCTAATTATTGTAAGTAACTAGAATGATTCTGCCGTATTATGGCCTAGGTATTGTAAGTAACTAGAATGATTCTGCCTTACTATGGCCTAATTATTGTAAGTAACTAGAATGATTCTGATTTATTATGGCCTAATTATTGTGGGTAACTAAAATGATTCTGCCTTATTATGTCCTAATTGTTGTAAGTAACTAGAATGATTCTGATTTATTATGGCCTAATTATTATAAGTAACTAGAATGATTCTGCCTTATTATGGCCTAATTATTGTAAGTAACTAGAATGATTCTGCTTCATTACGGCTTCATTATTGTAACTAGAATGATTTTGATTTATTATGGCCTCGTTTTTGTAAGTAAGTAACTAGAAGGGTTCTGCCTTATTATGACCAATTTATTGTAGGTAACTAGAATGATTCTGCATTATTATGGCTTAATTATTGTAACTATAATGATTCTGATTTATTATGGCCTCACTATTGTGAGTATCTAGAATGATTCTGCCTTATTATGGCCTAATTATTGTAAGTAACTAGAATGATTCTGCTTTATTATGGCCCAATTATTGTGGGTAACTAGAATGATTCTGATTTATTATTGCCCAATTATTGTGGGTAACTAGAATGATTCTTCTTCATTGTGGCTTAATTATTGTAACTATAATGATTCTGATTTATTATGGCCTCATTATTGTGAGTATCTAGAATGATTCTGCCTTATTATGGCCTAATTATTGTAAGTAACTAGAATGATTTTGATTTATTATGGCCTCGTTTTTGTAAGTAAGTAACTAGAATGATTCTGCTTTATTATGGCCCAATTATTGTGGGTAACTAGAATGATTCTGCCTTATTATGGCCTAATTATTGTAGGTAACTAGAAATATTTTGATTCATTATGGCCTCATTATTGTGAGTAAATAACTAGAAGGGTTCTGCTTTATTATGGCCTAATTATTGCAAGTAACTAGAATGATTCTGCTTTATTATGGCCTAATTATTGCAAGTAACTAGAATGATTCTGCTATATTACCAAGAATCGTTCCATATTATATAAGTGAAGTTACAAATTCTAGCGAGTAAGCTGCCAAAAATGCAAAGTTGTGCTCGCATTCTGAACCAAATGTCTGAACTTGGGTTCCAAAGTGTGAGGTCGATGTTAGCGTGCTTCGGTGGTTCTCCCCCACTCCTCCCCCTGGCTTATATAAAACCGCACTGCATTGAGTGAGAGTCAAAATCATAAAATCTCCCAGTTCTCTTGCTCCAACCATCTCCTAACACCACTGAAGTCATGTCATCAAATGCTCCTTCTGAGATGAAATTTGAGGGGACGTTTCGCGCGCGCACATAAATGAAAAGTTGACGCACGCCATCATTTCGCACCACTGCATAATGTGCAGCTACTGCCTTGCTGCCGAGTTTACCAGCTCTCATATTAATGCATTTCTCCTCTGCTTTTATTGTACGAGAATGGATGTACAGTCTTTACTGAAAATCTTCTTGTCTTCATTTGCGCTCGTAAAGGAGGACGGGCGGTGTGACTGGAGCATAGAATTAATACAATCGAACCATGCTAATTTGCGTCTATGTTTCTCCTGTCGTAGTCGTAACGCAACTCAAGCAAGATGTTTGCCTTGAGAAATTTTGGATTGGAATTTTTGAATTTACACAGGTTGACACAAAAAACGGAAACTTTTCAACAACTCATTGAAATCAAGAATAATGGTTGAAATTATTTTATTCATAGTAATTGGGACAATAAAACATGTCATTTAGGAGAAGTGATAGAATTGTAATTTTATTCAAATTGTGCTCTGTAAATGGCGTCTTTGAAGAAATGCATTCTTGGAATCTGCTGCTGAGATTCCTCATCGACCGTTACAGCATCTAAGCTGGGAAACTTCTAATTTATTCGTGAATTCTTAGTTTCAAGTCATCCAGAGATCATGGTCAAGTTGTGTACACTTTACTCATGTAATAGCTCCACAAGAATAAAAAACATAGGACACATCATGCGATCTAGGGGGCCAGGGATCTTTACCGAATCTTGAGATCACACGGTAATCGGACAATTCTCACTCAGCCACCAATGATTCCGTGCAGTGTGTTGTGTCACTTCATCTGTTGGAACCAAGTTTTTTGAGTGTGTGGAAAATTCTTTAATCCATATGCAACGCACGATTATAACACCTCCACGTAACGATTTGCAGTGACAGTGACTGAGATCCCCATTGCATTTTGAAAAAATAAGGTCCGATGATAGCGGGCAATGAAGCAGCACACCTTACGGTCACATTACGACATCAATGTTCTGTGGAGTACGAGCACATCTTGGTCGTCCTGTTGGGTTCTTCTTTTGGGGCAGATCCTGTCTCTTCAAAGTTATTTATAGAACTTTTTATCGCGTGTTTTGATGGAAGAGCACCATGACGTCCTAAGTTGTGACAACGTCGGAACTCTCTCTGTGCAGGTGGCAAACTTTCACCCTTTTTATAAACATTTTATGGCTAACCCACACTGTTGCACTGTCTCGCAGTGCTGCCTCTGGCTCATGTCTGCCCATGTGCACTTCTCAAATTTCTGTTTTGGACAACCGGACTAAAAATGTTTCATATTAAAGGAAGCTATTGATTTTAACCCTACTTTTGGAAATTTCTCCCGTTCAAAAGAATGAAAATTGAACTTATTCAAATGCATAACTGCCTCCGTGTTAAAATTTCAAACACTTAGTGCAAGTAGCGTCAAGTTAAATAGGTTAAGCATCATTAGATCTCACTCATTTTCAATGCAATAATTTACGATTTAGAATTCTCCGATTATTTCAGAAGAAAAGGTGAGACAGACCATTTTGAAGAGATTATTTGGCTGCTTGTAGAGTTGAAAGGATATAAGCCAATGGTGCTTTAGTCACAATAGTTTCTGGAAGTTCTCCGGTCTGATGTCTCGTATAACGATGCCTTGAACTCTATGCCTTCGAATACCTTCACTACATCGCATAAGCAGGCGGCAGTGTGGAGAAATATAGAACATCTGCGCAACACAGCATGGACAGTGATGACAGTACATTTGACATTACTCCAGGGCGGGGATGAGAGAAACCTCGTTTTTAAATTGCGAAAATTACATTTACACTAAATGAAAAAAGCAGTAACCATTTCATGTTTTAACAGCGGCCTCTCTATGGGCAGCTTAAACTGAATTTCAATGTTAGGGAAACATTGTAAATGAGACACATGTGAATGAGTAACAAGCCCTTATCGAATTTTGAATTAACTTTCATGAAAATTAAGCATATGACTGCTGATTTGTCAGCAGCATGAAAACCAAGTACCTGATTGTAGGACCATTAAAATCCCTCCAGTCACACCTGGTGGTTGACGCCTAAGTCAAAATATCAACGAGTGAGTTTTATTCAGAAGTTCAGGTGAGATGAGCATGGCGTTTGAATGCACCGTCATATAAACTGTTGCAAAGTAGTTGAAAATTTTCCTCTATCGAGATCCTAGAAATCAACGCTCAACAAAAGCCAGAAGCGGTGATCTTCAATGGAAATAAATACGGTAAAACGCATCTTAAGTAGCGGCAACAATGTAACAGGATCAGTTCACGTTGCAATCGAATGCAAAAATCCACCGTCCGAGCGTTGTGTTTCGTGCCAATATGGAAAAGAACGCCGCAAGTAGCTGTGAACTTACTAAGTTCACGTAGTTTCACATTCGTACTTGATGTTTTATATAACAGTGTATAACATATTCTCTTATATCTTACTCCACGTTCTATATCATTATGTTACCGATAGAATTAAGTCTTACGAATCTATGGCACTCTGTCTATTCCGATCATCTTTTTACTAATCAATGGAAAATTTCCGTTCTAATTGGTGCGATGTTTGGCTATAACATTATTACAATCAATAACAATAACATACGCGTATGATAACAATAACTTTATCTTACATCTATTATGAAGTCTACGGAAACGCATCCGATGTTTTGTTATCGTTCTCTAACGTCATTTTTTTAGTGAAAACTTTAATAATTTTTCAATTTAATAACCATTTAGATTCATTACCATTACTGCACTCATTTTCATTACCTTCAATGTAATAGCTTTGATCATTATAAAATTGTCCGAAATTGTTTTGCCGAGGAACTCGTGTTTTACTCGCAGTTAATCTATAATCCCTATAATCCCTAGGTTTATTTTGTTGTTAGTAGTAATACTTGTGTGTATGCGCGACTTTACAAACGTCAAGTAGCGATGTTCAAACAATTTGGTGATGTTTTCTGTAAAAGTGTTTACTGTGGCCACGATTCCGAAATTATCCATGTGATTACCTGATGTCTAAATTGTTTGTTATTTACAAATTGTTGCGACGAGTGATAACTATTTATTGCGAAGGAAATGTACAAAAAATATTTGGGTCGTCGCGAGTCGAACTTGTTTTTTTACCATTGGTTTTTTTATTAATGAGAATATCTGGCGTTTCATATACAGTCCTTTACCATGCTTTGTTGACGTTATTATGAGTTCAATGGTTGTGCTGACTTTTGGTAGCAGCTAGTGCTTTATTTCTTTTTAATTTGTTCGTTCAGGTTTAGTAATACCTATTAATCGTTTCCCTTTGTGTTTTTTGTGTAACCATGGCTGTAAGTTGGTGTAACAGGTAGAGTTGAACTTGCAATGTGCTTTTCTTTTCGCCATTCACTGGGTATAAATGTGGTAATAACATTTCCCGCTTCAAGTTTCCCAAATTTTTGCAGTTTCTACATTTCTCAATGCAATTTTTACTATGTTATCAAATAATTTATTTATTTTTCGTCTACTAACCGTCAAAAATTCGATGTCACAGAATGAAAAGTTATTGCTAATGCAGGTCGTTAATGTGTTAATGAAAATTTGCGTATTATTATTGGCGTTTTTTGCGTACATATTTCTATAGTTCCAAATTCGTGCTTTACTTATTGTTTAAGCGTTAACTAATGCTACTCAGTGTTAGTTCCCGGTTCTATCTGCGAGGTTAAATTAGTAATTAATTTATTTGTAAGTTATAACTAGCCTTTTTACAACGATGTGTCTACTTGCGTTGTTTGTCTACTATGAAACATGTATTGTGTAATGGTGTTGTACCGAGTGGTTTAATTTTACATTTTGAAGAATAGGGCATTTTTGTTATATAGCTTCAGCCGCCCATATACTTTTGCTTTGCGTTGTTCTACTTAACACTTTTTGCTTTGCTTTGTTGTTTTCACCCGTTCTAGTGTTGTGTTTTTTTGGACTGTGGCGGTCGGTGCTATCTGCGTTATTGATTAGTTTATTTTTGAAACTGTTCAAACCTAAAAACTTGATTTTTATTTTTTCCTCGGCTTATAATTTTCCGTATGGGGAAGGTATGTGCCTCCCTTCATACATTCATCAGCCGAGCCGCGTAAAAGCGCTCGTCGTGTCTGAGCAATCACATATTGAGCATTTCCCGCCAGTAGCACCTGACTAGCTAGCTCCAATCACCAGTAAAACTGATCGTAACGGTCCAGCGTTTCCTTCCCTACCTGACGACAACGGTAACCCCAGCCTCGGGGCTTACATCGGGCCGTACACTTCTCTGTGTTGTGAACCCAGTGGAGCTGGTGTGTAGTGCCTGCAACACGCACTACGCGCCATCAGCTTGAGTGTTTCGCTACAAGGACTGCTCTGCTATCCACGAAGTTACTGATCACCGTATAATGAAGAAAATAAGACCATTTCAAAGGGAACAGCCGCTCACATCAGTTAGACAAGCCAGCCAGTCAATGGAAGACGTATTAGCTGATGACGTCACCACGCCGCCACTCAATTTCACGGCAGCGATGCACTGGCTGCCGTATATATGATTGCACTATGGCTCAACTGCTAAGTTTCTTCACGTACGCATTTATCAATAATTGGAAACCGTCCGCAAATTTCTATTCCGAAGAACTGTGTAAATCTTGACTGAAAGGCTTAAGGGCTGATTCACAACATAGTTCCGGACACGTTCCGTTCTCGATCCAGTCACGCTCCGGTCGCGATACCGTCAAAAGATATTTTGACCGCGGCGTGAACGGAGCGAGACCTGACCGGCACTGCCAGTGTGAACTCACAACGAGGTCCGGTCCAGTCTTTAGCCTAACCAGCAGGATAGCAGCCAGCAGGATAATTATGATTTGTCTGCGTTATAGAAAAATAGTGCATAAAAAGGATACATTTTCTTGTTATGTGTATTTATTTTAATTCTTTTTGAGTCCTTCTTAGTAGCTCAATCAATTAAGGCACTTCGGTTAGGATAGGATGGATTTAAGTTAAGATATGTTCTGTTAGAATTTGTTAGGTAATGTTGACCGATTTTTTTCACGGATCCACCTAGCCTAACGATGACATTGGTTAAAGTTAGGTTAGGAAAGGATAGGTTAGGTTAGGATTGTTAAGATATGTTAGATTAGGATAGATTTGGTTAGCTTAGGTTAAGACAATATAGATTAGAATATGTTTGGTTAAGATGGTTAGGTTAAAATATGTTATTTTAAAATGAGTCATGTAATGTTGACCTAATTTTTTCATGGATCCACCTAGCGTATTGATGACAATGTCCGTCCGTGGAATTTCCACCGGTCCTGCTAGTCGAAATGAATCCTTGAATAACAAGGAAACATTTGAGCCACGCCTTTTTTTGACAGTCAATCTTTCTCTTGAAGTGAGTGCTTCTCTGTTTCGCATTTTTTCATGTCATTTTCAATTTTTTAAAGCATTTTTCATATTTTCCAGTGTTCATCCGCCAATACTTAAAAATTCTAGTTTCATCATCAATAAGATATGCATATAACATGGGAACTGTCCTTCACTCTTTCTATCTTCTAGGATAGGATGAACCCACTATCTCTTTCTTCTTTGCTTTCTTTCTTCTTCTCCATCATCGAGTGCAATTGATATCACTGCCAAATGGGATCAAGAAAAGTCACTCATGCTTCGCCACTGATGATACGGAAGATACAGCAGCGAGAACGGTCCGTGACCAGACCGAACATGTGAATGCCCAGGGTGGGAACGAACCGTGACTGGATCGAGAACGCAACGTGACCGGACCTATGGTGTGTATCAGCCCTAATAGTCACGCTATAAGTAAAATATGCGTGCATGCCTAACAAAACCGTCATATTAAGCGATGCAAAGCTCTAATTTCGACTTGCATCTTCATTGAAATTCTCTAATTCAAATGTTCCGTGTAGAGTGGGTGAAAGAAAAACTCAAATGAAAGTCCGCACATTGCTACTACATATTTCATAAAAACACACTAGGTAAATTGTGATTCGGAATGGATAAGCCATAGGGTAAAATTACGCTGACAAAAAATGCTTTCCACTTCAAGAAAACTCTCCAAGTCGAGTATATTACGGGTTAGACGATTTCTCAAAGGAAGTGGGTTAAGTACTTTTAAAAACCGTGGTTCCTTTATTAACAAAACTATAAAGAAAATACCGAGATCTGAATGAGTGGATGTAGCAGCAACTATGCGCAAATTTTTAAGCCTTTTCGAAACATTTCCAACCAATTTAGGCGGCATATATGAAAATATCACGTAATTGTAAAAATAGGCTCCCACAGACACTATCGTGAACTGTGTACAAACATCGCTACGGACGTTGTGCGTCTGGGTACATTAAGTCTTCGTAAGGAATCATCGTATTCGCTGAGTGCGCCTGATTCCATTTTCGACTTCGATTCGATTTCTACTTGAAAATATCTTAAAAATTCAAGAAAACAGATTTCCAACAAATTCCAAGTCATGCTTCCTCTCAACAAATTGAATAATCATTGTTATAATAGATTTATCACTTCTTGTCCAATTGCACTTCATATGAATAACCAGAATCCCTAAAGAGAAAGTGTGGCTGCCATATTGACTACAGGAATATCGGCAGTATTGGTACAGTCATTCAAGCAGCTACACATTTCCCCACTGGAACTCCCTCAATACACGGACTAATGCATTTAGCTAAGTTACATGGGAGAAAGCATTCTTACTCTCATATTTCTACGGTGAATACAGAATAGACCAGATGTTTTTTGAGGCCTCCCGAACAGCAACAAAAGTATCCAAAGGAGGAAGGCACCACTTAGTATGGAGTTTAGGAAAAGCGGAATCTATGCAGAAGGTGCAGAGAAACAATAAATTGAGAAAGAAGTCCATGAAGCATGATCAAAGTTAAAGAAGAAAGTAGAAGGTGCTGAAAAACAGTAAAGCAGTGAACCGGAAAAAAGGTGATCCTTAACACAATAAAAAATTAAATTTTAACAAAAAGCAGGCCTACCTAAATAACTCTCAGTTCGGGCCTCACACATTCCCCCAGGGAGCGCTAATTCTCATAGATACAATAGTTGTATCCCCCTGAGGGGAGTGAGAAAATGAATCAATAAAAAAAGTTGAAGACAGCGGGAGGAGCTTAAAAAAGAGGAGCAGTGAACCGAAGAGGAAGTTGTCCCTAGCTTAGAAACAAACCCATTTTATTGAAGCAAAGGTTCACCAACTCCATGGAGCTGAAAATGGCTCCATGGATGACTTAATGGAGCTAAAAATGGGGTTCAAATTGAAGACTGATATTAAGTTAGCAGGTTTGAGCATTTTTAAGCTCTGGACAGTGTTGTGAACGATGGCACTTGGCACACAACCCAAGAAGTCCTCTTTGTCTAAATAGCTGCGTTTATCACCATGAATTGGGGTAGCTCACATTAAATATACAGTACCACGCTAGCCCCACAGTAACACCTTGCAATAAACCCTTCACGTGGCATACCTCAACACCTTCAGCAAGTATACCCTCTGCATCAGGGTCGGCAGGGTCACTGAAGTGAAGCACAGGAGCAGGTCCAGTCTCTTCCTGAAAATCACGAATGTCCCAAAAACTCTTCCATAAGACGATCCAAGGCTAACCCAAGTTGAAAAAAATTGGTACCTCCAGGCCAAATAAATGTATTTCATGTGTAAAGTATACTGTGAAATTTACTCCATTTACTCTTTAGTGTTCGGTACTTCACGTAGTCCGGGAGCTGTTGCAACTAATAATTAAAAAATGCCACAAATTGCTCAACATGTGTTTGAGGACTTACATGTAGTATACAACTTTAGCCTTCTAATAAGAACATGTTCTGACCAGCAACTTGAGTTAGAATGTAATTAACAGATGAAGTCAAATCTTATATTGAATATGAACTGATTAATATAAAGCCTTGTAGCATGAAGTGTAAATGCCCAAGAAGAAAACAAATTCATCAATGCTTCTACATTACAAGTATATACGTGTATGTTACACGAATAAACGCGATCGGTTATAAATATCGTAACATCTTAAAATGCAAGAGTAACTGTTAGGGATGAGAACCTATTTCTAGCCACCTGCATGAACACTTCTACATTGACACGTCCACTACGAATTGGTGCTTATGACTACCACTAAGGGCAGCAGTTGCAGAAAATAATGGAAACACCTAGGATAATCAACAAAGTGTATTATAATATATGGAGTAGGTCTACTATTTGAGGCAACTACAGCCTCAATTCTCTGAGGCATTGGTTCATACAACTTGTGAATTGTTTCCAAATAAAATTTGAGTTAATTCTTCAGTTGCAACGCCCTCCACGTGTTTTAGAAAATGCTGGAGGAAATCAATTTCTAACTTTTATCTCTTTACCCGACCGTAAATGCTCAATAACGTTGAGGTCTGGGGACTGTGGAGGCCAGAAGCGATGCACAACTTCATTAAACTTATCATGCACATCGTACGAGATCTACACACTTTTTGCAACCACAATAAAATTTTGAGAACTTAACGAATCATCTAAGTATGCTTGATTCAGTATTTGCTGTAGTTTTGTAATTTTCTGCCGCCGGCCGCAAGGAGGCGAGATGGCCGGGTGTGAGGAGTGAAGAAGAACATACTGTAGAGAAATGTGTGTGGACGCAAAAGAAATTTGACTTATCTCTGGACATGGACGCAATGGAAAACAAATTTTAGTTTCGACATACAAGAAATTATATTTATGTAGGGACCCAACAAGTATTTTTATTAAAAAATTGGAAGAGAATCCCATTCGTCACTAAAACATTTCTTCTTCGCGTTATAAAGTAACCCAAATATGTTTGGGATAGGAAATCAGAATAACTCTTTATAATCAAGGATACTTGTGAAATTCTTTGAGCAGTGAAAATGAAGCCTTCAACCCTATAAAATCAAGTGTTCTGCCTGATGAAATGAGGTATTCAGCCCAACATAGACCTAAGCTTCCTAAAATAAAAAACATATAGGCAACTATACTCAAATGTGTCCGGTGTACTGGACTTGAGGTACAGTCTACTTCTGTACCGCTTGTGGTGAATAAATTGTTTAAATTGACGTACGCTGAGTTGTTACATAAATATTTAGAGCGCTAAGTGCGGCGGGTTACACTGAAGTTCAATACTCAACTCAAACTTGAGGGATTTTCAGAGATCAATTTGGAAAAGAACGAACTTAAATTAAATAGATCGCACCTTCATTTAGTTTCCACTGATTATGTATGAAAATTGAGTCAGTGACTGCTGGTCGGTCAGCAACACTATGAAAATCCCACAAGTGACCACCGGTGGGTCACGTCGCACTCAAGGTATTGAAGCTGCCACGGACTCTACCAACTCACCTCACACTGGGACACAGTCATCAGCAACGGCGGCCATGTGACTAATCATTTAATGATCATGGCTGAGATTATGTGCTAGTTTTAGCCTCCTCAACAAAGGTGTCCCAGAGAGAGGAAGGATGAAGGCACGATTTAATATCGAGTTCCGGAACTGGGAATCTATGCACAAGGGGCTCCCACACAAGACCCCCTGCGTTTAGAAACAGTAAGTTAGGGAGGAAGAACATGTAATAAGATAAAAGGGGAAGAATGTAGTGATATATACTAGAAAAAAACGGAAAAAGAATTCAGAAAACAACAGCCCCAAACCGAAAGAAAAACACCATTTTAAGAAAAGAAGCTACCTAACTCTCAGCTTGGGACCTTACATTTTCCCCTCAGGGGTGCCAATTCCCAGCTGGCAACAACAAGTCATGCCACCACACAGTGACCGCTTTTCATTAATGTATTGAAGACTTTTTGAAACTCTTTTTCTTGCCGTCACCATTGTCCAGTTCCCAATTTGTGAATTGCAATGAAGCTAAACTCTTGCAAATTTCTTGACTTGCTTTGTAATAACTGACAGAGAAGTAGGCAGTCTATACTATAATGAGAGCCGCGTCCTTCTGTCTGTCCGAAGCCAGCCTACAGTGTGTGATGAGCGTATCTGTGATACAAGCTACATCAACTCCACAATTTCGTATCTGTGATACAACCTCATACAAGCTCCATCAACTCCACAATTTCGTATCTGTGATACAACTTCATACAAGCTTCATCAACTCCACGAATTCATATCTGAGATACAAGCTTCATCAACTCCACAATTTCGTATCCGTGATACAAGCTTCATCAACTTCACAATTTCGTATCTGTGATACAAGCTTCATCAACTTGACAACTTCGCATCTGTGATACAAGCTTCATTAACTCTACAATTTCGTATTCGTGATACAAGCTTCATCAACTCCACAATTTCGTATCTGTGATACAAGCTTCATCAACTCCACAATTTCGTATCTGTGATACAACTTCATACAAGCTTCATCAACTCCACAATTTCATATATGTGCCACAAACTTCATCAACTCCACGATTTCGTGTCTGTGATACAAGCTTCATCAACTTCACAATTTCGTATCCGTGATACAAGCTTCATCAACTTCACAATTTCGTATCCGTGATACAAGCTTCATCAACTAGACAATTTCGTACCTGTGATACAAGCTTCACCAACTTCATAATTTTATATCTGTGATACGAGCTTCATTCATGCCCGTCACCCCAAGGTTGCTGGGACGCTATGCATTCGCTATTTTACCCCTTATTTTATTCCTGTTAGCCTTTTCCTTGTCGTTTCCTTATCTTCTAATGGACAACGTGACGTTTGCGACCATACCATATTCCTTGATCAAGACTTTAACCCTGATGCTCGGTGATTTGGGCTACAGCGACACTTTCGTTAACAATGGCAATTCAGTGGCTTACCCGTTGCTATCGAACTTCTTGTTTATAGTTTTTATTATTGGCAAATGCGGCCTCGTACTAAACTTTGCCATCGGCCAGCCAACTGAGCGACTCTTCGAACTTCGAGAAGAAAACGACTTGGATCGCAGCCTCGCCTACCTCCACATCCACCTCCTCATTGACCAGTGCTTTCCCGCACTACGCCGCCGCCACGCCAGGTCTCAAAGCATTGCTTCGAAGGAAGAGCTGCTGTCGCTCTTCGTTAGCTCCGACATGCTCGCATCCAGCGGGCAGAAGGAGACAGAGAGCGCTGAGAAACTGGCCGCCCAAGTGTCCGAGATGAGGCAGAAAATGAAAGCGATTTTCGATAGGCTGAATGTGAGCTGCTCTCAATGAGACTGTTCTCTCAACTCCTGTTCTCTCAACTCCAAGCACGTGATTCCGATTGTTATGAGAAAACAGGTTGCCTATTTCATATATACTGTTTATCTTTGATCTTAGCTAGAGAAAATGATTTTGCCAGAGCTGTTCATGTGAAGAAGACGTGTGAGGGATTTGTACGTTTGATCTAGTAGAAAAGAAATTTAAATTTATGAATTTATTGATGCTGAGTCAACTCGCACCGAAATAATGCATTTCGCTTTTGAATACAACGTGATTACTTCAAGTTTAAAAATAATACTCCATGTTTATCATCGTCATCAAAATGTCATTGTTAATGCGTGCAGATTTGAAAACTCGACGATTTAGAGTTTCAGTCATTAAGCAACAGTATCGATGAAATTGTTCACGTAATAATTATACGCAATAGTTACTTCAGCTTTGTCACCATCCGAGACTATCTAAACGAAGGAGGCATCTGACATGAGTATTTCAAGTTTTATATCTTGTTAGAAGACCGAAGTGGGACGAAAGTAAACTCGGTCTTTTTATTTGTAAAACAGAGGCCAAAAATTCATTATTATGTTTTATACATCGTATGACTGAGATTCTAATCTTTTTGTTAATATGGGAAGATTCGGTGAAATAGTACAATGATGAGGTTATTCAACATTCGATTATCAAAGTGATCACTTTTGCTTCTTTTTAGTACAACTCGTAGATATAATACTAGCTCTACATTATATCTTTAGTGTTATTCTCAGATACCCACGAACGATTTGTTGATTCTACGCGCCCTTCTTTGTTGCACGGCTTTGTCTTCTAATATACTGTGTAGAGGTAAAATCTGTCTTTTTATCCTCGTACTGAATTGTATTGAATCATGCGCCCATTCAGTGAAGTAAACTCATTCTTATTGATGCCGACCAGCTCAGATAATTGCGTACGTTATAGAACTGTTCTGGGCCCTATTAAAAATTAAGAAAGTAGCATGGTTGGTTAAAGGAGACAGCGGAGAATTAAAGGAGTATTAAGCGAACCGAGGCCTCTTCTCTTCTGACACTTCCAGGGCGCGACTCATAAGCGCGATGCGAGCAAGTTCTCCCATGTTGCTACCAGAGGCCACTTGTGCAGATGGCCTCTTGGTGAGACGCCTGCCATCTTTCTCGAGAGAAATGACGGTTGTCATCTTTCGCCTCAGTTTTGAAGTTGGTGTTGTGCGTGACAGATGTCTGGATCGTGTCTCTATTATTTAAAACGTTTTAAGTAGTGTTAGAGTGTATATCAGTGCGAGTGTGTATTACGTGAGGGTGTATAGTACGTGAGGGCGTCAGAAGAAACAAGAGATGGAAGAGAAGTATAATGCTGGTCTGTAGAGGCATTATTTCAAGAGCATGAACGGAGCAAGGAACCCACTGCTAGTTTCACCACCTCGGTCAATTGATATTTTAGACGATTTATCGTTGTGGTGGGGCTGGTAGTGAAGGCAAAACCTCAATGTGAGCAATGTAAAAACAACAAAATGTGGAAACCAAACCTGAATTTTCCCTCGTCAGTCTTCAGCAACCTTTGAATTGAGGGACGTTCTTGAAGGTGATCAACTATGTGTTCAGATACATATTGTGTGTGTATAGGGGGGGGGGGGGTTTGTGTGTGGGTATGGGGGTAGGTGTGTGGGAGGGGGGTGTGGGGAGGGTTTGTGTGTGGGGATAGGTCCCAATTGAAAATTAAGGACGTGTCGCCGGCGAATTTAGGACGAGACAGTCGATCATGGACGTATTATAGGCGCGGCGGCCACTTCGACCGTAAAACGCCTATGCGACGCTGATTTTGATCTCATCCGTGCAACGCCCGACAATTCGTCGACGTGTACTCGCCGATTTATAGGCGTGATATTATCGACGTTTTTTGGCCGTGCAACAGTCGATCAGACGACTGAAAGTGCTGAGCGTCGGAGCGAGCACGTTCAGTCGTGCTGCAACTGTGGTTGAAAGTGCCGGTGCGTGCATGTCATCATTTAAAAAGCAGCTACCACTATACTTTAAATTAGACGTGTAATGACAAAAAAGTGATCTAATTACGTGCTTGTGATAAGTGCCAGTAGTATTGTGTTTGCTAGTCTGTCTATTGGGAAATTCTTCTGCAAATTTCATGATTTTTTCTCGTGTTCATGCGACTGGAATGGGTTAGGTAACTAAGGCTAGTTAGTTGGGTAAATTTTTACTTTAGGCCCAATTAGGTCTATTTTTTGCCCCTTCTTTGCTTAATGAACTAATTTTTTGACGTTCATTACGAATCTGAAGTCCGTTTGTAGCGCTCTGACCTAATTTTTGAGATATAGCGATTTAAAAATTTGAAATCGCGAGGACGCGGGCTGGTATTGTTCGTTAGGGAGAGTCCATTTGCAGGGGAAGGAGGGTACCTAGGCTAGTTTTTGTTCTTTGGAACTTTATGGTTCTTTATGGTACAATATAATAAGTACTGATTGTTACTTGTTAGTAGTTGTTAGTACTTATTGGTACTTATTGGTCATTATTGGTACTTGATGGTGCTTTTCGGTACTGTTTGGTACTTCTTGGTACTTTTGGGTTCTTTTTGGTACTTATTGGCACTTTTTGGTTTATATTGGTACTTGTTGGTACATATTGGTACTTGATGGAGCTTTTCGCTACTGTTTGGTACGTATTGGTAATTTTGGGTTCTTTTTGGTACTTATTGGTATTTATAGATACTTATTGGTAATTATTGGTACATTTTTGTACTTCTTGATTTTTATTGGTACTTATTGGTATTTAGTTGTACTGATTTGTACTGATTGGTACTTATTGGTTCTTGTTGGTACTTATTTGTACTTATTGGAACATATTGGTATTGGTACTTATTGATACTTATTGTTACTTTTGAGCATTTATTGGCACTTATTGGTTCTCAATGACACATATTGGTGCATATTGGCACTTATTAGTTCTAATTGGTACTTATTGGTACTTGATGGTGCTTTTGGGTACTCTTTGGTGTTTTTTGGTACTTTTGGGTGTTTTTTGGTACGTATTTGTACCTGTTGGTTCTAATTGGTACTTAATGGTAATTATTGGTACTTTTTGGTACTTCTTGGTTATTATTAGTTCTTATTGGTGCTTATTGGTACTTATTGGTGCTCATTGGTATTTATTGGTATTAATTGGTCCTAATTACTATTTAGTGGTAGTTATTGGTATTTTTTAGCATTTATTGGCTCTAATTGGTTCTCAATGTTATTTATTGGTACTTATTGGTACTTATTAGCATTTATTGGTAGTAATTGGTTCTTATTGGTACTTGATGGTGCTTTTCGGTACTTTTTGGTACTTTTGGGTTCATTTTGGTACTTATTGACACTTATTTCCAGTTATTGGTTCTTATTGGTACTTGTTAGTACTTGATGATTCTTTTCGGTTCTGTTTGGTACTTTTGGGTTCTTTTTGCTACTTATTTGTAATTTTGGTAATTATTGTTTTTTCTTGCTATATCTTGGTACTTATTGGTACTTCTTGGTACTTATTGGCCTTTTTTGGTACTTATTGGTTCTTATTTGTACTTATTGGTTCTTATTTGTACTTATTGGTTCTTATTTGTACTTATTGGTTTTTATTTGTACTTGATGGTACTTGATGGTGCTTTTCGGAAGTGTTTGATACTTTTTGTTACTTATTGGTACTTGCTTGTGCTCATTCGTACTTTTTGTACTTATTGGTGCTTCTAGGTACTTTTTCGTTCATGTTGGTACTTATTGGTATTAAAGGGTATCTATTGATTCTTATTAGTACTCCTTGGTGCATCATGTTACTTTTTGATACAACTGGTAGTTATTGGTAGTTGAAATTGGACACTCCGTTTTTTAGGACTTAGCATGTGTGTGTGGGATCGCGCAGAGGAAAAACGAACAAACCAGTGGCAGTGGCGACTTTGAAGGTTGCCGCTGCCACTGGTTTTAGAAACACGGAGAAAGTACAATATCACACAAGAACTTTAGATTGGGTTAAACTGTGGATGTCTTTCATCAGTAAACCGGTAAAACAGATTGAGTGTTTTTTGTGGCAGATTATGCTATAAGTTATTGTAGTCGCAAAAAAAAGAACTTATGCCTCACAATGAACCACTTCCAGCGCGCTGAACTGATTACTATAATTACTGAATTCATTTAAATTGATTTCTTCAGATAATTAGCTGTGGCCGGCAAATGGTGCATCACTCTAGGCTAATTATTTTCGGTAAATTTGCGTTTTAGGTCCGTCACGATTTTTAATTTTTAACACCATTTATAAATTAAATGAGCCATTTAAGACAGTAAGACACCGAATCACCTACCCGAAAAAGTCCTCGAACACAAATTCGGAGGAATTTACTGGCATCATCTACTCCCATCAGGTTCGTTTAAATTCAACAAATGATTTTAGAATTTGTGAAGTTATTTGTTTACTGTGAGTCCAAGTAAAGGCTAAAACTTTTGTGTCTCAGATTTTCAAATTCTAATCTTATTTGGTCATCAAGTTTGCAACATTTTTTAGGAATGCTATACAAGGCTTAGTGGTTAATATTTGGTTTCTTTTTGTATATATTTAGCGCGACGAGTTCAGCCAATGTGAAATTTTAAATTGCAAGCCAATACTACGTAAAAATGTGTTTGAAAAAAAAAACTTAATTTTGATGGTCTAATCTACCTAATAATGCAAATTTGCTGCAGAGGATGACTCCGATTCATCTTTGGACCAGCAGAGAAGTGGCCGTGGACCAATAGCCCTCACAGACGAATTTATTCCAGTAAAGAATCGGTATGTACGTTCATTGACGTGCTGAGAGTAGTGAATTTAAATAACTACATGAATAACATTTATGATTGAGAAAAATAATTGAAAATGCACAGTCATCTTTTGTACCATCTTGGGTATATTAGACATCAAATAGCTTATGAACTAAATACTATGAAATAATATAATTAGTTAAATTAGCATTGTGAATAACTGATACAAGAAACTATAAACTGTTTGTCTAAATTTTATCCATCCTTTGAAATTTTGAAATTAGAACGTGTGATTTGATATTTTAACGTGCATTCCTTTTCATTGTCAGATGCGTTTCTTCACCAAAACCAAGCCTATCTTCAGAAGAACTGGTAGCCATTCATACTAGGCTCGCCTGAATCGAGAGTCACATCGTAGAAAATAACTTAATTTTCAAAGAAAATCCAAGCGATAAGCCTGCACAACCGCCAGCCGTGTCTCGAGGATTTGCACCTGCAAATAATGACGAAGAACTAAATGAAATACTTCAAAAAAGTGATCTGGTAAATCTTATTCCTGTCACAATACCCTCAATGGCAATAAATGTATACCTATTGTGTGTATCTTTGATTGTTTTCGTACCGAACATCAATAGTCGTTGTCTTGAACGTTTCGAGAGGTAGCTATATTATAAATAATTGTTGAATCGCCTTTTTTCAAACCCAAGGTTCCTTATCTGGTCGCGGCAAAGGAAGTAAACCTCACACGGACAGCAATATCTATGATGAAATTGCTGCTGTCGCGAGAATTTGCCAACGAATTCTCCATGACGGGGTGGGAGCAAAGAGGAAACGTACGAAAGTAAAGTTTACCGACGGTGCGGCCTATAAGGCGATTGAAAGTAAGTATGATTTCCGGGAAAATCATCTAAGCACAAAATGAATAAATACCCCGATGCAAAATAATACGAAAAATAAGTCTTGTTTATACTAAATCTAATCGTGTATACATAAACACAATAATTTCGAGTGCTTAACCTATACTAATCCGCTGTATTTTCAATCCAACCAGGTTCCATATCAAAAATTCAAGAGTTCCAACAGGCACCTCGCAGCGCTGTAAAAATCGCCATTCAGAAAACGTTAAAAGGTAATTACATTGCTGGTGTTCAAACGAAAATCGGCTCATTGTAACCTACTAAAACATTCATGCTGTTTAGCGTGTCACTCGTGTGGGAATTCATCGGTACAAATAAGGCTGCGGAGTCGGAGTTTGAACAAGTCGGATATTTTAGAGGGAAGCAGGAGTCGAATGAAGTATGAAGAAATGTGAAGAATTTTGTGGAATATGAATTCAGAGGTGGAGTCCAAATCAGATATTCAAATATTTCAGGATTCCGAGTCGAATATTCACCATTCGGGTCTGTAATCCTAGCGTAAAATAAATCACAAAAAGATAGGCATTTGATGAGCATTAGTGAACTAGCTACTTATTTAGACCATGAAAAACAGCTAATTTATAATAGTTAACAGACGATGAAACTGGTTTATGGTATGATTTCTTGATTATTGTACTTTCTTGTAAGTTCTTTTACCTGAGAGTAAGCAAACTATCCTCAGCTATTTCTTGAGTATAAGTTTTAAATAGAAGAAATTTTCCTCACAGTTATAGTCAGTTAAATTTATAGTGGACTCAAACAGTGTCATGGGTATTTAAATGATTCATCTTTTTCCATTCAGGATCCTCTGACTGGGACGGCTACCGAGGGAAAAGACCTTCGAGCTCTCGGATCCCAGAAGGCGAGAGCAACGAAGACACCAATCCAGAGCTTGTTGCAGTCGAAGAAAATACAGCCGGCATCACTTTCAATCTATTTCGCTTGAAGAAGTCAGTCGTTGAAATCTAGTGCGCAGAGATTTGTGGATTATAAATAAAAAATGGAATGGTCATTTACTGAAAATCCGTAGCAGTAAAGTCAAGGTTGAGACGGAAGCGGAAATTTTATCAAACATATATTCTTCTTACGTAAAGATAGCTACTTATTTACAAAATACACAAGTAACACAATATTACACGCGATTTAATATAGTTAATTGAGAAATATTTCGTCGTCACTTAGAACTCAACGTGAATGTTTAGGGGGATCTTTTTTGATGTTTATTTTGTGTTTTATTCCTTCAATGGCTTATATTCGTATTACAGTAATAAGTCAATCATTTAAGATCGTTCTATGACAGAGGAAGCGCATGCTGCAGTTCCTTAATTGTGTTTAGATTTTAGTGTAACTTAGACTCATACGAACTTTACCCATAAATGAGTTGTTTTATCGTGTTATTCGGGAAACAATATTATTTGTATGCGAAGTGGGAGCAGAAACTTTAAATAGTTTAATGAATTATTATGATCCATTTGATTGGCTGCTTGTAAAGGAAGTTGTTAAACGAGGTGTTTACTTCATTTTTTTTATCCCTCGCTTATTAAACGCTTGTTCCAGAATACACAATTTAAAACGTTTCTCTTGTTCACGCGCAACAAAACAGTTATTTTAAATACAAGGTTACGTTTTCCGCGTTTTTAGTGTTGAAGTGTCAAACCGAAAAAGCGCGGAAAACGTATATGCTCTCGCGGAAAACGAATATGAGAGCTGGGACAGAAAAATATACTCTAATCGAACAACAGTTGTCATTCGAATAGAAGTGACATTGAAAGTCTGGTAATGATTGCAGAAATTCAGTGCCTCGTTCGGATAATCTATTTTTTTATTTGCCTGCGCTTGTACAAACTTATGAGTGCACATGTATGCATATATATGTGTGGATGTGTGAACATATCTACAAGTATATAAAAAGCTCTCGGCGGCGCTCAGCTGATATTGTCGTCTCTGCATAGTCATCACGCATACGCACTTAAGCAATATGGGCATATGTGCGTGTGAGCTATGGCTATGCAGACGACGAATAATCAGCTGGGCGCAGCCGAGAGCCGTTTTTTTTAACTCGAAATTTGGGGACGGCCACGTGCGCAGCATCGACGCGTCGCGTCCGATGAGAGACGTGTTGAGCCGTGCAGGGACGCGCTAAGGACGTGCGTCGCGAACGGCCGTCGACGTGTAGTGGTCGTGTGACACGACCTTAAAGCGGCGGTTTCGCCGTCGCGGCGGACGTGCCGCATCGACGCGACGGCTCTAGCTACGCGCATGCACGGCCTTCCCACATCGGCGACACGTCCTTAATTTTTAATTGGGTAGCACACCACGCTCATTGCTACGCACCACGAGGAACGTGCGCCATCGCATGCGAGTAAATACAATTTTCAAACTAGAAAAGAAGTATCTACTGAACAATATTGGACTCATGCTTTTTGCCAATCTTACTTGTAACCCATTGGGTAAGTTTTTGGTTGCCTGCAGATATTACCATATATGTACATCTACCCAGGAACACACTCTAGGTATATATACACACTCTAGTGCAACTCTCACTAAATTTCCGTGTTCCATACAGTTTCTTAGAGGTGCTGCAGTTCGTGGTCCAGGACTTGAGCGACAGAGACCCTCCTCTGCTGGAGGCTCGCTGGTCACAAATACGGGAGGCGCTACAGGAGGCCGGCGCTACCGTCCGCACTTGGTGGGACTTGGTCCTGAGCTGCCCTGACCAGGGTTGTGTGGTCCGGAGTGCGGCTGTGGCGGCACTTGCTGAGGACACCTGGGTACTTAAGAAGGGTATGTTGCAGCATCTGCGTATCTTTATTCTCGAATGCTGTAGGTGAATGTTTACGATATTCTACTCTTAAAGATTCGATAAAACTGATTCTGAAGAATAGAACACTCTCACTGCTAAAATTGAGCGCCAGTCTCTCGACTTAGCTCTAGAATAACCAAGAGATATAGAGTTGTTATAAAACAGTAGTCCACCCACTGTATTTGAAATAAAAAAGGAAAAATTAAAGATAAGCTGTAACAAATGAGAAATTCAAATCTCTCGAGAGTTGATGAGGGCGAGTACATACGGCCTATCAAAAATTTATAATAATGTTCGGCAAATCACACGACACACGTTCCTATTTGCTAAGAATTCACGTGATATTCATTCCTACTCGAATCTGATGGATTAATGCACTGGAAATTGTGGAGTTGATGAAGCTTGTATCACAGATACGCTCATCACACACTGCAGGCTGGCTTCGGACAGACGGACAGACAGACACCGCTCTTACTATAGTACAGAGTTTATAATACAATAAGATAATACTATACAATATACTGTAATCTATCATACTTTACAATAGTCAATACTATAGACTATTGTCTGTGGTTACTCCTTGCACATTCAATTTTCGTTCAAGCTTTTGTGATGCAGCTAGTTCTACTTCATTTATAGCATTGTGTTTGTATACCTTTTGTGCTTCAGAGGTCACTTGTTAGTAAAAGTTTGTTACTGTTATATTCCATGTGATGGTAAGTTTTGGCTGACATGCGAGAATATGTTGGATTGAACATAACTATATTATTTAGATATATGGATGAAATACTTGTTTGCATACATACCGTATATAGTAATTTATATGAATATATACACACTGTATATAGTCATGTATATGTATGTGTATTTAAACATTCTAACCCGAGTAAGTGCGAGCTAAATCACAAGTTCAAGAGTAATGCTCGTATGGAGAAAGAGGGCATTAGAGTTACTCGGCCTACTTCTCAAGGTCACCAGCATGGTAGTGATGGAAATCTACGTTTGTACATACTTTTATTCCCAAATGTCTGAACGGCAACGAACGATGCACCTTTAAACAGTCCTGAACCGTTTTTTACATTAGTGTTTATTTCACAAACATTAATACATTCTAATCCTTCTTAAAATGTTGATCTCTTTTCAAGATTTCCAATAGGAGCAGAGTCTCAGACCCAAAAGGCTGTTATTCTAACGCCACAAAACTGTATACAACCATCATTTGGTACACATTTTCCTTTCTTTGCTTCGATCCCGAGTTACAGTAAATTACTTTTTGCTTCAAGAAAAATCACATGTGCTGAATCAATCGCAAAAGCAATACGAGGATTCACCTTCATTCGAAATTTCCCTTTGAACATAAAGGAAATACAAATTAAAATAAAAATGATGGTGAAGATAGCTGATTTGGAAATCATTTGAATAAGTGAACGGTTTGGCTTCAAGCTCAAGCCATAATCAACACCCGTGAAAGCGAACTGAAATTCAGAAAATACGACATGGCTGCAACATTCACTTATTCAAATGATTTTTAAATCAGCTATCTTTACTATAATTTTTATTTCAAAACTGGCATGAGTGCTCCAACCGAATTTAAAAATACAAATTAAACTCGTTCTCGCTTTCATGTAGTCTTTATTGAAAACGAATGCGGGATTATGAGCAATTTCGAAGGCAAACCTCAGAGGTCTCTCAGAGGTGATTTTCACTTGACATGCGCCCAATCTTAAGTACAGCAGGGAACGAGTCTCGCTAGAACTTGAAGTGTGTTCTGGCTACCAGTGACTTGTGAATTGATATCGCAATACATGGCAAAACGACGCATGATTTAGATCCTTTGCTCCGCTTTCTTACTTTACCCTGCGAGGGAAATTTTAGTTATTTTCGTTGTACAGGTCGAGACGTTGCTGCCGTGGCTCTGATGCTGCAGTACGCGCAGCCCCGCCTGTTGAGGGTTGACATGAGGCCAGATGACCTCAGACGGACCTGCTGGACGGACGTCATCAGAGCTAGGAAAGGATACATTAGGCTAGAACTTGTAGACGGCCCGCATGACGACCTCATAGCACCTCTGCAAAATAGCAGGTAAGCTGTGAGCAGGACACTCGGTGAGTACAAATCATCAAGTAGGAATATTGCATATTTATGAGCGAAAATGTAGAGTAATAGAGTATGCACATTAAACACTGCCTGAAAAGAAAGCTTGTTATCTTGTTTACTACCTAGAAGAACTTTTCATGATAAATAGCAGCGGTATGTGGTTTTCTAGAGGCAATTTTCAATTTTTTTTAATCCGGGCAAAAGCTTCAGTGGTAAATGTGGAGGTGTATTTTATGGATGGCATCAGAAAACAATTTGAGAGACTTAAGTTTTAAAATAGTGTGAAACAATATACAAGGCCGCCTGTGAGTGATACGTGATAAATAGTCTATGAATAACTCAACTTGATGAACAGTAGTGTCATGCCACCGAAGATAATCTCATTCATTTCCGGCAATAATACCCACGTTTCATGGCAAATTTCTGCATTTGATAAGTCAAAAGCCACACCATATTATTAGACTAACATGTTCTTCTAATGAGCTTCATATTGCAGCAGATCTAGGAATGGAAATCGAAATATCTAATGGCAAACCGCACCGAGGAAATTTCGGGGAACAAATGCTATCTAGACAACCCTATCTGAAGCTTAGCGTTCATCCTCCGATGTTCCTTGAAACTGCCTCCAAATTCGCATACATGGACCATATACTTATAATTGCGGAAAAAAGCATATATATGAGAACTTTTCTTGAAAAAACAACAAAATAACCGAAAGATGCCAAATTGATTCCTACTTAAATAGTTTGCTAGTCTGAAGCCTCAGAGCATTAAATAATAGGCAGTCATGTGAAGCGATTTAAATTACAACAGAGAAATTAAATGCAGAAGTTACGACAGTATTTATACCGTGAATAAAAATTTACTGCTTATTTTCACTACCGGAAACATATTTTTAAAAATGGTTAGGAATATACAAAAGATGCTGAACATGACGCCCATATCTGTCGCGCTGCAGCTGTTTAGACGTCGGCACAATGATTGCCGCACTCCAGCGAAGGCTTCAGAATTTTCATGAACTCTTGCAGAAGTTTCCACAGTTCTACCGATGAGGTCTTCTTTGGAATGAATTTGTGTTCCGTTCACCAAACTCTCCAGTTATCCCTAGAGGTAGAATACTAGGAGCGTAATATTAACTGGCCTCCAGGGTCAGTCCAGCGATTTGGATAATACCATTTGCTTCTCCGTATGGTGAGGCATATTTACGAATTGAGCAGTGGATACTCGCTCCATTGTCGTTTGTACCTCTGCAGTCTATGAACTATACAATGAAAAAAAGAAATTTTAACATACGATGTAATGGAACACTCAAACAACCGGACCCGAATTTGAAGTCATCGTGACGCTTTTACGAAGCATTTCCGACTACGCGGTTTTGAGTGGAAAGAGTTCATTTCATGGAGCTAGGATTTATGGAGGGAGCATTGCCGATTTCTATCGGATTCAAATTGGCTGCAAAAGTTGAAAGACTCGGGCACTGTCAAGGCCTGTGACGTCACAAATCTGAGCCAACCACAGACGTTTGGCTGAAGTTGGCTCCTCCCACCTCCTCTACAACTCCCCTCCCATTTTCCAAAGGAAGATTAGTACCGCTCCACAAGTCGAAGGGCGAGGTGTGCGTGCAAATCGCTCTAATTTGTTATAATCAAGGGCATGTAATCTTTATAGTTTTCAAACCCTAATGTATCTTTGCTAGTAATTTTGATATTATTAAGTGTCCTCAAGTGAGAAAACACAATTTATTATCTTTCGGAGTCTAAGAATCCCAGATTAATGATTGATAATTTGTGCAATTAACTCAACAGCTAGAAGAGCATTCAGCGAGCGTGTATGCACCCTATCGTAGTTAGTAGGTAACTGACTACCGTGCTGACGTCACACTTTCGAGACGGCTATTGGTTAGAGAACACAGACTGCAAAAATTGGAACCACCACGGTAGCTCAGTCATCAAATTAAATAGAAAACATTGGCAGATGAAGGAAGAAGAGGAGGAAAAAGTTTAATTCTAACAGAAAAAGTAGGTAAAATCTTAAAATTTTCGTTTTATTGCTAGTTAAATAGATTTGGTGCGCTCTAAAAATTGTTGGTACGTTTTTATGGAGGTTTTGTACGATCATCAGAAAAAAAAATCGGCAACCCTGGAGGTAACAGTGACTTAGTGAAGATGTCGAAATGTAATTCAAGGTAGCTACGTGCAGAAAAGAAGATGCTATTTTTAACCTGGAAGCTATTTCCCGGAGGCTGGTATAAGATCAACGTATTCGTGAAGAATTCAAGAAT
Source organism: Morinoia aosen (assembly GCA_030386875.1). Classification (NCBI taxonomy): domain Eukaryota; kingdom Metazoa; phylum Arthropoda; class Malacostraca; order Amphipoda; family Talitridae; genus Morinoia; species Morinoia aosen. The sequence continues at coordinate 51,325,699 of CM059576.1, read as the reverse complement.
TACTTCTTAAACGAAGGCCAAGTGCCTTGGCAGAAACGAATGTGTCAATTAGATTGATAAGGAATGGAGGCGAAGCAATAAAACTTCGCGCGTATATAGCTTCTTATATGGACTTATACCCAAACTAAGAAATAATAAAATATAGCTTGCCCAGCAAATGTATATAGAGATAAAAATGAATGAAATATGCGCGATAGAGTCTGATTATAGGATATAGAAATAAGTAACAAAAATTATATCAGTCTAAGTCCTATCACGAGCCATCTTGTGTTAATAATAGCATGATAGCGAACAATTTGTGTTACTATTGTTAGAGGTAATTACTTTTGAATTAGATCGAAAATCATTTCAGTGATAGTACTTAATAAAAAAATATATTTGCAGCCGCAATAAATACAATCAGACTGACGCTATGCTTTCAATAAATCTATTAATGTGGAAACTTTAGCCTTCAGACACTTTTCCAGATCAGGAGAGACTTTTTGCATTCAAATTATGCATGAGAACATGACGTCAGAGCAGCTAAGACATACATCATGCCTTCAAGACTGTCTAGAGTGCATTGTCGCTCTGGCGCTCCGAGGCTGAGGCAGTCCCAGTGACTGTCCCACTCCCACCTTGTGGGGCAGCAGCCGCAACACGCCTGGGGAACGAGTGGGAAGCATTAGATCATGCGTTTAGGGGTTTTTTAAAGAGGCCTGGAGGGAGAGAGGGCGTTGCCCCGGGGAAGGCACCCTCCGTCTAAAGTCACCTTCACCACAGACATAAGAGAAATAACAAAATCTGGTCTCTTCACAGACGACCATGCTCCCTCCATATATATTCCCTACACGGTTCACTTCAACTCTACCAACCTAATGTTGAAGTTGGCAGCCTCTCTGGCCTGCTGTGTTCGGATAAGTTCCGTTAGGTCAAGTTGGGTCTGAGTGTAACAATTGAAACTAAATCCAATTTAGTTCATAAGTTCATTAAGGAGCCGGTTAGCGATTAACCTTCCGTGCTCTAGCGTTCAGTAATATTTAACACGTGCCCCGCGTGTTCTGCCATACGTGTACCAGTTGATAAATTGCTCATTTACGTACCAGCATTAATGAACGACATTTCTTCTGTTATGAGATCTCTTTAAGAAATCACTGTTATCATTCCAGGTGAAATATGTCGTAAAATCATATTGGTAATAATCTAAGGTAGAAAGAAAATAAGCAATAAATTCTATTTTGCTATTTTGCTACTCACAACCTAACCAAACCAACCGTCCACAACGGCGGGGCGGTGAACGTGTCATGAACTCCAATCTAATTTGTTGCACGCCGGCCTGACTCGATCTGACCCAATGTAACGTGGCTAAACTAAAATTGTTCAATTAAACGTTTTATAAGGAATGTTTTACGTCATAAGCCATCTTATCGGTCCGTGGTATGCACGTCACTGAGAATATTTCCTTGGCGTCTGATTTTTCTACTCCTGCGCTCCCAACCTGTGTTGAAGTTTGTTCAACGAGGTGGTGGTCGCATCGTAAATGTATTCGAGGGCTGTTTAAACACATGCTTTTATTTCAGTACACACTCAAACCAGCTCTAATGTTATTTATATTTCACGTAACTCATTCAGAGTAAGATGTCAAGCCATGAAATGAAAAGACCTGCACTCATGGTTGCTTTAACTGCAAATCCTAGCGATTTAGCACTCAGTAACTTTTCTCATTTTGCCAGATCATGTGTTCATGAGGTTCGGTTTGAGCTACAGGCATGCGCTGACGATGTTTCGCCTAGAGCAGAAAAAGCGTTCTATATGCTCTGATACCGCAAGAACAGCAGATTTCATACGGGATGTTCAAAACATTTGCGATGCGAGCGTCGGAAGATCGATGAAGCCCATTGTCAAAGAACTCATGGTATGAGTGTGGATGGACTATCAAAACTGTGGTACATCAGGACATTCGATTTACGTCGCATGCAATGAGGAAAGGCCGATTCGTATTAGCAAAGACACCAGTAAACTGTCTCATGCGTTCGAAAAGGTTACTTAGCAAAGTCAAAACCCTGACGAACAGGGTGTGCTTTGGTTTTGCTCTGACGGAAAATCTTCAACCACTCAGAAAACTAACAGAATAAAATATTAGGTGCAGATTTGCACTTCCCTCTTAAGTGCCCAGAGTGATGCACACCAAATTCTCGACTACTGTGATAAGTTTAGGAGTTGTGGATAGTGAATGTTATGTGTCATGCCACCTAATATTTCCCCTCAGGGTTATTAGGGTTATGCTGCTAAAATATTGATGTATCAGAAATGATTTTTGAGCCTGAATAAATAAAGTTACTAATGGAAAGTCAATCGTCTCTCAGCTATTCTCAGTAGATTCTAACAAAGCCGTAGTAAGCCAGGACTGGTTATCAAAGAAATTAACGATAAAGTGACCTCCCAACACGTGGCTTCCAACTCGCCAGATTTTAATTCGATAGACTTTATCTGCGTGGAGCATCTTTGGAATATAGGCTGAATGCATTCCTCAGGGTACAAAAGCTTTGTTGGCTGCCATTGTCCAAGTTATGTCCGAAATGAATAAGGACCACGTGTTGCACCTTGTCTATGGTGCCGTACCCGAATAGAGCCAGCCATTGGAGCCGGAGGTGGTTTCATAAAATTATTAGCCATTCGTACAAATTTGACTTAAATACGCACATCTTTGCGGGCCGTATATTGTAGTATTGGAAGGCTTCTCATCATGAAATGCTGCTGTTAAGGTCCATATTTAGGCTCAAATTAGGTCCTAATTAAGATTTTTAGGCTGCTAAAAAATGTGAGGATAGTTTTTCCCCGATTAACTTAAATTTCAGTTTTCTAAGTGATGCTAACACTCCATTGCATTTTGCAAATTATCGCACAACCATAAGATAATTACAAGCGACCGAAAAAAACAGTGTATAAATAGCCAGCTGACTTTACATGTGACGTCACCTTGTTCAAAATACTCCACAAAATAATGTAATTGATTTAGGTTGAATAATGTAGATCAGGTCTTTAAACTTATATCAAGTCTGTAAAAAAGTTATGAGCAGCCTAATTTAGGCCATCAATTCTTGAAGTAGGAATTTCCTTCATGTCTGTCAAATTGCCAGTTTTCGAAAAATGAATGCACAGAAGTTGAAAAAATTGCAAAATTTGGAAGAGAATCACGGACTTTAATTAATTTATTTATCGGTTTTTCCTTTGTGCCACAAAAAGTACCTCTAAAATTATAGTTATGTAATATAGCGTTAGTAACCAGGTGGTGTCATACGTGACGCAACCGTGACACCTACTGGCTGTTTCAGATACGTTTTTTCTCTACCGCGAATGACTTTAATAATCTGCCAGTATTTTAAGATGGGAATAGAGTGTCAGAATCATACCAAAACATTTTGAAAACTGAGGTAAATCAGCTCGTCTCTTTTTTACATAAGTTACTAAAAGAAAATAAATGCCTTAATAATAGCCCCATTTTCGGAGCTGCCCTGTTGCTGCTATAAAGAGGTCGAGAAGCTTTGAGCGTACAATTGTGGCAAGGAAACAATTTTGAGCATTGAATAAGTGATTTATTTTTAGAAATTCATTTATTATATTTCCTATTGAAGTTTTTTTGTGATTTGCCCAAAGTAAAACGCAAGCTACTGTTGAAATCTCAATTATGTTCTACGCGTGGAGATGCTCATTCCAATGTGTGTGCCATTTCCAATCAATTAACTAACCTACCAAGAATTGGGCTTGGTGCATTGGCATCTTGTGCCTTGTGTTACTGGGCCGCTCCTCACTTGATAATTTGTGCTCCATTTGCCCTAGCTTTTGATCAACACGTTTGCTGTCGCTTGTCAAGCGGTCTCTCGTTAAGTTAGGTTGTAGGTAGCAGAGTTTAGAACAACGAATTTAATGCTAGATGAAATTGTAGCGTTCCCAAGAAATGGGAAACTCTAATAGCTTGACGATATTTTATCGCGCATGCTAATCGTTTAAAATAAACGGTGTAGAAATAATTGCAGTGCTGTACATTTACACTGGGACGTAAATGTACAGCTCACCTAGTGGTGCCCTCATGCCCCAATAGGCAGCCAACGTGTCAAACATCGCTTCGTCGTGGCAATCCAGATGTTCAGCGGGGCTTGCTACCATAAGGCTGCTCATGCGAACCTACTATCTCATTAATTATAGACTCAATTGAGAGGACCTCACCAGAGCAGTGGACTATTTTTGTATACATGTTACGCTGTTCTGTCATTGACTTCTCTCCTAGTTATCTCAATGCCTTCAATTGTTGTCTCTATTGGAATATTCTTCTAGAATGTTTGAACTGCTGCTATCAGTTGACGTGTGTTCAATGATTCTCTTGAAAATTTCAGTTAATAAGACATGAGGTAACGATTTCTCCTTTTCTATTGGTGGTTTGAAAAAGCTGTGCTTAGTGGAAAAATAAAATTTTAATACAACGATATATAAAATTTGAGCCTAAGGAGTGTGTGGTATAATTATGTATATTTTGATTAGTCTTTTTTTCACGGTACTCTTTCTTGTTGTCTTTTCAACAAGCAGAACGCATCATGAAGTAAAACAATTCAACAACACATCTTGTCATCGCAGCTTCCGTGATGCGGCGCCTAATGACAGACTGATGCATTTCCTCGCCATCTAAGACTAACGCGATTTCATAAGTTTTTAAACATGAACAATTGCTTTTTCTTGAACGCTGTACATTCGAGATAGCGTAACTTTCCTTATCAACTAGTGTACACGGCCTGTCAAAGATGACGGGATTCAATACCTTTCGTGAACCAATTTTCGTTCGAGTGGAGTTACCTCGCTTTAGCTTATTTCAAAGGTAACGTTTCTTATTGTGACAGTAATGAACACTTAGAATACAGTAAATTTGTGCCTCAATAGAAGTAGTTATGGCCGTTCGTGTCATATCCTAGACACAGAAATTCAGCATTACTGAAAGCAACTGCGAGCTTGTGTATGTATATTGTAATCTGCAATGCAGTAAATTATTATATGCTATACAGTTTTTGTTATGTGCAATGCATTACATTTTAAATACAATACAGTGTACTGTAGAACACTATAATGTAATACGCAGTACAGTATATTGTGATATGCAGTACCTCGTCGAACTCGGTATCCACGATACGGACTCGAGTATATAAGGCTCTGGATCTCTGTAATCTAATCTGTGTAACATTATTCCCGTCTTGTGTTTTTTTATATGTTTATATATGTTTACATTTATATAAAAACGTAGGATGTAAATTTATTTCTTCAGTATCAGTTACGATTTTATCTGAGTATGCGGTACCCAGGTAGCAAAATTTATTGACCCAATATTGAGCCAATATACAGTCTCAATATTGACTGGATATTCAAATTGAACATTGGGGCAATATCTAATTTTGGAAAATTCGGTTGATATTAGAAAAATATATTGACCCAATAACAACATTATCATCAACCCAATATCAACTAAGTATTGTGTCAATATTGACTTGATAATGAAGTGTTCCCTACACAAACATTCGCTTAATACTCAATTCCTGAGAGGTTTATATTTCTAAAACATATGGCACCGATAATGATAAATTCACTAACCCAATGCTAAATATTCTGTCGCTATGGACTTCACATTGAAGTGTTCCTTAGAAAAATATAGCCATGTAAGGCCTGGAGTTGTTGCTGCTTTAGCAACCGAGTTTCAACTGCGGCGAGTGAAACCCCACCTTACTTGTAGGCTCGAACTGCTTCTGAAGTTTTGATAGGGCGTATACTCTTTATACTATACCGTTTCACTCCTTGATAATTTTACGTTTAGACGTATTAGTTTTACTGAACACAAATGGACTAGAACTGAGTTTGAGGGGTAACTAAGGTAGGGTACTACAGGCCCAATACATATTTTCTGACATCAAGTGGATATTGGTAGAATGTATTGTCCCAATAATAACTTATTTTTAACCCAGTATCAGCTAATTACTGTGTCACTATTGACTTGATATTGAGGTGTTTCCTTAAACAAATTACTCCATATTATTGGCGTACAATATCAACCCGATATTTGGGCAATAATAATTTATATTTTAACAAATTTTATTAAATTGCGAGATTTTTGGTTATTCTGAGATAGTTTCCACTTATATGAATATCGTACATATATATATACACTGTTAGTTTATTATTAGAAATAAAACTATTTACTACATTGTCCCAATAACAAGTTGATATCATAAATAAATATATACTTTTTCGATATTGTCTTGTTATTAGCCTAATATTGTAATCCAAGATTCCAATACCAGGTCAATAAAAAATTATCAACCCAATATTGGCCTAATAATTTCTTGCTACCTGGGTATCATGGATACCGAATTCCTCATTCTAACATTAAAAGATGGTCTTTACATACATTGATATGTTTGAAAAATCAGGATAGTTTCGGTTATGTTAGGATAGGTTAGGATATGTCAGGAAAGGATACCATATGTTAGGTTAGGATCACGGTTAGGATAGGTTAGGTGAGAATAGGTTAGGTAATGTTGACGTAACTCTTTCACGGGTCCACCTAGCTTAATAATTCAAACAATTTAACAGTTTTTTAACCACAAGTGATACAGCAATACATTGCTTCTTGAGTCTAGTGCAATGGACACATTCGAGTATAGCTATTTGTGGGCCCGAATAAGTTCAGCGACTTCTAGGACCTCCTATCATCAAGCTACTTTTAAAGTGTACAATTATGTTTAACCTAATTTACTTAACCTAGGGGCATACAAGACTGGTCATGTTTCAGTGCTTATTTTTTTTAGCAATGAAAGAAATTGGTAACATGAGCTAGATGGGAAAAGTATATTCAATAAAAATGATTAGGAGCATAAGATCTATATTATTATCATGGTAGATTACCTTATAAAGATAAGGAGTACCAAAAGAAAAAAAATAACTTGAATTACCTCACGTGATCAATATTTCGATAGGAAGAGGGATTCAAGATTTGTTTTGAAAGCTTTGCAAGAGCTTTTTTCACCGATCACAGCTGGGATTGCGTTCCAATTCTTAGTTCGAGTGAAGAGGATACTGTGTTGTGACCGAGATTGTGAATAAGGAAGTATGAAGTTACTTCTGTTTCGTGTTAAATGATCATGATGGACAGTTAGAGCAGTGAATAATTGTTTGATTTCTCTGTCGCCATCATCAGTTAGTGTTTTATACATGAAATTACATATGGAGATGTTGTAGGGATTGAAAAGCTTTGGTTTTTTTTTTGAGTAACGAATCATTTGTGTGAGCATTAAGTTCGAATTTCATTACCGCTCGAACGGCTCTTCTTTGCAGTGCAAAGAGCAGATTGGTTTTATTTTTATCAGTCCGTGCCAAGCTTCTATCCCGTATTGTAGACATGGTGAAATGATCGTTCGATGAAGTATTCTTAAGGCTTCTTCAGGCAGTATATTTTATACTTTATGCAGGATTCCAACGGATTTTGATAATTTAGTCCTGATATGTGCAATATGCTCTTTGAACGTCAGATGTTTATCTAATATAATGCCCAGAAATTTTCAGGAGTTAGTTTTTTCAATTTTACCATCACCAATTTCAATATGTGGAAGAGACATATTTCTCTTGTATGAGAATATAATGTATTTTGTCTAATCGATATTGAGGCATATTTTATTTGCCTTAAACCACATTGAAACATTTTGCAGCTCATTATTTATACTCTCTGCAATTGAAATTGTGGATTTTCACTTGCAAGAGTCGCAGAGAGCGTGCTGTCGTCGGCAAATAATTATGAATTATAAGAATGAAGTAGATCTAACAATGTCGTCGATAAAGATCAAAAAGAGAAGAGGCTCAAGGACCGACCCTTGCGGTACTCCATGGCTGATTGTCAGCAGTTCCGATTGTGCATCGCCAATGCCAACATATTGCTCTCGATTTGCTATGTATGATTTGAGCCAATAATGTGCAACTCCTCTGATGCCATAACAGTGTAGTTTTGATGGTAAAATGTTATTGTCCACGCAATCAAAGGCTTTTCGCAAGTCAAGATATACGGAGAAAATAAGCTTTCTTCTATCTATATTACAATAGTGAAGGATTTAATACAACCTGTGTCGTCGATTTTTTAGAACGAAAACCATGTTGTTTGTCGTAGAGAAAATATTTTTGTTTAAAATATGAATACACTTCTCTATATACGATTTTTTTGATTATTTTGCAAATAATTGGTAGTACATAGATAGGTCTACATTTATGTAATAATTCTTTTTAATTTCCATTTTGAAATGAGTGGCACATTGGCGATTTTGAGACATATGGGGAAGATACTTTGAAAAAATAATTGGTGTATTGTATTAGATATGCACGGTGCTATTATATCAGCTGTAGCCTAAAGAACTTTAGCCAAGAATGTTTTCAATCCATTTGATTCATTTTTCAGGCTGTTTATGCACGTAATTAAATCGGAGGGATTAGTTGGCGGGGAAAAGAAAGAGTTGTGTTCACGGATGCAAGTGGTCTGTAGGTTCACTAGAAACACAATCAGCTATTTTCCCCTTTGTTTACAAAAAATTGTTAAAAAGTGTAGCAATATCTTTTTTCTCGTGATATTTTACATTTTCGTGAACGACGGACTCAATCGTATTCTTTGCACTATTATTCGCTTTATAGCATGAATTAGGCAGGCGCCAAGTCTTTTTTAATATCAGATTTGTATTCAGTAAATTTGCGCGTAAAGTAGTTTTGTTTCGATGTTCGTATTTGATTTGTCACATGATTTCTTAATCTTTTATCGTGTCTTTAGATATTCGTTCTTCGTACAGTAAGGCTTGACGTTTCTTTATATTGATCACGATATTTTCTTTCGTAATTGTGCGGGTGATTATTGAACATCACTGGTTGTACATGCGGTCGTTATATTTCAGTTAAATTTTGAATTGCTTCATCAATGTTAATTGCATTATTATCCTGTTGATAGATGTCCAATGATGGCAATAATTCTGCTAGAACAGTTCGCATTGTTCCCAAGTTATATTCGTTTACACAACGATATGAAAAAGTTAAAGGTGACATTGTCCGCAGAATTTCCACGGCTTCTGCTACTACCTAATAATACCTTTGATTTATTTGTTTCGAGTCCGCTTCTCACATTTCTCTGTCACGCTCATAAGGATAGTTACAATGACCGTATATGTGATCCGAGTTTGACCGGTTCACATGAACGAAAAATATTTTTTATCTCGGATGCTGTTAGACTGGACCCTTTAAGTACGACAATTGAAATGGTTTACGAAAAAAATTCCAGGGGAAAAATTATTCTTACCCACAATTGTCAGTGAAATTGTCCTAGTGAGGGTGCTTCTAGCTCAAGCAAGTGCCTACTTCTGTATTTTACTTTAAAACATCTTTAAATCTTTGAAGCTCTATGCTTGGCAATCGAAATTTTCGACGTTGATAATAGAGGTATTAAATTTCCGAATAAATAATTAAAAAGTTTTTGCCCGAATTTTAGAAAAAACGAAATTCTGAAAAAAATTAGTGTAACTGAATAGAAAGGCTATTGAATATGTTGAACGGACCCTGTAGCATGAACTTAGAGGTAACCAATGGTAATTTACGCGTGCAGGCTTCGGGAATGTCTGAAAACTAAATTCCTGAATTATTCATGTAATTTCCCTAATTGTATCATTTGCTTCAAAATATTCCCTCACTGGTTAAATTACTTTACAATTAGTTTAGATGTCCAAAACTGGAAGAACTAGCCACCTTGGCACTGGAGTAGTCGTCTGCACCCAAAGGGTTGATGGCTATTTTTGATATGAGTTTCACCAGTGCACAAGGTTAAGAATATTTTAATCGCGGGTTCATTTGAGTTTTATGTATTGGTTATTAATTCACTTCGAATATTGAAATATATTTTTAGGAAATAATCTATTCCCGTCATTTTTGACGCGTATACCAAACCACCCCTTCACCTCACCCTTCTCGCAGTCTCCCTTCTAAAAAAGTGTCCTAGTTTTCTTGACATTGACTTAATATATATAGAGCACTTGTGCACCTAAAATGAGTGCATTAATTTACTGGTGAACTTGAACTTACGACTGAAACTGAAACCAAGACCGCCAGTGCTAAACCTTCTATCTATTCTAAAGAGCGTGACACAAAACATATAAATAAACACACGACGGTCATTCCGAGTAATATAGAAGATAAGATTTATTCAAAAATGCATCCAAATGCTGGACAATGCCCCTTTGTGAAATAATTTCTTTACAAGTGAATAATCAATCGCGTCCTGCGTGTGTGCTAGCAAACTCTCATGATAGCTTGATATTTTTGAGCTGCAACCTCTAATTGAATTAGGCTTTTTCTTTAGTGACTTCATGTAATGAAGCAGCCATCTGTCTTACCTCAAGTGTACAAGATACACGACCTGCGTCCTGTTCTCTCATGTTTTCTATTCATTCATTCAGAAAACATTATGTGGTATGTATCTGCTCCTCTTTTTTGAACAAATATTGTAAAATATTAGTAAGTCTGAAATAATGCTACAGACTCATAAACAGAGATAACCCGCACGATGAAGATGAGAACACAACATGAATCGAGAGTTGCACAGCTCGATGTATGCTGCAATCGAGTTTTTGTATTTTTTTCCACAATTTGTGGGAACTGGAAGACGATGTTCCTCTACTCAAAATGAAAAGCTCAGGTCAAGAAACACAGGGATGACGAACCTAGTCACTGACGTACCTTTAAAGAACCACATGCATTCACAAAATAAAAAATGCATTTTTGAGGTAGAGAAATTGATTTCAGTTTTTCATATATAAAACCAGACACCTGCTACTATAGTGAATCTAAATTGGAAGCGACTTCACCTTATCGGTTCTTAAGGTAACTCCTACACTTCAGCAGCAAAATGTATCACTCCGAAACATGCTACGTCTTAATTTTGTAAGTTAGAAAACAACACAACATCAATTTGTGTCGTAGTTTTGAAAATTAACGCATTTTAACCACCAGCATTTAGGAATATAAGTAAATAATTATTTGATGGCCTATGACGTACCTGAACTGTTCCACACCTGCGACCCATTGTGCGAAGATTTACAGACGCATGAAAGGTTCAATTTTGCATCCAGTGAAGTCAGTGGGATATTTGGGACTTCAAACCAAAATAATGATTGCTAAAAGTTTGGAAATTCATTTAACTAGCAGGACCCATGAAAATTTCACGGACAATGTCATCAATAAGCTAGGAGGACCCGTGAAAAAATTCAGTCAACACTACCTCCAAACTGTTAAATATATTCTAACCTGACCTATGTTAACCTACCATGTTCTAACCTATTTTGTCCTAACCTATGGTAACCAAATCTATTCTAACCTAACTTGAACCTAGGCTAGGTCCATGAAAAAACTGTCAACATTACCTAACAAACTCTTACACAACATATTTCAACTAACTACATCCGAACCTAACTTATACTAACATATCCTATCCTAACAAATTAAAAACTAAAAAAATAAAAGATTAAAGAAATAAGCATTACATAATTTTCCACTCCCCCTCCCCTCTCCCTCTCTTCCTTCCTTCTCACCCCCACACCCTCTCCCTCTCTCCCTGCCTCTCTCTCCCTCTCGTGTAACGCGCCCCGACGCGAGCCAACCCGTATCACAGATACCGCCATGATGTAGAAGGGCGAGACGCACACAGTCGTAAGCGTATCAATTTATGTGTAGATTATGCCCTTCAGAAAGTCAATCGAAAGCAAGCATCTTGAATGTACAGCGTAAGCGAAACGAACTTCAGGTAAAGAGCTAGTGAGTCTATGTATCATTTTACTTTATAGTTTCTACATTTGCCTGATGTAATTAAATAATAAAGTTAGCAAGTATTCGCTCGTTAATTAACTTTAATGACACAACAGGAAAGAAAGATATCGTAAAATAAGAGAGATGAGAGAACAATATCCAGTAAACTGGCAGCCCCGCCGTGACCACTTGAGTTAGTGAGACAATGTCTAGCGCAGAGTACACAGTCTCCCGACAACAAATCGAATGCCAGCGAGTCGTGGAAATGTCGAGTGTCATGAATCATGAGCTGAGTCATTTGACATGACAAAACTACGAAGCCATTGGAAAAGAAGCGATGTAACCATCGTACAGCACACGGCTCTGAGGACAACTGCCGCCACGACTGGCCGCTCTCTAGCAGCGCCATGTGGACTTCAGCTCATCAGTTGCGTGCCGCCATTGTCTGCCAAGTTAATTCTGAATTATAAATTGTACGCAAAATTTGAGGCTCACGAAAGTGCAGGCAAATTTTGTGCACTCCTCTTGTTAATATAGGAATGTACGCAAAACAGGAGGTAGTGTCTACGTCTGTCGTATCATTTGAGCGTCATCGCTCGTTTGATGTTTGAGTAAGTTCTTAATTCTGCAAATTGCATATGGTTATGCAGAACCATAGACAATAATAAAGATAGTCGTGTATTTCATACATATTGAAATGCAATTGGCAGTCCATGTAAAACAATTAAATGTTCGAACTTTCCTTTTCAGGTGTCGACTGGTGTACTTTGAGGGTTGCATCACCACCGCAGAGAGCGTCGAAGCTCTTGCTTCAGTCACCACTCCTGAGTCTGAACTGTACCTTACACTACGTGGTCCCCTCGACCTTAGCGCTCTTGGAGGGAAATGCGGCTGGCTTCGTGAGTCTTCCGGGGCAACGTGACCATGGCAGTAATTTGAATGTCACAAGTTTGGTGCTGTAGTTATTTTGTGCAAAGAGTTCAGTATCTGGTGAAGGAATGACTTAGGCATCTTCCTTAATGCGAGCCATAAGCTCGGTCAGAAACTTGTAACAAACTATACATACAGTATAAATAACTGAAATAGTCATGAGAAGTTGTAATCAGCTTCTCATAAGTGAAAGTTTTCTTCACGAGATACCCACAACATTTCATACATAAATCTGTCATAAAATTATAGGGAACGAACTAATTTTTGTATTGTTTTCTGTACATGAAACGACCAACAATCTCAACTACAAATTCTGATCTGAATGGTTAAGTTTCCTCAACCCTGGGCTCTGAATCTTGACTCGATTGCTAAGAAAGTAGGTAAAGTGGGAGCCACGTTCAGCATTAGCGTGGAGGGAGCATAGCCGTCTGTGAAGAGAACCAGATTTTGAGATTTCTCCTCTGTCTGTGGCATGGAGCTAGGATATACTGGAGGGAGCATAGCCGATTCCAATCGGGTTCAAATTAGCTGCAAAAGTTGGGAGACTGGGACATTGGCAAGGCCCCACACGTGAGCCAACCACAGACGCTTGGCTGAAGTTGGCTCCTCCTCGCCTCCTCACCTCCTCTACGATTCGCCCTCCCATTTTCCAAAGCAAGATTAGTACCGCCCCACAAATCGAAGGATGAGGTGCGCGTGCAAGTCGCTCTCTAATTTATTATATTCAAGGGCCTGTAATCTTTATAGTTTTCAACTCTAAATGTATCTTTGCTAGTAATTTTGATATTATAAAGTGTCCTCAAGTGAGGAAACACAATTTATTATCTTCCGGAGTCTTAAAATCCCAAATTAATGATTGAAGATTAACTCAACAGCTGGAAGAGCATTCAGCGAGCGTGTGTACATCCCAGCGTAGTCAGGAGGTAACTGGCTTCCGTGCTGACGTCACACTTGCGAGACGGCTATTGGTTATCACAGGCATAGGAGAAATCTCAAAAACTGGCTCTCTTCACAGACGGCTATGCTCCCTCCATATATCCTAGCTCCATGGTCTGCGGTAGCCAATAGCCGTCTCGCAGGTGTGACGTCAGAATGGAAGCCAGTTACCTACTGGCTACGTTAGAGTGCGCACACGCTCGCTGAATGCTCTTCCAGCTGTTCAGTTAATCGCGTCATCGTTAATGATTAATTTGGTATTCTAAGACTCCAAAAGATAATAAATTGTGTTTCCTCACTTGAGGACACTTAATAATATCAAAATTACTACCAAAGATACATTAAGAGTTGAAAACTATTAAGATTACAGGCCCTCGATTATAACAAATTAGAGCGACTTGCACGCACACTTCACCCTTTGACATGTGGTGTGGTACTAATCTTGCTTTGGAAAATGAGAGGGAGGGGTTGTAGGGAAGGTGGGTGGAGCAACTTCAGCCAAGCGTCTGTGGTTGGCTCAGAATTGTGACGTCACAGGCCTTGGCAGTGCCCGAGTCTTTCAACTTTTGCAGCCAAATTGAGCCCGATCGGAGTGCGCTGTGCTACCTCCATATATCCTAGCTCCATGAGCATTAACTCCAGCAATGGAGACAACAAAAAGTGCGGCAGCTGTACAGGCACAGCTGTGAAGCGCTGTTGCATCGTTTGGTACAGTTCATCACAGAGCTGTTGGCCTGCTGTAGGCGTCACTATCATTATGTAATGGAGACGGACAGGAGAGCCATAGAAAAAGATTGTATTAGCAATAGAAAAGTTAAACAATTTTAAATAATTTAAACAATTTATCTACCACACGAGATACAGACGTAGAATGTTTCTTACGTCTTGTACAATGGTCAAATTTGAATATAGCTACCTGTGGGCCCGAATAAGTTCAGCGGCTTCTGGGGCATCCTACCATCACGTTATTCTAAGGTGTACAATATTGTTTAACCTAAATCACTTAAGCTAGTTTCGCATTAAACTGATCAGTGAGATAATTTACTCGATATCAGATATTTCATTTTACAATATAGGTCATTTGGAATATATTAACAGTACATCCGATAAACGCTTTAACAGTAGATTTAATATCGGCGATATTACCCATGGCACATCACATTATTGGAAACAGTCATGTAGGAGACAAGATTTGACTTGGTGATCTTACACGACTAATTTTTCGATAGGAAGTGAGGCTCAACATTTCTGTTGAATACCTTGTAAGAATTACTATCACGGATCTCCGCAGGTATTGAGTTCCAAGTTTTAGTTCCAACCAAGAGGATACTGTGTTGCAGAGAACACCGTGTAGGTATAGAAATGGACGGAAGTAGCATATGTATATACTCCATATACGTAAAAAGGAACTATATTAATAGTATCTAAAGCAAACTCATGTCGCCTTGTAACACTCGCTTTGGTGACAGTTTATGGAGAGAAAACTGTGAATGGGTTTTGGTGTTGCATGGCAAGAGCTGGTGAGGTATGGAAGAACGCCATCTTGCTTACGGACCTCACGAGGAGGCATCAAAGTTATGCAGATAAAGTTTGGGTACAACAAAACCCTTGTTTGTTTGTACTCCCTGGCTCGTTACCGTCATCTCGACTGTGTTTCGATTGTTCAAATTTACCAACACTTGCCGAGTTGCTGGAATATTGACACGATATCATAAATAAGCCACCAACATTTTCAGTTCACTTTTATGAAGTGAAAATTCAGAAAATGGCCCTACAGATGTTATTACTGGCCGTTAGAATTACTTCCGTAACGTGAGGAGTTCCCACTGTAAGTTGATGCTCGTTCATGTTCCAGGGGTATGGACGCGGACTTTCCCGGTAACTGACGAAGGCGATGCACGCACTTGTTTGCCTGCCCAGCCTCTCCCATGGTTGTGGGTGATGCTTACGTCAGAGGATGATAACTGGAAGGCTGTGGCTCACACCGTCCAGACCCTCGCTCCTGCTGGCGGCAGGTCAGTCCCTCGCGCGGCTCATTTCTGAGCTGCTATTTGACAGTCCAACTATTGGAGAAACTTGGGATGCTTCCACGTTCACAGAATTCCTTCACCCTATGACTTAAGTTTGTCATGAAATTCCGAGCTAGACGCCATGTTGCAGCTAACCCATTGTAGCCTCGCTTACATTTCCTTCTAGGATGAAACACACGCTTTATCTGCCTTTCTTTAGGTGAAGAGCGGGCATTTTGTAAGTTTTTTGTACTAAAACATATCAATAGATCAGAACAATGCTACGGAAATTGGGAAATTTCAGAAATTATAGGAAATTTAACTTTGTTTGTTTATTGTACTGTCTCTTTGTCTTTCTTTATTATAGCGCTAACTGTAAACATTATACTTTTTCAGTTGTCTCGTTAAATTCTTGTTATCGTGTTATTATAACTACGTTTGTAGTAGAGATTACAGTAGAACCTATATATGCCGTGTCTAAATTTTCTTCTAACTCAATACTTGCAATAGTTAATGGCACTGAAAAGAACCGAGAAGGGGTTAATTAAGAAGAATAAGGATGATTTGAATTACCTGGAAAAATTGAAGCTGCGTAGCACTGCCAAGCGAAGAGTGAACAGCTTCAGGTTAGTAGCTTGGTTGTACGTAAAGAATCAAGTTTTCCATTTGTAAGTGAAGATCCTGTATAACGAGGAGTTAAATTTGCGTATGAATTCTAATTTATAGAAAAATTCCCGCCTCACCTCGGCCTAAAATTCTAACCATTTGACGTGCGCTGCGTTGCTCAAGTGAATGAAGTATCAGAGCGCAAACTGGTTTGTTGTCAATTGCGAAATTATGTTTAGTAAGTATTTCTTCCCTATGATGTGTAGCTAGGATACCAATCTCAAGATAGTGAGAATTGATTAACTATTTTCCTTTTTCAACGGTCCAAAAAATAACGGGCGTTTAATTGATTTTCGTATTAAAATAGGTGTCAAACAAATAAGTCAAATTTTAATAGTATAATTTCAGAATGTATTAGGCTATTGATTCCATATAGCGTACCTGAGGAATGATATGTTAATATACTATCTTAGAGATACGACAAAACTGCAGTGCTGTGTACCAATATGCACCAAGTAACGAGAAATTAAACAACATGTCACCCTCGTAAACTTTTTTGATACGTCCTGCTTCTGAAAGTATTCGCCAGAATAAGACAGTTTCGTGCTTATTTGAATTTTTGGAATCATAAATGAGCGAAAATTTCATGTTAAATTTGAAACAGAGGTGCATACCCTAGAGTCCCACCGCCACGCTTCAGGCACAGAAGCAGGTGCGACCGACGTGTGATTGGCATATGGAGAAACGTTTAAGGGACAATCGACGGTGTGTGTTACCATAATATATTAGGTTGGTCGAGGATTGTGTTGCACAAAAGTTTATGCAAGTGCACGTGGACATCTTACGTGCTAGTCGTTCAAACTTAATTGTTACTCTCTTTCTTTCCGAACCATGAATATTTTTTGGCTAAAAGGAGTGGTGTACCAGGAAAACTTTAGAGAGATTTTTTGCGTGATATTTTATCATTAACTAGGGAACAAACTCAATATAAAGAAAAATCTGATACATGTGTTCTGTGGACGTTTCGTGAGCATTGGATTTTGATGACCAGCAAATTTAGTGACAAAATCATACGATGTTCTACTTTTTGTGGGCGCTAAGACATTTGAATGCAGCCCAGCGTATTTAGCAAAAGAGGAATGTTGCTACAACGATTTTGTGAGGATTGACTCAGTGACTCACCTGAGGCCGATTCAGAGCAGTGCATTGCGTCAGTACTTCTGATTGCTACATGTTCATGGCTGCTACATAAAACATTTCATGGATGCTACGTACTAAGTGCCGTAAAAATTACGCTCATGCTGCAGCAGCTCACGCCCTCAGGGACGTTGACCGCTGCGGTTCGTTTCTGATCAGTGGAGTTGAATGACGGGATGACTGCAGCGACACGCACAGTCGCGTTGTGAGGGAAGTACTGCAGACTCGGGCAACACGTCTGTATCTCTGCAATATTTTGAATACTACGCAGAATTGCTGTAGTATTGAGCCAAGTTTTATTAGGAAGAGGCAATCCCGTTGAAGAGTAGCTATCAATTTAAAGAATTTTTTTGAGTTTTCAAAACATGAGTTAATGTTTTACTGCATACATTTTTTACCTCAAAGTGATACTACTCAAATGTATCATACCATGATTTATTCCTGTTTTCGTGGAATTAAGAAATGTCACATATAAAACTACTTTGAGGCATGAGAAGATGTTACCTCGAGCATAAAACTTCAAAACATTGACACGTAACTGCTATAGCCTCATGAGGTCTGAAATGATCATACCAGAAATCTGTTGCCCCTGACGTACTTACACACACACGGTGCGTATAGCTTGCTATGGTCTACCTTGACCGTGAGCTGCCACAGCCCGCACCTGAACTTGCAAGTGCGGCTGACGGCAGTCTGGGCCTTTATCACGGCCTGCAGTTCCCTCTCACACACACACACGATGTGAGGGCTGCCTTGAGTTTATACTCACTCACTCATTCCTGAGGGGTCATCCGTCTCATGCCTTGCAGGTACAGACGCCTGACGCTGAGCTATGTAACTCTGTCGAGGCCGGACGACGCCACGTTGGAGAGGCTGGTGGCCGATCTGCGAGAAAAGGGCATCAGAACCACAGGAGAAGGATGCACGCGCTGGGAAAGAGATGAGACGTCAGTATATTTAGTAGACAGAGATAAGCTCTCAGGCACTCATTTGCCCCCAGCCATGTGCACTTTGTTGTTCAGTTACGGTCTGGCGTCTGGAAATCTTCCAAAAGCTCATCAGAATTAGCATCCATCAGTGACTCGGAATGACTTCTCAAAACGGACGCAAAAATGTGCTCATTGCATGATGAATGCAACGTCACGAATGAATTTCTTTCTTGCCTGTGTGGCAACAAAACTCTAGTACATGAATTTTGACTGTTATAACCATTCTCCACTCCTTAGTAAACGACGTTGGCAGGCTTTTTTTTTGAGATGTGGGGCATCATAGGTATTTATAACTATTTATTACTAGTACACCCCCTTTTTTGAGAAGGGAAGGGGGGGGGAGCAAATCTCTGCTACTGGCACTAGTGTAAGGTTTTTTGATGTACGCGATCCTTCAAAAATGACGGGAATCGATGATTTCCTACAACAATATTTCAGATGTGGATTAAAAACAAATATATCCAACTCAGCAGAATCCGCGGTTAAATATTCTTTATCTCGTGCACTGCTGAAACTCCAAACAGCATCACAAAGCGACAGACCAACTGAGCTTCAACATGGCTTTGTATGGAATATCAACAACCGCTGATATTCCATACAACCAAATCTAACCTACCAATACACGTGATATTCTATACAACCTAATCTAACCTACCAATACACGTAATATTCCATACAACCAAATCTAACCTACCAATGCACGTGATATTCCATACAACCAAATCTAACCTACCAATACACGTTATATTCCATACAACCAAATCTAACCTACCAATACACGTGATATTCTGTACAACCTAATCTAACCTACCAATACACGTGATATTCTATACAACCTAATCTAACCTACCAATACAAGTGATATTCTATACAACCTAATCTAACCTACCAATACACGTTATATTCCATACAACCAAATCTAACCTACCAATACACGTGATATTCTATACAACCTAATCTAACCTACCATTACACGTTATATTCCATACAACCAAATCTAACCTACCAATACACGTGATATTCAATACAACCTAATCTAACCTACCAATACACGTTATATTCTGTACAACCTAATCTAACCTACCAATACACATGATATTCTATACAACCAAATCTAACCTACCAATACACGTGATATTCAATACAACCTAATCTAACCTACCAATACACGTTATATTCTATTCAACCTAATCTAACCTACCACTACACGTGATATTCTATACATCCTAATCTAACCTACCAATACACGTGATATTCTATACAACCTAATCTAACCTACCAATACACGGGGTATTCTATACAACCTAATCTAACCTACCAATACACATGATATCCTGTACAACCTAATCTAACCTACCAATACACGTGGTATTCTATACAACCTAATCTAACCTACCCATACACATGATATTCTATACAACCTAATCTAACCTACCAATACACATGATGTTTTATACAACCTAATCTAACCTACCAATACTCATGATGTTTTATACAACCTAATCTAACCTACCAATACACATTATATTCTATACAACCTAATCTAACCTACCAATACACATGATGTTTTATACAACCTAATCTAACCTACCAATACACATGATATATGTACATTCCGACTCCCAATCTGCTGGGTTGAGGCACCGAAAATTGTGGAGTTGATGAAGCTTGTATCACAGATACGCTCATCTCACACTGCAGGCTGGTGGGTGTGACACACACACGGACGGACGGACCTATTATTATCCTGTCATAGTTCTACTGTGGACGGCCCATCAAAAATCACAGGATTCAACATCTTTCTTGAACAAATCTTGTAGATGTGGATGCCCAACAAATATATACATCCTAACAGTACTCGTGAATGAACATATTCTTGTATTTGTGCACTGGTAAAACTTGTATCACAGATACGGTCATTATAACTATCCTTAAGAGCGTGACAGACAGTTGGAAAAAGTGGACACCAAATAAATATATGTAACATTATTTTATTAAATATATAAATAAACACACAAGGGTGTTATTAGGTTAGATATGTTAATCTTCAATCTACAACTAAGAAAGACCGTCGTGTGTTTATATATTTATACGTTTCTTGTCACGCTCATAAGAATAGATAGGAAGAAATTAGCACTGGCGGTCTTGGTTTCACTTTAGAGGTAAATTACTACACTCATTTTTGCTGTACAATTGCACTAGAGTAAGTCACTTCATAAAAATTGGGTCCAGAGGCTTATATACTCATCCGTATCGTGGATACCGAGTTAGGCGGGGTATTGTATATTACAATATACTGCGTTACAATATACTGTATGGCTTATTGCAATTCACTGTATCACAATATACTGTATTGCACATTATAATATTTGTACATACGAAAGCTCGCAGTTGCTTCCAGTAATGCTGAATTTCTATGTCTAGGATATGACACGACTGGCTATAGGTACTTCTATTGCGGGTCAGAATTACTGTACTCCAAGTGTTTATTGTTATCATTACGAGAAAAATAAGTTGCCTCTGATACAAGATCGTGCATGCAAACTCCACTGGAACGAAAATTTGATCAAGAAAGGTGTTGAATCCCGTCATTTTTGACGGCCCGTGTACACTGGCAAGTTTATACTACAGGAAGCTTACAACCAGGTTTACCTCCTGTGAGTGTTGAGCACGGCTTTCCTATCCAGAATTCTGCTGATGTACTACATAAGTACCAGGGCGGCGCGAGCCTCCGCAGTAAAGCTTTATTTTCCCAGCAATGTAACTTTCACTGATGAATAAGTTTTAGGAATAATACTAAAAGTTGGTATCATAGATACCGAATTCCTCAGCGTAACATTGAATGTTTGCTTTCTTCTATTTCTTTTTTCAAAATCTACTGTCAAAGAATCAGTGTTAAAAGTGTCGCTAATCCTTTTTATATCTAATAGCAACAGAGCAGTGTCAATTTTGTTAGCGCGGGCCGAATTAGGCAAAAGAGAAAAGCTCTCTCGATTACCGGGCGATGTCTAAGAAAATGAAGGCAATACCCAGAACCGTGCGTGTATATTTATTATGGGAACACAGGTCGTCAGTGAAAATAGCACACGGGAGAACTACGGGATCAGGACGGGTAGTTGAGACAAATAGAAAAGGGTCTAAGGAAACAATAGGATCACAGAGCGTAGGAGAGCCCCAGAAATGGAGTGTGGGCAGGAACACATGTGGCACATCAGCTGCAAGCCAAGTACACCCGCGGTCAAATGAATAAGACATACCTCTCCCTGAAGGCCAAAAGACACGAGCACTAATTAACGAGACTAACAATGGACTCACAAGGCAAGTGACACAACGCAATAAAGACGGAATGATAGCACAGAATATTGACAGGAAGTGCAATAACTGAAATAAATAAATCGGTTGAATTTCACACTATACCGACATGCACAGACACTGATAAACGAGTAACTGAGCATCTTCTGAACACTTCCACTTCGCCGATACTACACAAACAAATTAATTAATTAAAAATAAAATATATGTAGTTTATCAACTGAACAACTATGAAATGAGTTTATTCGCAGGTAAAGTTTAATAAAGTTTACTAACACACCAAGCAAGTCACGCACACAAGAACAGCATCCTAACTACAGCAAAAACGGAACTTGTCTGAGCAGATATATAATAATACACTTATATCAGCCACAGTTCCTACGTGCCGAAATTTTTTTCAGTTTTGAAGAAGAATTCCCTTTCAGTTAGGCAATTAATGATTATAGGAATTACGAGACAACAACAAAGAGTAGTAGTAAATACACGCTCATGAGGGCAGACGTTCCAGCGCCACACCCTCACAGGTCCATGAGTAACACCACCACATGACAGTTCAGAGCGACGTACTCACAGACAGGTTGAGGTGACACCTACACCAGCACCACACCCTCACAGGTCCATGAGTAACACCACCACATGACAGTTCAGAGCGACGTACTCACACAGAAAGATTGAGATGACACCTACACCAGCGCCACACCTTCACAGGTCCATGAGTAACACCACCACATGACAGTTCAGAGCGACGTACTCACAGATAGATTGAGGTGACACCTACACCAGCGCCACACCCTCACAGGTCCATGAGTAACACCACCACATGACAGTTCAGAGCGACGTACTCACAGACAGGTTGAGATGACACCTACACCAGCGCCACACCCTCACAGGTCCATGAGTAACACCACCACATGACAATTCAGAGCGACGTACTCACAGACAAGTTGAGGTGACACCTACACCAGCGCCACACCCTCACAGGCCCATGAGTAACACCACCACATGACAGTTCAGAGCGACGTACTCACACAGGTTGAGGTGACACCTACACCAGCGCCACACCCTCACAGGCCCATGAGTAACACCACCACATGACAGTTCAGAGCGACGTACTCACAGACAGGTTGAGGTGACACCTACACCAGCGCCACACCCTCACAGGTCCATGAGCAACACCACCACATGACAGTTCAGAGCGACGTACTCACAGACAGGTTGAGGTGACACCTACATTACAGTGTACACGGTGACAGTTTACCATCAAATGTGTCAATGATGTACTTGCTTAATATTAAAGGGAGTAGAATCAATACATTCAATGAAAAATCCATCTTTTCGTTTCTGCATTTTACCTAAGCGCCACACATATTTCATTAAAACACAATTAAAGAGGGCTCGAAGCGTGGCAGTAAAAAGGTTAAGAACCACAGATATAGAACCTCGAGAATATAGAAAGTAAACAACTGTGATGCGCCGCGACTTGCTGGAATAATTTTTTTTCCGGTAGTTACGTACTATTGCTGAAATTTTCAAATCAGCGCTCGGAAATTATATCGTTTTCTTAATTACTGCTCGTACTGTTACATGGTGATGAATTAACGATGTCGGATGCACCACACTGATGAGTAAACAATTATTTGAAGGTTTCCGTCGGTCTTCAAATTCCAGACGATTTTCTCAGCCGTGTATTCCAGTAGTGCCGCTGCCATGAACTTCATGTCTTGAATATACCAACCATTTAGCTCTTGCGCCTTCAACAATGCTGTAGCCTCAAAATGTTATTTCCAACTTTGACATTCACGAGTCCAAATATGTGTGAAAAAAAGTTCGTCAGAGACATGAGCTATCATCTTCCATCAAAATCCGATATTTTCATACCATTGTTTTTATTTCAAATCAAGTTTTGACCACTATTTTAACTCTCCACAAAATTGAAGTAACGTAACAACTCAATCATTAGTTTTGATGGTGGAATTTTAAACGAATTGACACACAATTAAAATTTTGTAAATCACTAATCGATGCACCCTCCTCCGTAGCAATACATTACATTTTACCAAACATATTTACAACCTACACAATTTGAACGCAAACGTTGCAATATCAAAGTGCGCTAATCTGTTTGTGAACTGGTGTGATGAATTTCCTGGTTCTGAAGCCACTTGCACAGCCCACAGCTGGAGTAAATAAATTTAGCTCAACACAAGTAGGCGAGCAAAGACTGCAGCAACAGTCGCATAAGTTACATTCAATACAACACCATATTTGCAGTGCACATAACATCACAAAACGAAGAGGATATAGACATGGGCTATAATCTCGGTTGATGTTACTAACACAACGCGGCAGTCTGACGTTATGTTATCAAGTTATGACCAGCTGAGCGCTTGCTGGCTGGTAACATTTGAGATCAAATGTATGCGCTGACGTTTCCAAACGTTTAAGGATACGATAAATTAATGTTTTCTTAGCTTTGTGAAGTGTGATACATCTCGTGAGAATTCTCACAAGTCTCTTTAACATCAAAATTAAGTTTTCAATGTTTGCACATTGAAATAATTTAAAATAGACACTGTAAACATTCTTTTTGGAGCGAAAATTTCTAATTTTTTTGTCAATCGTGGGCCACTTTGTACTGTAATTGTACCGCGCAGAATGTCTGCATGTTCATTGGTCACGAGGGGTGTGGCCCTTTGCTAATTTGGCTTGACGTATTATTGTTATATTTTTTTCAGCTATGTATAGAACTTGATATAATTTACCACAATATTTAGATTATATTTTCATGATACAAAAACTGTTTCAAGGAATTTAACCTTATAAAGACTATGTTTAATTTCATTCAATTTTCTTTTATTTCATTGATGTAGATCTTTTTCCCCATGCCTCTGCACCTTACACGTCTTTCATTTCATAAATCCTAATTATTCACATTTCTTATTCCCACACTGCCCCACATGGGGCACATTGCTTTATGCCACTACTTCACAGTTTATTTTTACGGCGTATTTCTATCGGGGTTACATTTCTCAATTTTCACCTTCCCACACGTGAAATGTTTATGCTTGACACTCGTTTTCTCGCGCCGAACTTGCAAAGATATTTTGCACACAACTGAAATTTTAATTAAGAAACGCTTCTCATGAAAATTTCTGACTATTGCGACACGAATGAAGGACCAACGAAGATCCGAGTCTTAGCGCCTCCTTCCCACTTCGATATATTTTTCCGACCATGTGTGGCAGGAGAGACCTCCTGGCCTCATCCCTCGTGTCTCTCTCATCACGTGCACGGGGTGTGTTGGTGCCTCGAGAGCGTGAGATCTGAAGCATGAATGTTACCCACAGGTCTGGATGGCTAACTACAAAACAACGAACCATCCATATAGCACGTAGCACGCAACACAAACACAACGCACCACACATCGCCTCAACACGAAATACCAACTCAAATGGTTATTTCTTAATATTTGTTCCCAATAATATTGCAACCTGATCCAACTTTCCCATAATATTCGTAGCTCATTTTATTCAAACTTGATTGATGGTTTGAGAATATTTTTCAACATAATGAAAAAATAACTTCTCGCGTCAGATTTTATAGTTTTACAAGAAGTCAACTCTTAAGCTGCGTCACTTGTGCTAGGCAAGGGAAGGCATGGCCAAGCAAATCTCAAAAAAGAACTCATTCCATTTGATTATTTTTTCTGGTACCTATCATTTCATAACGCAAAATTCAATATTTGTACATTTACAGGGACTTGTGGGTGTCCCTGTACATCCTCGACTAGAGCGCACCCGGTCCGTGAAGAGAACTTCGTTATGCCTGAGACCGTCAACAGACGTGAGGTCCCAGCTGGTGTGTGGACCCTGCCGCCGTGCAGATACATCTGGCCACACCAGGCTGCTCTTCTTCTTGTGACTCCTGTTGCCTGTACTGCTGGCTCTGGTGCTGGTCTCTGCTGCTGACTTCTGCTGCTGCTCATCTGCTGCTGCGCATTCTGCTGAGTGAACTGCTGGTCTATTTCGTGTACCTAGTTCTATCTCTTGGTAGTGTGTATCTCTTCCGGTCAAAAAACAAGTCCGAATCAGCCTCAATTTGTCCTCTCTCAAACATCGTCAGTTGTGGACGAGTCAGCTTCGATATAACCTTTCTGATTGAAGGATTGAAAAATCATGCAATGGTCTTTACTTTTGTCGTATTTAGACTGAGGAAAATTGTGAGAGACACCCAGGTTTGGATTCTGGTATGTTGAGAACATCGCTAAAGAACTGGAATGAGTTCAACATGAACGCTTCATGTCATGAGTGCGAGTGTGAGTTGGTATACTTAAATAATATAAATTAAGCTTCCTTTTTGAAGGACCGTATAATGAACAACATTATAAAATGATATATCACCATTGCGCACAGCCTGTAATGCCTCAAGAATGAAGAAGTTACGCACCGCTTCACAACCGTAAGCACAATCGCCACTGGACGACAGTGCAGGGGTCTCAGGCGCGGGGTTCAGCCCACGCTCACATTTGACAGGAACTCAGCTCACAATATAGCCTCTGTAATATTGAGAAGGGTAATTGTGCTAAGGATTACAAGTCTGCTGCTAAGTTTTTGAACAGAAGAAATAAGGATCGGTAGCCTATATCAAATATTTGACAGAATTACTGAACGAAAATCATTCGCTCATTTTGCTTAATCGTAAGAGATAGAAGTTACGGCAATGGCCTAGTTATTGTAAGTAACTAGAATGATTCTGCCTTATTATGGCCTAATTATTGTGAGTAACTAGAATGATTCTGCCGTATTATGGATTAATTATTGTAAGTAACTAGAATGATTCTGCCGTATTATGGCCTAGGTATTGTAAGTAACTAGAATGATTCTGCCTTATTATGGCCTAATTATTGTAAGTAACTAGAATGATTCTGCCGTATTATGGCCTAGGTATTGTAGGTAACTAGAATGATTCTGCCTTATTATGGCCTAATTATTGTAAGTAACTAGAATGATTCTGCCGTATTATGGCCTAGGTATTGTAAGTAACTAGAATGATTCTGCCGTATTATGGATTAATTATTGTAAGTAACTAGAATGATTCTGCCGTATTATGGCCTAGGTATTGTAAGTAACTAGAATGATTCTGCCTTATTATGGCTTAACTATTGTAAGTAACGAAAATGATTCTGCCTTATTATGGCCTAATTATTGTAAGTAACTAGAACGATTCTGCCGTATTATGGCCTAGTTATTGTGAGTAACTAGAATGATTCTGCCGTATTATGGCCTAGGTATTGTAAGTAACTAGAATGATTCTGCCTTATTATTTCCTAACTATTGAAAGTAACTAAAATAATTCTGCCTTATTATGGCCTAATTATTGTAAGTAACTAGAATGATTCTGATTAATTATGGCCTAATTATTGTGGGTAACTAGAATGATTCTGCTTCATTACGGCTTCATTATTGTAACTAGAATGATTTTGATTTATTATGGCTTCGTTTTTGTAAGTAAGTAACTAGAATGGTTCTGCCTTATTATGACCAATTTATTGTAGGTAACTAGAATGATTCTGCTTTATTATGGCTCAATTATTGTAACTATAATGATTCTGATTTATTATGGCCTCACTATTGTGAGTATCTAGAAGGATTCTGCCTTATTACGTCCTAATTATTGTAAGTAACTAGAATGATTCTGCTTTATTATGGCCTAATTATTGCAAGTAACTAGAATGATTCTGCTATATTACGAAGAACTGTTCCATATTATATAAGTGAGGTAACAAACTCCAGCGAGTAAGCTCTTAAAAATGCAAAGTTGTGCTCTCATTCTGAACCAAATGTCTGAACTTGGGTTCCAAAGTGTGAGGTCGACGTTAACGTGCTTCGGTGGTTCTCCCCCACTCCTCCCCCTGGTTTTTATAAAACCGCATTGCATTGAGCGAGAGTCAAAATCATAAAATCTCCCAATTCTCTTGCTCCAACCATCTCCTAACACCACTGAAATCATGTCATCAAACGCTCCTTCTGGAGATGAAATTTGAGGGGACGTTTCGTGCGCGCACATAAATAAAAAATTGACGCTCGCCATCATTTCGCACCCCTGCATAATGTGCAGCTACTGCCTGGCTGCCGAGTTTACCAGCTCTCAAATTATGCATTTCTCCTCTGCTTTTATTGTACGAGAATGGCGGTAGAGCCTTTACTGAAAATCTTCTTGTCTTCACTAGCGCTCGTGATTGAGGACGTGCGATGTGACTGGAACATAGAATTAATACAATTGAACTATGCTAATTTGCGTCTATGTTTCTCCTGTCGTAGTCGTAACGCAACTCAAACAAGATATTTGCCTTGGGAAATTTTGGTTTGGAACTTTTGAAAATTACAGGTTGACACACAAAACGGAAACATTTCAACAACTCAATAAAACCACGAGTGATGGAGGGAAATGTTCCAGTCACACTATTTAAGACCATAAAACATGTCATTCAAGAAGGAGTGATGAAATTTTCATTTTTTTAAATTATGTCCTGTAGATAGCGTCCTCTTGTATGCATGCACTCTTGTAATCTGCTGTTGAGATTCTTCATTGACCGTTACAGCATCTAAGCTGGGAAACTGTGAGTTTTATCCTCATTTCTTTTTTTAAGTCATCCTCAGTTCCTGGTCTGGTTGCGTACACTTTACCCCTGAGATAGCACCTCAAGAAAAATCACAAACGGACACATCAGGCGATCTAGGGGACCAGGGAACGTTACCGAATCCTGAGACCATACGGTTACCGAACAATTCTCGCACAGCCCGCAATGATTTCTTGCGGTGTGTGATGCCACTCCAGCATGTTGAAAATAAGTTTAACGAGCGCGAGGAAAATTCTTTAATTCAAGTGTAAGGAAAGATTGTAACATCTCCACGTAACGATTCGCAGTGACAGTGACTGAGATCCCCTGTGCATTTGAGGAAAAATGAGGTCTGATTATCCAAGGCAATGACGCAGCACACCTTACTGTCACTTTACGACATCAATGTTCTGTGGAGAACGCGCACATCTTGGTCGTCCTGTTGGGTTCTTCTTTAGGGCAGATCCTGTCTCTTCAAAGTTATTAATAGAACATTTTATCGCGTGTTTTGATGGATGAACACCATGACGTCCTATGTTGTGACAACGTCGGAACTCCCTCTGTACAGAATTATCACCGTTTTTATAAACATTTTATGGCTAACTCACACTTTTGCACGGTCTCGCAGTGCTGCCTCTGGCTCATGTCTGCCCATGTGCACTTCTCAAATTTCCGTTTTTTGACACCCGCACTAAAAAAGTTCATTTCATTTGACCCTATTGGTTTTAACATACTTATGGAAATTTCTCTCATTCAAAGGAATAAAGTTGAGCTCACTGATAAGTAGAACTCCCTCCGTGTTAGGATTTCCAGCACTGTGAGAGTAGCGTCTGGTTATATACGTTCGGCATCAAGAAACCTCATTAGTTTTGGATGCAATAATTTACTATCTAAAATTTTCGGTTTCTTCAGAAGAAAATGCGGGATAGATCATTTTGCAGAGAGATTATTTTGCCTACTTGCATAGTTGGTAGGATATAAGCCAATTATGCTTTAGTAACAATAGTTTCCGGCCGTTCTCCCGGCTGATGTCTTGTCCAATGATGCCATAAACTCTATGCCTTCGAATACCTTCACTACATCGCATAAGCAGGTGGCAGTGTGGAGAAATATAGAACATCTGCACAACACAGCATGGACAGTGATGACAGTACTATTAGCATTACTCCATTGCGGGGATGAGTGAAACCTCATTT
This sequence comes from Morinoia aosen, assembly GCA_030386875.1. Classification (NCBI taxonomy): domain Eukaryota; kingdom Metazoa; phylum Arthropoda; class Malacostraca; order Amphipoda; family Talitridae; genus Morinoia; species Morinoia aosen. Next base: position 51,296,070 of record CM059576.1, on the reverse strand, counting down.
TCAAACCGTGAAAATTCCCTTTACTCTAAAAGAAAAAAAGCAGTTACCATTTCATACTCAAACAACGGCCAATCCAGACCAACGCAAGTTAACAAAATTAATACCTCCAGGCCAAATATATATATATGTCATGTGTATAGTATATTGTGCAATTTCTCCACTGACTCTTTAGTGTTCGGTGCTTTGCGTAGTCCAGGAGCTGCTGCAACTAATTATCAAAAAATGCCACTAATTGCTCAACATGGGTTTGAGGACTTACACAGTCATTAGACAGGAGAATGCAATTTTAACCTTCAAACAAGCACATGTTATGACCGGCGACTTGAATTAGAATGTAATTACCAGATGAAGTCAAATCTTATTTTGAATATGAACTGATTTTTATAAAACCTTGTAGCATGAAGTGTTGGTTATACTTTTAATATGAAGGTAACTGCCCATGAAGAAAACAAATTCATCAATGCATATCGATTAAAAGTATATATATGTATTTTACACGAATATACGGGATGGTTAATAAATACCGTAACAACTTCAAATGGAGAACTGTTGAAGGATGAGAACCTATTTCTAGCCACCTGCATGAATACTTCTACATTGACACGTCGACTACGAATTGGTGCTTATGACTACCACTAAGTGCAGCAGTTGGAGGAAATAATGGAAACACCTAGGAAAATCAACAAAGTGTATTATAGTATATGGAGTAGGTCTACTTTTAGAGGCAACTACAGCCTCAATTCTCCTAGGCATTGGTTCATACCACTTGTGAATTGTTTCCAAATAAAATTTTAGTTAATTCTTCAGTTGCAACACCCTCCACGTGTTTTAGACAATGCTGGCGGAAATAGATTTCTAACTTAAAGCTCTTTACCCGACCGTAAATGCTCAATAACGTTGAGGTCTGGAGACTGTGGTGGCCAGAAGAGATGCTCAACTTCATTAAAATTATCATGCACATCGTACGAGATCTACACACTTTTTGCAAACACAACAAAATTTTGAGAACTTAACGAATCATCTAAGTATGCTTGATTCAGTATTTGCGGTAGTTTTGTAATTTTCTGCCGCCGGCCGAAAGGAGGCGAGATGGCCGGGTGTCAGGAGATGAGGAGAACATATCGTAGAGAAATGTGTGTGGACGCAAAAGAAATTTGACTTATCTCTGGACATGGACGCAGTGGAAAATAAATATTAGCATCGACGTACAAGAAATTATATTTATGTAAGGACACAACAAGCATTTTTATTAAAAAATTAGAAGAGAATCCCATTCCTCACTAAAACATTTCTTCTTCGGGCTTATTAAGTAACCCAAATATGCTTGGGGTAGAAAATCAGAATAACTCTTTATAAACAAGGATACTTGTGAAATTCTTTAGGCAGAGACAATGAAGCATTCAACCCTATAAAATGAAGTATTCTGCCTTATGAAATGAGTTATTCAGCCCAACATAGACCTAAGCTTCCTAAAATAAAGAACACACAGGCAGCTATACTCAAATTAATGTGTCCGGTGTACTGGACTTGAGGTACAGTCTACTTCTGTACCGCTTGTGGTGAATAAATTGTTTAAATTGACGTACGCTGAGTTGTTACATAAATATTCAGAGCGCTAAGTGCGGCGGGTTACACTGAAGTTCAATACTCAACTCAAATTTGAGGGATTTTCAGAGATCAATTTGGAAAAGAACGAACTTTAATTAAATAGATCGCGCCTTCATTTAATTTCCACTGATTATGTATGAAAATTGAGTCAGTGACTGCTGGTCGGTCAGCAACACTTTGAAAATCCCACAAGTGACCACCGGTGGGTCACGTCGTACTCAAGGTATTGAAGCTGCCACGGACTCTACCAACTCACCTCACACTGGGACACAGTCATCAGCAACAGCGGCCATGCAACTAAATATTTAATGAACATGGTTGAGATTATGTGCTAGTTTAAGCCTTCTCAACAAAGGTGTTCCAGAGAGAGGAAAGATGAAGGCACGATTCAATATCGAGTTCCGGAACTGGGAATCAATGCACAAGGTGATCCAACACAAGACCTCCTGCGTTTAGAAACACTAGGTTAGGGAGGAAGTAGATGAAATAAGATAAAAGTGGAAGAATAGAGTAATAGATACTGGAAAACACTGCAAAGAATTGAGAAAACAACAGCCCCAAACCGAATGAAGAACACCATTTCGAGAAAAGAAGCTACCTAACTCTCAGCTCGGGACCATACACTTTTCCCTCAGGAGTGCCAATTTCCAGCTGGCAACAACAAGCTATGCCACCACACAAGGACCGCTTTTCATTTAATGTATTGGAGACTTTTTGAAACTCTTTTTCTTGCCGTCACCATTGTCCAGTTCCCTATTTGTGCATTGCAACAAAGCTTAACTCTTGTCAATTTATCGATTTGCTTTATTATAAATGACAGAGGAGTAGGCAGTCTATACTATAATGAGAGCCGCGTCCTTCTGTCTGTCCGAAGCCGGTCTGTACTGTATGATGAGCGTATCTGTGATACAAGCTCCATCAACTCCACAATTTCGTATCTGTGATACAAGCTTCATCAACTCCACAATTTCGTATCTGTGATACAAGCTCCATCAACTCCACAATTTCGTATCTGTGATACAAGCTCAATCAACTCCACGATTGGAGGGCAAATATGCAGAGTGGCCTAACCCACAAAATCCTGAATTTCAGGCTAGTGATAGGCAAAGTGGGATAAGCGACAGCGTTTCTCCTATATGCTGAACAAGGAATAGCTCAGTTGCCTAATTAGGCCACTCTGGCTCAAACCGAACGTGCGGGGCGTCCTGACTGGCTGTGGCATAACCGCAGCAGCAAGTGCATGTTACCATGGCAACGATGAGCTGTTGCACCACAGTTCAGAGTTGTATCATGCGTGCAATGCATTGTTTTGGCGGCAAGCTCATTAGCAAGGCTGCCGAGATTGGTACGTTGGTACAAAGTTGGTACGATCAGCTCCAAATGTCGCTTTATTGAAATTGTCGTACATCTGGTGCGAAGGTAGCCTGAAGCGGCAAAAATTGGTACATTTTAAAGATTTTTATAATTGAATTAAGAAATTATGCCTTACCGAGAAATATTAGCTTTATTTTTGCTAGTAACAAAACTTGTCTCGTTCATGAGAGATAAATTCAACGGAATGTGTATTTACATAAAGTTACGCAACGCGTTTGATACCAGTTTTAAGTTTAGAACTCTTCACATCGTCATCCGTGTCACGCGGCATTTCTACAGTCTGAAGTTTTATATGTACATTTGATATACAAATAGAGTTGACTTTTTTTATGCAATGCTAGTTATTTTAACTGCTAAAATTGTTTATCTGCGATGTCGTTACGCTGACTCAGACTAACAAGCATTACGGTGATTAGTAGGCTTGATTTGCTTTGCACTCGTTGCATTTTGGTTCTGTTTCCGAACGCTCGCTATGGCTTTTTCTCCGCCTGATTTACTGTCAAGTGTCAGTGAGAGTCAGTCCGATGCTGTCACTGAGTTGAGTGAGTTCCTCATGGCATTTGGTCACGCATTGATTTGAAAAATACTATTTGCTAGCTTTCTATTGTTCTTTGATTAATAAGCGTTGAGAAATAATGAGTTTTAAGAAAGTGAATATTGAATATTCCTCCGATAGTGAGGACAGTGATGTTTGGAGATAGAGACAGAAAGTTAGAAATGAACAAACAGTTTCATTCAAATTACTGACGGATGAGAAATATTCATCGTGGCAACAAGTCAGCAAATTTAACTCAAGCAAAAAGTATTGCAAATTGTGCAATTCTGAGAGAGCCAGCAGTTTAAGTAGACACAAGGAAACTGATGAGCATAAAAGCAATGCGAAGGCTGATTGCAAATTGATTAAAATCTGATCTTATGAGAAGTGAACCGTTAGATCACCAAAACAAAGTAGCATCTGCAGAACTAAAATTGTGTGGCTTTATTGCCGAACATTACCTACCCATTGCTCTTTTAGACATTTTTCCTGAACTTATTTCTATGGTATGCTCTGACTCAAAATTTGCCAAAAACATCAAGGGAGCACGAACGAAAAAACTAGCAATTTTTCATGTATAAAAGGTTCTGTAGTTTTAAACAGCCTTGTATTTAAACTAGACGAGACGAAGTTCTCCCTTATTAATGACAAAACCACAGATGATTCGACGTTCAAGTAACTTGTTCTCCTGGTTACGACTATTTTCATATCTGCGTAAATTGCATTATGAAAACTTTTTTGTTAGTGCCGGTGAAGAGTCACAACCAAACACAATTGAATCTTCGGAGAAGTAATACATTTCATTACACTTTAAATTACCATAGAGTGTGTAAGCCTTTATTTTGTTGTACACTGGGAATCTCACCTAAGCGTGCAACCTATGTAATGAACAAGAAAGTGAAGGCAGGAATTGTTTCGCTACATAAAAGAGGCAAGCATGTGCCTGCTAACAAAAATTTTACCTGAGGTTGAAGAAAAAGTGTCAACAATTCTTGACAATTTATTCCCAAAGCACAAATCCCACTAAATTGATAGTCCTACATTAAATTCCAGACCTGATCTTACCTACCGAAAAATGCATTCGTTTTAGACGGAGAGAAACCTGATCATCACGTCTGCTCATTCGTTTTCATGACGGAGTTCAAAAAATAAAACTTAGGAATATACTTGCCCAAAGAAAGACACGCGTGCGAGATAAGGTGAATACAAGAAGATAGATAAAGCAAATTTAGCTGTTGAAGAAAGAATAACTAGGTATAGAAAAAGACCACATGGAGCACATTCACGTGCTGAACTTGTGAGTGACAGAACAGAAGAGGAATGCACTTGACAGAAGAGGAATGTCGCCAGCCTAGTTCTCGCCTACTGTGCTACACGTTTGACCTGGAGAAAACTCAGCCGATTCCTTACCTCAACACTTCTGGTGCTCTTTATTAGAGGCAAATGTGGTTATACAACCAAGGAGTATATATTACAAGGCACGATAAGGGCCACATTTTGGTCTCGCTAGATATTGAAGCGAAGCAAGGAAGTTGTGAGATCGTTTCATCGGTTTTAACTTTCCTACAGAAAAATCATCTTCATAACTACGAAAAAATTCTTACATTTTCAGAGAGTTGAGGAGGACCAACCCACAATAAAAACATTGTCGCTTTCTTCATGTTTATCTTTATAAGTTCGCATATAATGCCTCGCCTTTAACTTTTCTAGGGAGCGGCCATTCATTCCTGCCTATTGATGCAGATTTCAGAAGAATAGAATCTACCAAGAAAAGGAATGTTAAAATTCATGCTCTCAGCGACTGAACTACTTCCATGCAAATGTGCAAATTTAGTCACTCACATGAAGGACAAGTTCATCGATGTCCCAAGCTTTAGTCATGCTTTGAGTTTCGGATGGTCGACATAGAAGAAAATAAATTCCGCTGGTTGAAACTGAAATGGCTGAAAGTATCCCAGAAAAACGAGTGCTTGCAGTACAAGTATTCAAGCGATCACCACGAGGAACTTCGTATCATTGATTTCAGCAATGCAACAAGCTTTCTGAACTGAAAACCATCCCTGAGATCCTGAAGCTCCTGTATAAAGAACCAATCAAGCTTTCATTCGAAGAATTCGAAGACCCTCGAAACTTAACTGCTTACATACCATCTCATATTGTAAGTTTTTTCACCTATCGGCCCCACGAAATCAGAAGAAAGAAATTCAACTTTGAGTGTATTCTGGATGAAGAAACCGAGGAGAGGCTGATACACAATGCTGCTCCATCAATGTTAGAATATAATTAAATTTCTCCTTCATGTACATTACAAATATCATCATGCATACAGAAAAAGTTTTTTGTACTAGGTAAGAATATGTTGAATATCACGTCCATCTTATGCACACAGGAAAAGGTTTTCTATTAGGTGAAAATTTGTTGATTATCACGTCCATCTGTTGCGCCAGCAGTTGCTGAATTAGTGTTTAAACGCCTGCATCGGGACATATAGGCCCATGCTGAACATATTCAACCTAGCCTAATACAAAAATCCATTACCTGTGCTCGTAGTGATAAAGAGTGTTATTTTTTTGTGTTCGTCACAAATGTACTCTTCTATTTTTTGTTTTCTTTCGTTTCTCTACGCAGATTTTTTCTCCAATTAGCCACAGTTAATGTGAATATCGGGATGACGACATTTGAGCGTTGCATTTTGTATTTGATGTAGATTATGATAAAATACTAATTAATTATTTATTTATGCTATCTTTTGCCAATCTTCGCTGAGAAATGATTTAATTTATGTTACAGAGAGAGGAGTAACAAAATATTTAGACTGTGAGACCACTAAACGTGTCTTGAACCACTGAAAACATTTTGTTAGGACTTTGCTTGTTTTGTGTGTAGATAATGGTGGATTTCAGTATTGGGGTTTCTATAGCTAAAACCATGCAATAATAGATTTATAATTTTAATTCTGACGTAACCTGTCGTTAGAAAGAAAAGGTACGATTGTGTTCACTATTCTGTGCATTAAAATATTGTAAATAACAAACCAATGCAATTATTTGTACTCTTTTTGCTTGTGCATACTTGGATGAATGCCAGGCTTTCCTCTCAATGTCTTGCATACTTTAGTTAAAGTTAGGATTTTTCAGAAGTTCTCTGATCTGAGGTCCATCAAAAATACCAGCTGTCGGTTTGGCTTCACTTACGTGTGGAAATTCCTGTTTCTGGAAAACAAAAGCTCTCTGTCCAGTGCTTTCACAAAATTTTTCATTAGGCCTAACTTTATTTCCAGAGGCGGCAATAGAATCTTCGCCGGATTTACGAGCGAATGCGATACAAAGTTGTGAGAACCTGGTTCCAAAGTACATCTTGCTGGCCATTTGTGTTGAACATAGTGCTGCTTGTCTGCACGGCTGCCCCTCATTCACAGGAAACAGGGATACTTGGTGTACCCGCCTTGTAGTCCCAACACTATGGACACCCTACAGTGTTACCATATCGACCACATATAATACCTATGCAGTCTGTCTGATTTTCTGTTTACTAGAGTTTTTGCAGAAAGAATGACTAAAAAATCCTGAAAAAAAAATTAATAAAGTCAGAGAAAACAAAATCCTTCAGAAAACACATTATTTATTTAAAATAATTTTTTATTTTAAATTTGAGATAGAATAAAAACCTGATCTGATTGGGCAAATTGGATTACATTTCTGACTTCAGCATGCAAAAGCCATGTAGAAACAAGCAACAAAACCTAAACCTCAAAAATGACGCAGACCAGTGTAATCTAATCAGCTAATATGGTTTACAGTCTTTACACATAATAATAATTTTATTGGTGAAAAATTACATACAATATTTATGAGGAAAAGCGAACAAGGTGGATATCAATATTCCATGAAGAAAGCATTAATGTGCTGTTTAGGCCACTCTGCCCCAAAACGCATGGTGCAGTGCAGCAAGGCAATCCATGCAGGCTGCTGGTTAGGCCACTCTGCCTGAGAGACATCTACGCCGCTATGAGGTGAAATTATCACTTAGCCCACTCTGCCAGTTTTGACCCCTGATTTGTGGGTTAGGCCACTCTGTATATTTGCCCTCCAATTATTGAAGAAGAGTGGAGGGCCTTTGATCTTAATATCATTGAAAAATTAGCAAACAGCACGCCAAAGCGCATCAAAACAGTTGTGTAGACGCGTGGTCAACATTGCAAATATTGAGAATAATTACTTTTCAGTTTAAGCGATCGTACGGGGTGGTTTTAGGTCCAGTGACCGAAAGTGAGATTTTTGCGTGAAAATGTTCACCAACCGTTTCTAAATCGAGCAGTCCAAACCGGAATGTTGTGCGACTTCTCTAACCCCCAAAAAACCCCCGCTAAAACCTCCTCCCCGTCACCCCTCCGCAGTCCGGATGCGCAGCAGCTCAAGCACCGCCTTCAGTACACGTAATGTAGCTCTGATTCGTCGCAGTTTTTTTGTTCGCTCTATTTTGTCACGGTCGTAAGCTCTAATTCGTCGTTGAAAGTCAGTGTTTGTTCAGACTGTGTTGAGTGAGGTTGTGCATCTTCGCGCGTCCAAAATGGGTCGAAAATCTGCTGCTGCTCAGAGCCGCGCGAAAAACTTTCTAAAGCGGAAAGAACCGCCTCAAGAAGAACGTCTGAGTGGCTTGAATAAACGGAAAAGATTATCCGGTGTTGATAAAGAAGAATTCAACAATAATAATGGTGCTGCAACTCAGAGAAGTTGTATGCCGGAGAGTGCGCTGCAGACATTAGCTGCGCAGGTGCAGTGCATTGGAGGGGGGCGGGGGGGGTTTTGCTGCAAATTTCGAAATTTTATAGGCTATGCCTGTTTATTCGAATGCTTCAAACGTGCTATGAATACCTCAATGCTTATTTAGAGCAGGAACTATTTTTTACCATTTTTCTAAAATTGAGCCGTTCGATCCCATAGTGACCGGAACTTTAAACCCGATTTTCTCGTAACGCACGTTTTCAACACTTCAAGTTCAATTTCTCCGGCTGTTTTCATCGCATTGAGGTCATCTTTTGTGCATCACCGAGAGCAATGTAAGTACTATAATATGTAGCATTTTGTTTTTTGATAAACTTTAAAATATTTTTTTAGGAATTTTTTTATGAAAATAATCGATAAATTTTTTTTAACATTTTTTCAAATTTTAGTTTGAAACTGAAACGAAAAACTATCCGCTACGTTTTGACCGCTGTTCATTGTGTATCACGAAGAAAAAAACCATTCGTCTCTATCTGCATTATTGGCTGAGAAATTAGCCGTGGAAAAAAATTTCGTATAGGGGGGGGGGGGGTTTTGCTGCAAATTTCGAAATTTTATAGGCTATGCTTGTTTATTCGAATGCTTCAAACGTGCTATGAATACCTCAATGCTCATTTAAAGCAGGAACTATTTTTTTTTTATTTTTCTGAAATTGACCCGTTGGACCCCCTTAACAGGTTATTAAAAATTTTTTGTAGCAATGTATGTTTTTATTTATCCTTTCTTATGTTGTCCGGAAGCAAACAATTAAAACCACGCAAGAATATACCTTAGTTTAACGAAAAAGTAGAAAATTTCCTTTTTCCCAAAATCATTGGCCACACCTGTATGCACAAGGGTGTCTCCGCACAGAATCCCGCGTGCACAGAAACAGTAAGTTAAGACGGAAGGTTATGAAGCAAGATAACAGTTGAAGAAGAAAGTTAGGGGTGCTGAAACACAGGACAGTAGGGCAGTAGTCAACCGAGAAAAATATTCCTGAAAAAAACGAAAAACTTTGTATTTCAACGCTGAGAAAGTCTACCTAACTTTCATCTCAGGACCACACATCTTCTCCCTGGGTGCAGCAGCAATCTTCATAGATACAATTGTAGTATCCCCCTGAGGGGTTTGTGGGTGTCATTAGGCATGTAAATCCAAGTAATGGACACACAATAATGAAAGTAATGCCACAGATGCATTCTTAGAAAATCATTCGAAAAAATTCAAATTACAGGCAAAATTCGAAACCCAGATATCTGTAATAACATAAGGCAAAATTCATCACCTGCTCTCAGTAATAACATAGGGTAAAATTCATCACCCTGCTTTCAGTTAAACTTACGGCAACATTCGAAACCCTGCTTTCTGAATAGGGCAACATTCAAAACCCTGCTTTCTGCATAGGGCAACATTCAACACCCTGCTTTCAGTAATAACATAGGGCAACATTCAACACCCTGCTTTCAGTAATAACATAGGGCAACATTCAAAACCCAGCTTTCAGTAATAACATAGGACAACATTCAACACCCTGCCTCCAGTAATAACATAGGGCAACATTCAACACCCTGCCTCCAGTGATAACATAGGGCATCATTCAACACCCTGCTTTCAGTAATAACTTAAAGCAACATTCAAAACCCAGCTTTCAGTAATAACATAGGGCAACATTCAACACCCTGCCTCCAGTAATAACATAAGGCAACATTGAACACCCTGCTTTCAGTATTAACATCGGGAAAAATACACAATTCCCACATGCGGCTACAGTCTCCAACACCGGCAGGCCGCAACCGAAACGATTTCTGTAGAAACGAAACAGTTTTCTGTAAGCTACAGAAATTTTGTACGGTCACATTGATAAAAATGTCAATAAATTGTTCCAGCCAAAGCAGACCCAGGAAAAACACAACATAAATCTCATTGGAAGACGCCTAAATAGGAGTAATACTTGTACTTTAATAATATCGAGCACCAGCAGCCCTGTTACCGACGCTGCTTTACGCACTGCGGTACGAGCTCTTATAAATGAGTCTCTATCTCTCCGATAAGAAACGAAGTGAGAAGTTGAAGATTTGTGACATGTCGACGCAAATGAAACTTAGTTTTGGGACCATTAAGTGTGTTTTTTTATCGCAAACATGCATGAGAAAGTCGCTCATTTCAGCTCTGCGTCGCATGCAGGGTAGGTGACTGAGGTTTTTGTGAAGGAACGCTCACGGCTTTCAAATATCAGTGGCCAGAGTGAGTAAACACTGTAATACGTGGTTTTGAGTGAGATCCTTTCAATTCCGTTTGAGATCTAAGATACTTGTTTTATCATTTGTGGAAATAGTTTTTCACACTCATATGATGCATACATCCCTGTAGTGTGACAAAAAATTGTAAATTAATTTCTGGTGGAGCGAGGAAAACTTACATCGTATACTAAAATGAAGAACGAAATAAATTGTGAGTAATTCTAAATTTTCTGATAGTTTTCCAGTGTTGTAAGGTTTTACCTCGCAATAAGAGTGCTGTCAGGTACAAGTTCAGTTTACACATGTGTGCTAGGAGACAAACTCTTAGCGGTGAATGAGGAATTGTTATCCAACAACCCAAATACAAAAGTTACCACCCTAGTCTAGCCAGGGTCTCTATTATCGCCAACTGAGTTAAGCATTACCTCTGCTTTAACGCTTTTATCTTTGCCTAATTATTACGCAAACACTTTCTTCATGTGACGTTTAAACTGCCTAAGTCAGTAACTAAGGTTATAAGTAAAGTTGTGTATTGGGTGTGCTACGTGCTCATCCTTCCTACATGAGATATGTGTTCTGTAAGAGTTTACGGCGTGGAAGATATCGGAAACTCCTCTATTAGCTGCACTCATTTTTTAGGAACTTTTGGGTATATACTTTGGAATCAACTTGCGACAGCTTGTCTATTCTTCCTTTTTTTTTCCTTCTTTGTTCATGCGGTTTTGGTTCACTGGATTGGCACAAGCAGTGAGTTGTGCGTGTGCTAGAACACTTGATGACGAACTCTTCTATTCAACTTTGTTTTAATCCACTTTGCATGGCTTAATTTAACACGACTGGTCTGTCGGAACTATGGAAGTTAAAATAATGATCGCTGTAAGAATTTACCGTATTCTTAACAAACAGTTGAGTAGTAGGCATTTTATTGTCATCAGCGTGAGTGTGACGCTGTATTGCAATTCAGGTGGAGCAGTGGCACAGCCAGCCTAAAGTTTCGTGGGGGCGGGTGTTTAGGCAATAATTATCAGCAATCTTATTATTTTACTGAAAACGATGACTGAAATTAGCACCCAGCTCAACATTCCAGGGGGGAGGCATGGCCCCCATGCCCCCTCCCCCCCGGCTGTGCTACTGGGGCGGATTGAGGGTAAGTTGCAAGCCCTTCTAACAGTCGCTACTCTCGGATATAAGAGTAAATTATTGGTGGTTATTGTTCTGATATTGAATAGTGGCATTGTATTTAAGGCCTTTAAATTAGAAACGAAGGTCCCGATCAATCCACCGAGGAAAAATTGGGTCAGTTCAATTTTCTAACGTTATGTATTTTCAAGCAAGAAAATGGTTACTACAGACTACCTAACGTCGCAGTGTGAAGAAAGTAATTACATAACTTGGAATACCTTCTTAACTAGCCAGTACTTAGGAAATGGTAGGAGTGCAACGAAACTACAGAAAGAATATTTTCCGACGTAAGATAAACTCAGTATTCCTGATACAGTGAAACGTGGCGTTCTATTTTACTTTGGCTGTAAAATTGCATCATATTCGAGAATAATCGATTTCAAGTCAATGAATTTGGCAGTAATTATGTGACATATAATTAAATTATAAAATTTGACGATAAATATGACATTATTAAACACGATTCAATAATTAAATGGCCACTATCAATATTAAACGAACCTTATATCGCCACTGAAGTAGAAAAAATAATTCATATTGAAAATGAACATCCACCAGGTTTTGAACATCACATCCAGAGTAAACAGCACAAAGTAGACAACTTAATTCAGTTAAAATTGACCGATCGCTGCAAAATGAGTTAATCATTGGTTTTGACGCGACTTACATTCATGGCACTTACAACTGCAGTAATTATTCTCTTATGCAGTTCCTCTCCTGGTCTCATATATCAGATTTAAATAAAGCATTTGTTCGTCTAACTTCCTCCTCAGAGCGACACTCCCTGCGATGGAGGGCTACGTCAGCATCCCCATGGAAGAAAATGATACCCCAAGTTCTGCCCCAGGCTGCGGGGACGGGTGAGTAACATTGCGCTGCTCTGCACCACACTCGTGCGGCATAAATTAGTTAAATGGACTTCTCATGTACCGCACGCTTTGTCTGAACATGAAAGGATAACCTCTTGCTTTTATGTTCGCCGTAATCTTCTAGTTTCCAAAACTTTTTTTTAACGTTAATAGCGTTTTTGATAGTTTGCGCTAAAGTTTCCAGTAGTTTCCAGTTATCGAGTTCTTGTTCATTACACTTCTCCAACTTTGTTTAACATGACCGGTTTATTTAAACTTAGAAAGTTCACATTATGGTCTCTCCAAGAATTCAGCGTATTCATTAGAAGCACGAGAGGAGTAACTGTTAAGGGTCTCATAGTTATTCTATCCCTCAGCTTCGTTAAAACTCATACCCCAGCGCTCACACCACTACAGTGTACGCTTGTGTGCAGGGAGGCAGAAGTAGAACTGAGTAAACTCGAAGCTGCAATTGAACGAGCGGACTTGGTTGAACTCGATGCAATACCGGCGACACATCCAAGTCCCAATGAAGAAATAAGGAAGAAAAATCTGCTCCACAAATTAGTGTCCTCAGAGAGGAAAAAAATTCCTCAACTTGTCGATGCCCTACTTACAGTAGTGGATGACGAAACTCTTTTTGAACGCGACAACGAAGGCAGAACTGCTCTTCATTTGGCTGTAAAACACGACCGGTGTTCTTCGTCATTTATTCGAAAGAACATTGCGACTCTCGATCAAATTGATTTTGATGACAATACTCCTTTGCATTACATGACGAAGTATGACAGAATCACAATCTGTAAGAAGGCCAATAAATTTATCTCGGCTTAAGTGATTAATAAAAGAAACAAAGAATCACTCTCGGCAGTGCATTTGGCAGCCATGGGACGTAATCCCGAAATCTTGAAAATTTTCATAGACCTTGGAGGCGATGTAAAGGCCAAAACTGAAAAGAAGTTTACTCCTCTTCATTTTGCGGCGAAGAGAGGGTCCGTGAAGTGCGTGCAGCATCTCTTGCAGACTGTCGCCGCAGCTCCCACAGATACTGCCCACCAGGAACAACAATCGACCGGTACTGATCTGGAACAGCCCTGGACCAGTACTGACCTAGAACAGCCCAGGATCGATTTTGACCTGGAACAGTCCAAGACCAGTACTGACCTGGAACAGCCCAGGACCAGTACTGACCTAGAACAGCTCAGGACCAGTACTGATCTAGAACAGCCCAGGACCAGTACTGACCTAGAACATCCCATGACCAGTACTGACCTGGAACAGCCCAGTACCAGTACTGACGTTGAACAGTACCTGGACATGCGCACAGATGGGGGCTTCACAGCCCTCATGCTCGCTGCTAAAGAGGGTTTTACCACCACATGCAGGGCGCTGTTGCAAACTGACGTCAGTCTCGCTTTAAAGGTCGGCACCACAGCCCTGCATTTGGCAGCCATGAGAGGTGGTGTGGATGTGATGAAGTGCATAGCGGACAGTGTCCTAGAGGCAGACTGCTCTGAACAAGTCAAAAAAGACAAACTGCCTTTCTATGACGAGTCTTTCCTCTTCTCGTGTCGTGCGGCAGCAATAAAAGGAAAAAAACACGAATGTTTTGAGTATCTCCTCACCGTGGTAAAAGATAAACCTTTGACCAACGACACAATCGAGGATCTGGTAGATCTGGGGGCAGCAAAGTCACTGAAGTGTGTTCAAAAAATGGCTGAACATCCTAAGTTTCACGCAAGTTTAATGAATTACTGCGATAAAAAAGGTAATAGCCTTCTCCATGTTGCAATTATGCGGAAAAGTTATGTCACTGCAAAGTGTTTGTGTGCTCTTGTGGGACAGAAGAATTTAGAAAAAAATGAAGACGGGGACTCTGTTCTGCACTTGCTAGCACGTCACCCCAGCAAATGCTTTAATTTCGGCTCTGAAGACGTCAATGACTTCATTAAACAACTGTCGTTTGGATCACATGAGCTCGTAAACTCCTGCAACAAGAAAGGCAACACTCCTCTCCATCTGGCATGCCGGTATGGCAACGCTGGCCTTGTTAAGGAGCTGCTGCACAAACAACCGAACTTGAATTTGAAGGCAAAATGTGGCAAGACTGCCCTGCACTTCACGGCTGAGAATGGCCAAGTGCTCTGTTTGAAGATGCTCCTCCAAGTCATCGGGCCAAATGAAATGCAAATTTTTTTCATGGCACCCTCCCCATTGCATCTGGCAGTCAGTAATGGACATGTGGAGTGTTGCCGTCTGCTCCTGGACAAAGCTTCGGTAAGTTGTTTCTGAGAGAAATATATTCGTAATTTTTGTGATCTGCCTTGATCTCTGAAAACTCAGCGTTATTTCTATGGCCTACTCAGCTGAACGTTTACTTCCAGGCCAATAAATTGATAATCAATGGTTTTCCATGATAGATGCAGATCTATGTTTTGTGTAAAACTGTCGGCGTCATGTGTTGTGTTGGAGTACGAAAACTACTATGAAAACCGGCAGGCTCCATAATTAAATATGTTGCTAGACCAATTCAAAGTTAACTTACTCCGTCAATTTTATTCCAGACAATAGTGTTACAGATGAGTAGCATTTGATGGAGACAAGTCCACTGTATCACTGCTTAACAAAAAGAGCGATCGAGCCAAGTTGCGTTGCTCCCGTAGCGAATATACAGCCAGCAAGCGCCCCATCTGATAACGCTACACAAGCCCTTAGAACAGTCTGCAATATTCGATTTATTTTATTTCCGGGCCAACAAATTCTGCTCACAATTTACATCCACTCTGAAATTACAACAGGCTGGAGGGAAAACTGAAGCAGTTCTGAAGTGCGGAGACAAAAAAAGCCAGTACCCCGCAGACTTGGCGCATGAAAGGAAGCACTCGCAAGTCTTCCGTGTGCTGTTGTCCAAGATGGAGCCTGGGGAGCAAGATAAGGAGTTCTCTGTGCGGCTTCATCGATATTTCAAAACAAGTCTCAAGAGCATCTTGGCAACCAGGTGGGCACTTCAAAAATAACAGCATGGTTGTTTTACGATTCTTAAGGGCTATTCTGATTAGCATTTGTGAACGCATAGAATTTTTTTCAAATGGTACATAGTGATACATGGTTACAAATTTCCTACCATTCATCTATACTTAACAAGGACTGTAAAGTTAAACCAAAGCGTTTACTTCCTCCCACGCAAAAGTGGCTGATGCACGTGAAGCGCACAATAGGAGGAATTTCTGAGTTCTCTTGTTTCTCACCAAGCAATTCATATCACCAGTTTTAAATAAGCGATCAGTTTGAAGTATTGTTCGCAACGTTAATCGAATTTCTGTCGGGGCATGAGAGATTATTTTAGAATTTCTCCGAGCTTTGGTCACTTAAGCTCTTTTTATGCGCCAGACCCGTAACATTTCACTCTTTTAGCGAATTTTCATGGTCTGAACATATTTCTATATATTTTTGCGCAAAAATTCCGTAACCTATAAGAAATCAATCGTAAGAATTGTGGCTGTGTCGTATCTACTAGGTTCGAATCGTGTAAAGATAATAGATTTTAGATTATAAGTTAGTTCAAGCTTCCCTAACCGCTGCAATAAAAAAACGTATCGAAGAGAGGAAGGAGGAAGGCCATTAAGTATGGGTATTAGAGAATGCAGAATCAATGCAGAAGGCGCAAAAGAAGTAAGCTGAGAGAGAAGCTCTTGAAACAGATAAAAGTTGAAGAAGAAGTAGTAGGTGCCTAAAAATAGGACAGCAGTGAACCGAAAAAGATGGCCCTTAACATAACAAAACATTTTATTCCAACAAAAAGAAGGCCTACCTAACTCTCAGCTCGGGCCCTAACACATTTCCCCCTGGGAGTGCTAATTCCCATAGAAACAATAGTTATATCCTTCTGAGGGGCCGAAAACTTCGTAACAAATTCTAAATGCGTTGTATCATGTACACAGTATATCGCAATCCTCACGTTGATCTCATTTATTATTTCACCTGAAAACGAAAATTCTCATTACATTTTAAAGTTGTCATCTAAAGCACATTTGTCGATTCCAAGACTTCCTGGCATTACATTATTTATAATTAAGTCAGTCTCACAACAGCACATCACAAAGTCTTATCTTATCAACACTTCTACCGTAAGTTCAGAGATTCACATGAGTCGTAAAATATGCCATCGCTGTAGCGACCTCGACAAGTGTGAATGCAAAAAGTAAGAGAAAAGAACCACTCCACTCCAGCCATACCTAAACTTACTCACTGATCACATCTAAGTTTTGCTTTTTGCAAAGTCTAACAATAAATAAAATACCTTTTATATATCATTTTAGGTCCTTCTATTTATTAAACAACTAACTGATAATGGATCTTTTAAAAGCGACTATCCTCGCTATTTTATTTATTGTTACTCACTGATACCACGTTTTCCAAAGGGAGAACAAGGAACACAACCAAAAGGAGAAAGAATTCCACGAAGCGATCTTAGAAGCCGTGATCGAAAGTTCCTGGTGCTGCGTGGTTCTGGACGGGCGTTTCTGCGATAATATTCGAATTCCGCTTGAAAAAGGAGGTGGAGAGGAAGATGAAGGGAACCCAGAACACGAACCGCAGCCTTGCGATTCATTTGCGTTGCTGATTGACGTCAAACCGGACCTGGCGAGCAGGGCTATGGACAAACACGTCCACTTTGACGGTACTCAGGAAGTCCACAACTACGCTCCGTTCGAGTTCATCTACTACTGTTTTGAAGGTACTGTGTTTCATATATTTATTAAGTACGGTTTTCTGTTGTAATTCCAGCAAAGTTCGAAACATTTAAGGGGATCATCCCAGGCCCCTGTCAGGCCCCTGTCGCTCAATGAGCATTTTTCATGTTTTTGTTGACAAAGGACCCTTAGGTGGTGGACTATTCGGTCCTAAAATATAATGGTGATCCGGACAATAGATCCCCCCCCAGAGGGGGGGAGAGGCAAGGGGACAAAAATCTTGAATTTTCGACCCCATTTCGACCCCATATAAAAAGAAAACAAAACGGTAAATTGATGATTTAAAACTTTATTATTTTTAAATCTTCTAAGTTTTTTAAAACTGTCTTTGGTTTTGTTCTAGCATCAAAACTCAATGAGGAGTTACGTTGTGAAATATCCATAGAAATGTACCAAAAACTAATTTTTCGTAAAAAAATAAGGCCTTAATCGAAAAAGTTACAGGAGTAAAAGAGTTTACTTCCAAAAAACATATACCAGCCAATTTTCAAACGAATCGGACGAAAAAAGTTGAAAAATCTGGATGATCCCCTTGAGCCACCGAAATCATAGGCGTTCACGTGAAAACGGTTGGATACATTACATGTATATCGATGAGATGAGTCTTAAAATCACTGCTACATGAGCATAGAGATGATGACGTGCATTGCTGAAAACGACTTTTTATCCGTCCGTTTACAAGTTCTGGCGCAAAATATAAATCAGTATAAAATTAGCATACGCTGAGAATGGTCAGCATAAATACCCTAAAATCTTGAGAAAATTAAACATGGATTGCTGAAAACAAGTTAAGCGTCATCGCACGTGTCAAGCATCAAAGGAAAATCATATTTAATTCACGAAAGACTTTCGCTTCAGAGTTCGATTTTGTATGACTACAAAAATCGGGAAATTCCACGTTGATTAAGATGAGGCAGATTTTCAGCTTCGCCTGGTCAAGTTTATCTCTTGAACTTTACATTGAGCTACGTGAAATGACTGTGGGCAGCGACACAGACAAGACAGAAGCAGTCGTTGGTATCAGGAACTATATGTTAAAACAAACAAACGCACGAGTGAAGCACATAACACAAAAGAGCAGTCTTATGGGTGCCGCTGCAGGGAAATTTATGATAAGGTCACTCGTGTCATCCAAGGTCCGTCAAAGCCTGGCTTGTCAGAAGTACGTAAGGCGATGGAGACCCTTCCTCCCAAAGTGCTATTCAAATAATAATTTTCTCGCAGGGCTGCATCGTTGAAGTTAAAAAAAGATGACTCGCAATTTTTCGAGAAAGTGAATACAAATTATTCAAAAAGACAACACTCACCGTATTCAGCTATGGAAATTATAACGGTACATGAAATAAAAAGGACTAAGATTACTTAAGATTTGCCCGAAAGCAAGGATATGGGCGAATGAGCCGAGTGTTCGGTTTCCCAAGAAAAAGACAGTTTGCCACTCAAGCACATTTGATTAACCGACCTGTGGGAACAATTTTTAAATATTTTCACTCGTTTCTGCGTAGAATCAATTTCATATAAAAGTTTAATGGCATTTTACATCCGTGTACATTTCCTGCATCTAACATCGAACCAATGAGCTTGGCAAATTGAAGGGAGTAGGATTGGTGAGACTCACAATGCAAACATTCGAAATTGTTCCTGGCTATTTATGAGAGTAGAAAATCAATGAATGTAGGTACAAAGACCTGTAGATTTTATTTTGATTACATGAAACTTGTAAGAAGTGTAAGAAAATGCGGCTTAAAGAATTGCCAGTAATTGGTCTTATCCATATTGATTTTATCAGCAATCAGAGTAATATTTGGGTCGTAATAACGGTAATTATTCCTCTCTAACTATTCAACCGGGGCCTCAACAGTTCTATTTAAAGAAGAATCGATTGATTACACAATTTTTATAACCACTTAACTTTGCCCCATCGCTGACCAACAGCTGAGGTTGTACAGTATTTCTTATACGAGATGACGCAATGTCCTTTTAGCAAGAGTTGATCGAACAGTGACTCTGGAAATCTGGTGATGCAAAGGTTTAGTTCAGAACATACACATGCAAGTAAAATGCTTTCAATTTTATCTAGGAAAGAAAGTTTTGTCACCATTCGTCGAGCCAGAAGGGGCTGCTGCTGAAGGGGGCCAACACAGCTCTCTGAACAACACCAAACCCGATAATACTTCAGCCAATTCATCCTGGAGTCAACAACGTGCGTGCAACTCAGCCCAGCACGCAAGCCCTCCTGAATTTTCAGTTCGTGCCGAAGCCAAAGAATACGAGGGAAAATCGTGGTACGGGGACCACCCTCTCCAGAAGGCCGCTGAAGGACAGCATGGTCAAATTCTACGGCGCAAACTTACTCAGTAAGACGGTGTACACTTTGTCTGAAGATCCAAACCAGTTGAAATACATTGAGACATCAGTTACATTTATTAGGAAGAAATTCTGTGAGATGAAAGAACTATGGTCAGAATTCTTCAGTCAGACTTCTTTTATTCAACTGGACATCTGAGTGTTGAAATGATTCCAAAAGTAGTAGTGGCATTTTTATTTTATTGAAACACTTTAATCTCACTCTGTTCTTGGAAGGATGAGAAAATCAAGGTTACAATACATAACACTGCACAAATTTGTAACAGAACATGGTTACTGAGGAAGCTGCACTACGCGAACTGGGTGCTGTACCCCTATCTAGCTCTGGACATCTTCACGGCGGCGATGGCTGTCATCATGCAAGCCCTCTTCTGGTAGGAAATATCTTTCTATGTCCTCATGCAAACCCTCCTCTGGTACAGAATATCTTTGGATGTTCTCATGCTAACCCTCTCCTGGTACAAAATATCTTTGGATGTCCTCATGCAAACCCTCTTCTGGTAAAAATATCTTTGGATGTCCTCATGCAAACCCTCTTCTGGTACAAAATATCTTTGGATGTCGTAATGCAAACCCTCTTCTGGTACAAAATATCTTTGGATGTCGTCATACAAACCCTCTTCTGGTACAGAAGATCTTTGGATGTCCTCATGCAAACCCTCTTCTGGTAAAGAATATCTGTGGATGTCCTCATGGAAACCCTCTTCTGGTACAAAATATCTTCCTCAACCTTGTGCACAGGCGTTGGGAACCACGTTCACTAGGACAATGCACCAGTTACTTGGACAGACATGTTTAAATTTTCTAATGAATGGGTCTCACAACTCTTCAAAATAGCAAATTCTTCGGTTATCTGTTTCATTGCATTACCGATATGATCTATGATGGTAGAATAACTGCTTAACTGAATAACTATATTTGAACTATCCTGCAGACCAACATTTATTGTAACTGCAGAGTATTTTGTTCAAATGAAATAAGGTGCATCGCTAATACCATAAGCCGTATGCCCCAGCTTAGAATTTTGTGTCTTGTTTGGATTACACTTTAATAGCCATTTAATATTCACAATTACAATTGTAAGTGCGCAGTTGCACTTAGCATTGCGGGGATACCAAAAGTATTTGTTTCTGCGTTACAGGAATACGCACCACCTGCAGGTGGCGTTCAGTGGCACCACACGGCAGCAGGTGGCGACCTGTTACGGTACTGACGTCTCCTACAGCAGCAGCATCGAGGACTTCGTCCAGGAAGTCCGTTCTATAGCCGCGTCAGACGCAAACTGCTCCAGCTGGGGGGTCGGTGAGTGCTGTGTGTGGGAAGCTGATGAGACTTGGGTGAGGTTGTGGGAAACTTTGGGTGGGGGGAACTTGGGAGAGGTTGTGGGAAACTTTGGGTGGGGGAACTTGGTGGAACTCGGGTGAGGTTGTGGGAAACTTTGGGTGTGGGGAACTGATGGGACTTGGGTGAGGTTGTGGGAAACTTTGGGTGGGGGGAACTTGGTGGAACTTGGGTGAGGTTGTGGGAAACTTTGGGTGTGGGGAACTGGTGGAACTTGGGTGAGGTTGTGGGAAACTTTGGGTGTGGGGAACTGATGGAACTTGGGTGAGGTTGTGGGAAACTTTGGGTGGGGGGAACTTGGTGGAACTTGGGTGAGGTTGTGGGGAACTTAGGGTGTGGGGAACTGGTGGAACTTGGGTGAGGTTGTGGGAAACTTTGGGTGTGGGGAACTGATGGGACTTGGGTGAGGTTGTGGGAAACTTTGGGTGGGGGGAACTGGTGGAACTTGGGTGAGGTTGTGGGAAACTTTGGGTGGGGGGAACTGATGGGACTTGGGTGAGGTTGTGGGAAACTTTGGGTGGGGGGAACTGATGGGACTTGGGTGAGGTTGTGGGAAACTTTGGGTGGGGGGAACTGGTGGAACTTGGGTGAGGTTGTGGGGAACTTTGGGTGTGGGGAAAATGTTCAATAGGGCGGGAAATGTTCAATAGGGCAAGAAATGTATAATATGACAGGAAATGTTTCATAGGGCGGGAAATGTTTAATATGGCCGGATATCGAGAGTAATGTCTTCAACAGCTAAAATCGTGGACTGCAGTAAAACTCACCAAACGTTGGTAAGAGTCCTCTCGTAGTTGCTTATTTTCATGAAATAAAATATTTAGTACGATCGAAAAAAACATATCTAGTACTCACGAAACAAGAGTACATGTGCAGTATTGGGATGTCGTACATATATCATGATTCATGTCCTATAGGTTTTTTTCAAAACTCATTCGAACCTCTGAAGGTTACATCAAAGTATGGTCTGGTTGACTAGTTATTTTTTGTTCCTGTTCATCGTAATTTCCGCCTGACACGATGAAACAAAACATTGTGTTTGAAATGAATGTATATAGAGGAAGCAAAACAGAAGAGAAAGTATAGGTGGCGAACAATACTCTTGCTACTAAGTCTTGCTATATGTTTGCGAACACGAACGAATACGAACATTGGTTAGCAACAGATACGAAATATGTGCGTTTGTTGCTCATTACAGCATACGTTGTGGCTTTCTATTCAAATAGTGACAACTGTTCATAAATAATGATTCATGATCACTTATTCATTGATAAATAGTAATCAATGTTCAGTTAATCATTGTTTACGAGAAAACACAATCGTTTCAGTGAATCGTGAATGGTCATTCATAATTATCGATCGACTTTAAGAGCGCATTTATAATAATGGAAAAAACGAAATTATTCATTGATATTATCACCATTACTATTATTACCATACTTATTATTTTTCTTTGTGAGATTCACATGCGTTGGTCAACGAACCCCTGGAAATTGGCTCAGCTGCCTGGAACAGGACCATGTGTGCCGTCTATCATTTGGAAGAGAAATCTTCGTACGTCATCGCCATGGAAGTTGTCGTACTGCTCTTGGTGCTCCTCCACGTGGCTCTCGAACTCGTATTCCTAAGACATGTAAATTTATTTAAAGCGTAGTCTCTTTTTTTTCTGCCGTTTGATTTTTATTTAAATTGATTTCTACGCATGCAGTGATTTTGATGTAAGCTTTACGGAATGGAAATTATTTAAGGGGTTATAAAAAGTTCCTCAAGCAATTAAATCGAATGATGTACTACGAACTATATAACGTAAGCACTCGCTTCTGTACCGGTGAAACTAATATTGGTAATATTGAGGACCTAGAAGTTACTTATGGGATTACAGCCTCCTTCACTAGACCTCGCTAACAAACACACTACATTTTTCCGTGAACCGTCTGAGCTCGTTACGAGAGGACTATTTCAGCTCTCCGGCGGACATAATGACGTTCATATCTACACACTATGATGCACTTCCATCTAATATTTTGCCTGAGTATCTGCAATTTTGGTTGTCCCTTGCAAAGGCTATACTTGGTCGGCTAAAATCATACAAGCTCAGGTACGGCATCATTTTCTCTTAAGATAACCAAGCCAAATCTTGTCACCTACATAACTGATCCTGATGGTATTACTTGACATAGTTAATGTCGATGATCTTCAGTCTGTTCTTAAATCATTCGCAGAAAATGCTGGTAACATTTAAACCATATAAAACTATTTAGTATAATGAAGCATCGTAGTTAATTATTTCATTGATATGTGTTATGCGTAACTGGGATATGTGAATTAGGTTTAAACATAATTGTATATCGTAGAATAGCGTTGGTGGTAGGATGCCCTAGAAGTCGCTGAACTTATTCGGACCCACGAGAAGATACTAAAATTAGACCATTGTAAGAGACTTAATAAACAATGTACTTCTGTATCGTTTATGGTAAATAATTGTTCAAAATTGTTTTCCAGACATCGCAGCACTTCCATGACCTCCACCGCTTCAGCAGAGTGTACATTCGCATTCCATCGCTGGTGACTCTGCTTCTCGGCTTCAGACTGTGTGACTTCGCCTTGGGCTGCAGAGAGGCAAGTGAACCACTTACGCATGCCTATTTCATTTGGCCGTTCTGAAAGCAAAAAAGTCGAACTTTGTTGAAGCAGAGCAATTTAGTTCAGTATGATTCGCCTTCTTCCTGGCACCCTTTGGTTATAACTATGTTCAATTTCTTCGATACACAAACTTTTGATGAACTAATGCACAAGATTGTGTTGAGAAAATAGGCTTAATCGAGTAATTACCGCGTAGTCTAGGGCAGATCCACGCGCAGACTCATTGACTGAGTTGAGAGGGCTCCTAAATTCCGCCGATAAATTTGACACTTAAAAACTATGTTCTAAGGTACTCTTTTTTGGTTTGTAAAAAAATATATAAAAACTTCATGAGCAGTAAAGATGAAAATAATGGATACAGCAGACGAGAGGAGCACTTAGATCGTTTGCTTTTCCACGTCAAAAACTGAATCAATCTTTAAATTTGATTAAAACTTTCTCTGACACAAGAGTCGGTACTTGCTGCGGACGAGGAGAGGAGGGGAAGTTTGGTGTTTCATCACTGTGCTTAAAGTCGCATTGGATCTAAAGAGACCGTGATTCTGCTCACATAATTATACAAAGACACTCAGGTTCTTGTTAGTCATTGGCTGGCTGTGTAATATCCATCGGTTTGATTACGAATTTTGCTTTCCAGATCATCATTTGGCAAGTGGAGGTGGTGGCCGTGCTGCTGGCATGTATCCACATGGTCGTCATGCTAAACACAATTCCCCGTTTCTCTGGATTCATGCCCGTCACCCCAAGGTTGCTGGGACGCTATGTATTGGCTATTTTACCCCTTATTTTATTCCTATTAGCCTTTTCCTTGTCGTTCCATTTTCTTCTAATGGACAACGTGACGTTTGCGACCATACCATATTCCATGATCAAGACTTTAACCCTGATGCTCGGCGATTTGGGCTACAGTGACACTTTCGTTAACAATGGCAATTCAGTGGCTTACCCGTTGCTATCGAACTTCTCGTTCTTAGTTTTTATTATTGGCATAGGCGGCCTCGTACTAAACTTTGCCATCGGCCAGCCAACTGAGCGGCTCTTCGAACTTCGAAAAGAAAACGTCTTGGATCGCAGCCTAGCCCACCTCCACATCCACCTCCTCATTGACCAGTGCTTTCCCGCACTACGCCGCCGCAACGCCAGGTCTCAAAGCATTACTTCGAAGGAAGAGCTGCTGTCGCTCTTCGTTAGCTCCGACATGCTCGCATCCAGCGGGCAGAAGGAGACAGAGAGCGCTGAGAAACTAGCCGCCCAAGTGTCCGAGATGAGGCAGGAAATGAAAGCGATTTTCGATAAGCTGAATGTGAGCAGCTCTCAATGAGACTGTTCTCTCAACTCCTTTAAACAAGCACGTGATTCCGATTGCGATGAGAAAACAGGTTGCCTATTTCAAATATGCTGTTTATCTTTGATATTAGCTATAAGAAATGATTTTGCCAAAGCTGTTCATGTGAACTAGACGTGTGAGAGATTTGCACGTTTGATCTAGTAGAAAGAAATTTAAGTTTATGAATTTATTGATGCTGAGTCAACTCGCACGGAAATAATGCTTTTCGCTCTTGAATGCACAGTGATTTTACTTCAAGTTCAAAAATATTACTTCATGTTTATCATCGTCATAAAAATGTCATTGTTAATGCGTGCAGATTTGAAAACTCGACGATTTAGAGTTTCAGTCATTAAGCAACAGTATCGATTAAATTGTTCACGGAATAAATTTACGCAATAGTTACTTCAGCTATGTCACCATCCGAGACTATCTAAACGAAGGAGGCATATGACATGAGTATTTTAAGTTTTATATCTTGCTAGAAGACCACAGTAGGACGAAAGTAAACTCGTTCTTTTTATTTGTTAAATAGAGGCCAAGAATTCATTATTATGTTTTATACATTGTATAACTGAGATTCTAATCTTTTTGTTAAAGATTCGGTGAAATAGTACAATGATGAGGTTATTCAACATTCGATTATCAAAGTGATTACTTTTGTTTCTTTTTAGTTCAACTCGATGATATAATACTAGCGCTACATTATTTCTTTAGTGTTATTCCCAGATCCCCATGAACGATTTGTTGATTCTTTATTGCACGGCTTTGTCTTCTAATATACTGTATAGAGGTAAAATCTGTCTTTTTATCCTCGTAGTGAATTGCATTGAATCATGCGCCCATTCAGTGGAGTAAACTAATTCTTATTGATGCCGACCAGCTCAGAGAATTGCGAACGTTATAGAACTGTTCTGGGGTGAGTGGGTAGCAGAGACGGAGTCGCAGCTTTGCAAAAATAAAAATGAATCAACAATTAACAATACGAATGTTCATCAGGAACTTGAAAACGAAGAACACAGCACGTATTGAACTGAATGTGTTTTTCTTTAAATGTGTTTTTCTTTATCTCTTTTCTTATATTATAGTGCAGTGCTTGAAATAAGTAGTAATTTTCGACACTTCAGTGTGGGAAATGTTTATCACAGAACTGATGCACCTGCGCCAATCCGGTGGTCACTAAACTGACACATCAAAGTGTGTCATCATTATACATTGTTGCTTGACGTATCATGGAGCCTTTTTTTGCATCATGGGCTTAGACAACACAGTTAATTACAAGTGACAACCATCACTCACCTAGTGCTAGTCAGTAACATTTTGAACAGATGATTTACTTTCTTACCATAAAAAGTGACATTTTATAATTTATAATAAATGAGAAAAATAAGTAAAATTGTAGTCATTACTTGACAATTTTCCAGTCTCATTATTTGCATTTATTCACAAATGACATGCCCATCGCGTTTCTTAGCAAAATATTTAACCGATTAAAACCTTATCATATGATTCAAGTTTCCTAGTCGCTTTAAAATATTGTCGAAGGTGAAGAACCAAGATGTCCCAAAATTTCTACAAATAATCGTATGACATAAATATGGGCCAAAATTTCTCTGTATGAATTGTCGCGTGTTTTAGGGGATCAGAACAACTTGCAGTGAAGGTTGCACTAGGAATATTGATTTCAGAAACTGAAACAAAATCTGTGCCACTAAACTTCAAATTTCATTACACTGAAAGCTTTTGCTGGCAATATCATTTTGCAGAAGCGAGTAACGAAAGTTAACGCAGCGGGACTCAATCATGCCCTATCTTATCTGATAACTGACAGATGGCAGCAGCCTAAGGCCCTGTGAATTAAATACTTTAGCTTCAACCTTATTCTCACTCTTTATTAAAATCGCTCGCAGGTGTCGTCCGAAGACGACTAAGCAAGTTCATAGATCTCACGGTTAATTTTATGTGGGTCGTTTGTAGTTTTAAGGAGGAAATTAAAAGCGAACAACCAACAGTAGATGTATTGGAGAGTCAACACGACAACGTTGTTCACTGACGTAGGTTACTGTCCAGAGACCATTTAAGTTAACTTGTTCAATGAAAGGATCGACGCATCCTGAAATGAAAAGACAAGGAAACTAAGTACAATCCCCCAAGCTAATAAAAAGTTACTATGTTTCAGTTATAGGCACGTTGTTTGTTCAGGAACAGGAATCTCCCTCTGCTCACCCATAAGATAACGAAGGCTTATACACAAGATAACCAATCGACACGCCCAGTCGAAACTAGTCGAAAGTTACCAAGCGCCACCGAAGAAATAGAGAAGCACCGCGTATTCTTATGTATTTGTGTAGTTGGGTTTCCCTCTGCTCACCTACCTAGGCTTGGTTACGGTGTTTCATTCGTGTTAATTAATTTCACAGTAATGAGACCACAGCCAGATCCCGCGGTTGTGAGCCTGAGGCGTGCCAGGGCTGCGCACAAGCGACAAATTACCGTTTTATCAAACAAGTTGCAAGATGCCTCAGAATCAGCGGTAAGTGCTGGCTTGAAAACTATTCGTGATAACCTTGAGGATGTGAAAAGATATGATAAGGAAATTAATAAAAACATTTTGTCAGTAGATGATGAAGAAAAGTTCTCGGAAGAGTTTGAACTGGAGCTAGATTCTCAATGTTCATATCTTTTAGAAATTAATTCTAAAATTGATGCTCTGCAGAAAGCGGAGTTTTTTGTAAAGACTAGAGAAGTCAATTTTGACTTGAAGTTACCGCCTCTCAATTGCCCTGTGTCTTCCGGAGAGGGTGCTAGTCACCTAGATTTCACTTCATTTTCAGCTCAATTTGAGAATTGTATCGGACACAGGATGACTTTGTCTCCTTCAGCTAAATTTACATATCTTAAGACTTATTTAATAAGTTATGCCTTGAAGGTGGTGCAGCACCTGCAGGTAAATGACTCCAATTACGGGGAGGCCCTCAAGTTGCTTGAATCGGAGTTCTTGAATATGCAAGCTGTAGTAGATGACCTCTTTGAGAAATTGTTGGGCTTGAAACCAAAATTTGATTCCTCTTTCCTTGAAACCAAGTTGTCCCTAAATGAGGTCAGATGCGTGCTGAGCGATTTGAAGACTCAAGGCCGAGATTTGTTATCGAGTGAGGCTTCCATGAAGTTCATTAGCTACTTGGTTTTTAATAAATCACCTGTGCCTGTAAAGGAAGAGTTCATAAATAGGCAAGACACAAATTATCCGAAATTAGAGCCAATATTCAACAATTATGTAGAAATTGTAAGAAAATTAAACATGCGGTTTGACAGAGGGGATAAAAAGAGTACTGGGCTGCAGGTCAAGAAGCTTGAAAGTTTTGCTTCTAGTGCAAGACCTGGTTCTTTCTCCGAAACCAGACCTACTGCGGTTAATACAGCTAATGCATTTGTTATGGGTAAGCTCTGCAAGTTTTGTGAAGGCGCTCACCATTCTATGTTGAAATGCAGTAAATACCCTATTTACCAGAGTAGAACTGCTCGTTGTAAGGAATTAGGATTCTGTTTCCTTTGTTCCAGCTCGAAGCACATGAAAGTGGGGTGCCCATAGAGTTTGGATTACCCATTGACTTTCTGTGGTAAAAGGTTTCACATTTCAGCTCTGCGCCTTCGATTTAAACTGGTTAAAGACGATCAGAAATTTATTAATCCTGAAAATTGTT
The DNA here is from genome assembly GCA_030386875.1 of Morinoia aosen. Lineage (NCBI taxonomy): Eukaryota > Metazoa > Arthropoda > Malacostraca > Amphipoda > Talitridae > Morinoia > Morinoia aosen. The sequence goes on along the minus strand of CM059576.1, from coordinate 51,267,381 downwards.
CGAACTTTTGTATGAATTCTTCTTGAAATTGTAGTGGTTCCTACATTCTGCCTACAATAACCTTGGTTGTTATAAAAGGGTGCTTGAAAACAAAAGTTAGATTTTTGATTGATACCGGAAGCCAAGAGTCCTATGTTAGCAGTAATATTTTACGTAGGCTTCGTGTAAATTCTGATAGAAATAAAAATAATTTTGTAATTAATACTTTTCTCCAGAATGGTGTAAAGGCATTTTCCAAAATTAGTTTACAAGTGGATTGGGGAGAAGCAGGAGAATTAGTTCAATTACCTATTTTGGTGAGTGAAGACTTAATCTCCAGTTTGGCGTTAAGGGGCTTAAGGGGCTTAAGGGGGTCCTCCCGTCAAAATTGACTTTTGATCTGATTCGTCTTAAATTTGTCCACTATATGTATTTTTGTAAGAAAAACATATTTTATTCGAAAAGTTCTTTGATTTAGGCCTTAGTTTTTTTTAAAACTCGTTTTTGGTTCATTCTTGGGGTATTTTTAAAAGAATAGAAGTCAATGAATTTTCATGCTAGAACAAATACAAAGACAGTTTTGAAATCCTCGTAACATTGCAAACAAACTGATATTCTTGAATTTTCCATTTAAAGTTTTTTTTTATATATGCGATATTTGATCAATACATAAAATATATATATCGAATTTTTAGGTTTTGAACTAGCAGAAAAAAAGACAACGTACAAATTGGGAAATCGAGGAATGTCAGTTTGTTAGGAATGTTCCAAGGATTCTAAAACTGTCTTTGTTTTCTTCCAAGCATAAAAACTCAATGACTTCTATTCTTTTGAATTTTGAAGTGAGTGACTTTAGAGTATAGGCCACAAACAAAATTTTTTGTTGAAGTGTAATATAATGGAGAATTTATGTAATTGAATGCTGTTTTCATTTTTATTTCGATTATCTCCATGGATAACATCATATTCACGCTGTGAATTATAATTTACGAAAAAAAGAAAAATTTTAAAAATATTTAGCTACTTATATCATAAAATTATGAAATTTTTTGTTTTCAGTCTGATTCTCATAAAATTTGACTATTATATGTAACCTTCGAAAAGAAACACAATTTCTTCTATACATTTTTTTTATTCAGACCTTAGTTTTAGAAAAAAATTGACATATTGGTTTTTAGTCCACTGGTTTTGATATTTCAAAAGAATAGAACTCATTGAGTTTTTACGCTAGAACAAAAACAAAGACAGTTTTAGAATCCTTGGAACATATCTAACAGAAGTACATTAGGAAATTTTCCATTTCTTCTTTTGTTTTCTTTTATATGGGGTCGAAATGGAGTCGAAAATTTAAGATTTAGGTCCCCTTACTGATTTTGGTACCCTATGTATTTATATATCTATTCTATTCTATTTATTTATTCTATATCTATTGTCCGTAGCGCCATAAAATTTTAGGACCGATTAGTTCACCACCTAAGGGTCCTTTTCTAAAAAAAACATGAAAAATGACCATCGGAAATAAAAAGGGCCTCGGACGACCCCCTTAACTTAGCTGTGCAGAATATTTTTAAAATGGCAGTGTTGGCAGACTCTGGGTTCAATGATAACAAAGATTTTGTCGAGTTAGATGGTTTACTTGGGACTGATTTACTTCAGTTCATTAAGGATTTTAAAATAGTGCCATGTTAGAGTTGTTTCTTCTTCTTTCCTTCTTCTTTTCCGCCTAAATGTATAGTTAGTGTGACTGTGATTTCATTTTATTGAGTTATAATTTTGCATGTTTGCGAATCTTTCGTTCCACTCTTTAGTTTGTCCGTGAGTTTGGCTTAACGCCGGTTTTAATCTTACACATTAAACTCGAATTAATAAAACTAAAACTATAAATAGAGGAGTTGAACGTGACCCTCTGGCTGCTCGTGTGGCAGATTACCTTATCGGCTGCGAAACGCAGAGTTTAACCTTTAAATTAAACGTCATGTCTTAGCTTCTTGACAGCAGAGTTAACTCAAACTTAACCGAGGCGATGTCCTTGAATTAACTATTTAAAATTAAGCCATGCTTATTTCGCATGATTCCTAACAAATTAACCTTCTACTTGTTATAATAGAGTGGAACTATTCCTTACTCTATTTTACTCTTTATAAAAGCTTCACAAAGGCTCTTGTTTATGGTCCCTTTTGAAGGCGACAAATAGGTACGTAAAGTATAGGCTTTTGTAATGTACAATTATATTCATCATATTGTTATACCTTTCTGTAATTATTCTAATACTGAATATTAAAGTGCCTTAGTAAACTGTAACAATGAATCTGAACATTGTTCAGATAAGAATACGCGGCGCATCTCTACTTCTTCGGTGGCCCTTGGTAACTTTCGACGGGTTTCGACTGAGCGTGTCGACTGGATATCTTGTGTATAAGCCTTCGTTATCTTATGGGTGAGCATATGGAGATTCCTGTTCTCGAACAAAGCAACGTGCCTATAACTGAAACATAGTAACTTTTTATTAGCTTGGTGGATTGTACTTAGTTTCCTTGTCTTTTCATTCCAGGATGCGTCGATCCTTTCATTGAACAAGTTAACTTAAATGGTCTCTGGACAGTAACCAACGTCAGTGAACAACGTTGTCGTGTTGACTCTCCAATACATCTGCTGTTGGTTGTTCGCTTTTAATTTCCTCCTTAAAATTACCATAATCGACAACCAATTTCTCAATTTTGGCTAAACAAGTTAGGCGGGTCATTTGATTCATCGAATCAATCTCGGTTTGTACCTTATCATGGAGCTTGGTAACCTGTGCCCTCCAGGTGCCTCGCAACTTGTTTAAGAAACCTATGTCAGACATTTAGCGGCTGTTTACGGAAACACTCAATATTTAACACCAATGAAGGGCACCAACACGTCAAGTACAGCCCGAATCGGGACAAGGCAAAATCAGTTTGGGCAAATTCAGTCAAGGTAAAATTCATTTAGGCAAAATCAAGTTAGACAAAATCAGTCAAGGCAAAATTTGTCTGAGCAAAATCAGGTTAGGCAAAATCAGTTCAGGCAACATCAGTCGAGGCAAAATCAGTTCAGGCAAAATCAGACAAGGCAAAATCAGTTCAGGCAAAATCAGTCAAAGCAAACTTCGCTTAGGCAAAATCATATCAGACAAAATCAGTTTAGGCAAAGTCAGTCAAGGCAAAATTGATTTAGGCGAAATCAGTTTAGGCAAAATCAGTCACGACAAAATTTGTTTAAGCAAAATCAGGTTAGGCAAAATGAGTTTAGGCAAAATCAGTTTAGGGAAAATCAGCTTAGGCAAAATCAGTTTAGGAAAAATCAGTCTAGGCAAAATTCGTTTAGGCAAAATCAGTCACGACGAAATTTGTTTGAGCAAAATCAGGTTAGGCAAAATGAGTTTAGGCAAAATGAGTTTGGGAAAATCAGCTTAGGCAAAATCAGTTTATGCAAAATCAGTCTAGGCAAAATCAGTCTAGGCAAAATCAGTTTAGGCAAAATCAGTCCAGGCAAAATCAGTTTAGGCGAAATCAGTTTAGGAAAAACCAGTTTAGGCTAAATCAGTTTAGGCAAAATCAGTTTAGGCGAAATCAGTAGAAGCAAAATTCGTTTAGGCAAAATTTGTTTAGGCAAAATCAGTTCAGACAAAATCAGTTTAGGCAAAATCAGTTAGGGAAAAAATAAGTTTAGGCAAAATCAGTTTAGGCAAAATCAGTCAAGGCAAAATTTGTTTGGGCAAAATCAGGTTAGGCAAAATCAGTCCAGGCAAAATCAGTCAGTGCAAAATTCGTTTAGGCAAAATCAGTCAAGGCAAAATTCGTTTAGGCAAAATCAGTTTAGGCTAAATCAGTCAAGGCAGAATAAGTTTAGGTAAAGTCAGTCAGGGCAAAATCAGTTGAGGCAAAATCAGTCTAGGCAAAATTCGTTTACGCAAAATCAGTTTCGGCAAAATCAGTCAAGGCAAAATCATTCAAGGGAAAATTTTTACGCAAAATCAGTGTAGGCAAAATTAGTCAAGGCAAAATCAGTTTAGGCAAAATCAGTCTAGGCAAAATCAGTCTAGGCAAAATCAGTTCAGGCAAAATCAGTCAAGGCAAAATCAGTCAAGGCAAAATCAGTCAAGGCAAAATCAGTTTAGGCAAAATCAGTGTAGGGAAAATCAGTCAAGGCCAAGTTTGTCTAAGCAAAATCAGGTTAGGCAAAATCAGTTTAGGCAAAATCAGGTTAGGCAAAATCAGTTTAGGCAAAATCAGTTTAGGCAAAATCAGTTTTCGCAAAATCAGTTTAGGCAAAATCAGTTTAGGAAAAATCAGTCAAGGCAAAATCAGTTCAGGCAAAATCAGTCAAGGCAAAATTCGTTTAGGCAAAATTAGTTCAGACGAAATCAGTTTAGGCAAAATCAGTCAAGGCAAAATTTTTCTCAGCAAAATCAGGTTTGGCAAAATCAGGTTAGGCAAAATCAGTTTAGGCAAAATAAGTTTAGGCAAAATCAGTTTAGGCAAAATCAGTTTAGGCAAAATCATTTTAGGCAAAATCAGTCAAGGCAAAATTCGTTAAGGCAAAATCAGTTTGGACGAAATCAGTTTAGGCAAAATCAGTTTTGGCAAAATCAGTTTAGGCAAAATCAGTCAAGGCAAAATTCGTTTAGGCAAAATCAGTTCAGGCAAAATCAGTCAAGGCTAACGCAGTTTAGGCAAAATCAGTCAAGGCAAAATTCGCTTAGGCAAAATCAGTTTAGGCAAAATCAGTTTAGGCAAAATCAGTTTAGGCAAAATTCGTTTAGGCAAAATTAGTTCAGACGAAATCAGCTTAGGCAAAATCAGTCAAGGCAAAATTTGTCTCTGCAAAATCAGGTTTGGCAAAATCAGGTTAGGCAAAATCAGTGTAGGCAAAACCAGTTAGGCAAAATCAGTAGAAGCAAAATTCATTTAGGCAAAATTTGTTTAGGCAAAATCAGTTCAGACAAAATCAGTTTAGGCAAAATCAGTTAGGGAAAAAATAAGTTTAGGCAAAATCAGTTTAGGCAAAATCAGTCAAGGCAAAATTTGTTTGGGCAAAATCAGGTTAAGCAAAATCAGTCCAGGCAAAATCAGTCAGTGCAAAATTCGTTTAGGCAAAATCAGTCAAGGCAAAATTCGTTTAGGCAAAATCAGTTTAGGCTAAATCAGTCAAGGCAGAATAAGTTTAGGTAAAGTCAGTCAGGGCAAAATCAGTTGAGGCAAAATCAGTCTAGGCAAAATTCGTTCACGCAAAATCAGTTTCGGCAAAATCAGTCAAGGCAAAATCATTCAAGGCAAAATTTTTACGCAAAATCAGTGTAGGCAAAATTAGTCAAGGCAAAATCAGTTTAGGCAAAATCAGTCAAGGCAAAATCAGTCAAGGCAAAATCAGTCAAGGCAAAATCAGTTTAGGCAAAATCAGTGTAGGGAAAATCAGTCAAGGCCAAGTTTGTCTAAGCAAAATCAGGTTAGGCAAAATCAGTTTAGGCAAAATCACGTTAGGCAAAATCAGTTTAGGCAAAATCAGTTTAGGCAAAATCAGTTTTCGCAAAATCAGTTTAGGCAAAATCAGTTTAGGAAAAATCAGTCAAGGCAAAATCAGTTCAGGCAAAATCAGTCAAGGCAAAATTCGTTTAGGCAAAATTAGTTCAGACGAAATCAGTTTAGGCAAAATCAGTCAAGGCAAAATTTTTCTCAGCAAAATCAGGTTTGACAAAATCAGGTTAGGCAAAATCAGTTTAGGCAAAATAAGTTTAGGCAAAATCAGTTTAGGCAAAATCAGTTTACGCAAAATCATTTTAGGCAAAATCAGTCAAGGCAAAATTTGTTAAGGCAAAATCAGTTTGGACGAAATCAGTTTAGGCAAAATCAGTTTTGGCAAAATCAGTTTAGGCAAAATCAGTCAAGGCAAAATTCGTTTAGGCAAAATCAGTTCAGGCAAAATCAGTCAAGGCTAACGCAGTTTAGGCAAAATCAGTCATGGCAAAATTCGCTTAGGCAAAATCAGTTTAGGCAAAATCAGTTTAGGCAAAATCAGTTTAGGCAAAATTCGTTTAGGCAAAATTAGTTCAGACGAAATCAGCTTAGGCAAAATCAGTCAAGGCAAAATTTGTCTCAGCAAAATCAGGTTTGGCAAAATCAGGTTAGGCAAAATCAGTGTAGGCAAAATCAGTTTAGGCAAATTCAGTTTAGGCAAAATCAGTTTACACAAAATCATTTTAGGCAAAATCAGTCAAGGCAAAATTCGTTAAGGCAAAATCAGTTTGGACGAAATCAGTTTAGGCAAAATCAGTTTTGGCAAAATCAGTTTAGGCAAAATCAGGCAAGGCAAAATTCGTTTAGGCAAAATCAGTTCAGGCAAAATCAGTCAAGGCTAACGCAGTTTAGGCAAAATCAGTCAAGGCAAAATTCGCTTAGGCAAAATCAGTTTAGGCAAAATTCGTTTAGGCAAAATCTGTGAAAGCAAAATCAGTTGAACATAGCTTGCCAAGCAAACAACCCGAGCAAGAAGTACACCAAAAATAAGAGAGCGCAAAGAATAGAGCACAAGGATGACAACCTGGGGGGAGTCACCAGTGAGCACCAGAGAACACGATCGCGTGCTCCAAGACCCTGTCTCCAGCGCCACAACAAAAAAGTCACGACGAACTGCAGAAAGGGAGTGAACCACACTGCTATTGATAATTTATTGAAGAAAGATATTAGCCACATGGAGGTAGAAAGTGGCAAGTGGGCCCTCACTGACACGCAGTACTGCAGCGGAATGATTCCTCCTCTGACCTGCCCTGAAGCCAGTACGGACCGGACAAGGCTAGCACCAGTACTTGCCCACCCGCATATACCGGTCCGACTGTGTCGCGACATTTTGCTAAAAGTGAAAAACCAGGAAAACTATCTATTGTGATCTAAAAAAGAACACGTGAAATACAAAACTAAACTATCAATTTGGAAAATAGGGACGTAAACTATCAATTTGGAAAATAGGAACGTAAACGATCAGTTGGCAAAGTAAAGAAAATAAACTACTAATTTATTTCACAGATGAAAAGACCGGCTCCACTAATTTATACTGAAGCCTAGAGACGCGAGCAAAGTGACGGGCGGAACGGTCAGGACAAAGTACGGAGTCTACTGACCCACCTCGGCCCCGCTTCTGTCAATGCGCTGACGCGATGATCCAGTTAGAGAATACGTGTGCTCCAGGTGCTCGCCGGCTTCCCCTCTCAAATAAGCTGATTAGTTGTCACCCATCGTTACACACGGCCTTTCAAAACTAAATAGAGAGACCATCCATAGTGTATCAGAGAAATCCGCAAGCCTGGTGAAGAGCAGTGCCGTGGTTGGATGTTGGGTTTGGACTGTCGATTCGAAGCCGATGACTGAGGAGGTAGCGTTCGGAGGTTGCATACAGAAGCTGCAAACAAAAATAAAATAGCATAAAGAGCCAACCAGAAGTCATCAAAAAATGCCCATAACACATCCCGCATTGTCAGGTACCGAGGACAGTACAAATCAGCTGAAAACTATGCTATTTTCATCACCAAGCATCAATGTTTCGTGCCTACATGCTGCAAGACTCCGTGCCTCCATGTTTCTATGTCTCTGTGCCTCCATGCTCCAATGCCTCCGTGCCTTCATGCTTCCATGCCTCCATGCTCCAAAGCCTGTGTGCCTCCATGCTTCTATGCCTACGTGCTACTATTCTCTAATGACTCTGTGCTTCCATGTTCTTACACCTTTGTTCCTCCATGTTCCAATGCCTCCGTGCCTCCACGATCAGTGCCTCCGTGCTTCCATGCTTCTTTGCCTCCGTGCCTCCATGTTTCTATGCCTCCATGCCTTCAAATGCTTCAATGCCTCTATTCTCCCTCAGGTATGCTTGTCATATTTTTTGAATTTCAAGCGATATTTTAGATAACATGGCAAGCTAGAGTTGTCAGTTCATTGAACGTTCTGTCAAAACACTTCTTCATGAAATGCTGAATTTTCCAGAGAATCCCCTCCTCTAATGCATCACGTAAGTTCACCTATTTGTATACTTCGAAATAATTCACCTACCAACTCTAAATTACTCCCAAACGAGATCTCTAAACAGTTTTTCTTTTGAGAGTGGTTTGAAGTCGATAGGTGCATTACTTCGAAAGTCACACGTTAGTAAACTGATTTATTTCATTAGTTGCGGGGCTAATCTGGAAAAGATCCGAAATACGTGTTGAGTAATCTTTTTGAGAACTCATTGAAACACCTGTTCCTTCATGAACTCATTTTCACCTGTATTAAATGTCACTTCTGCGATGAAGCAACTTATCTTCGAATATATATATATATATATTAGGTCGATCATTTTTCCAAAAAAAATCTGTATTTCACGATGCCTCAGTCGGAAATTGTCATACTATGAGCACCGAGATTCGGTATTCGTTCTCTAAGAATTTATTTCGGAGTAACTATTCACGGTTGTTGTAGGTATGATAGTTTCCCCTAATAGCCATTTCCAGGACGCGTAAATGATATATCTATACTTATTTATTTGAACTTCTATAGAAATCAATCGAAGAAGTTTCTTTTTTACTCAGAGTTTGACATGAACTTTGGTCAAAATAAGTGCCTGATGGGGAATAGGTTTCTTGTTTCTTTGAGATTACTCCGTCGTCGAACACCTCGGATAGGTTGGTGCATGAAGAATATGCCATCCTACTACGCACCTGATTAGATAACGTTATCTTCTACAGATAGAAGGTTCAGTAACTCTTCTTGTCATACTGCGTGCGAGAAATTACTTGAACATTTCGAGCAGAAGTATTTTTGCACACAGAAACACTGATAATCAAGATGCTGACCTTAGGTATGATGAGTTTTTCAAGCGAATTTTTCAAACTGATTCTCGAATATTAGGTTATAAGAATATGCACGCCTGTTTTCTAAGAACTTGTGGGATTTTTAATCGAAACCCAGGAAATGACGCACAGAAGAACTCCAAACTTTTAATAATTCAAACTTTTTTAGCACGACACACTATCAACCATCATCTCCCAATAAGGAGAATTCACAGAAGTGAATAGATTTTCACATTGACCTTTAAGAAAGTCTTGACAAAGTCTTGACAAAGTCTTGACAAAGACCTGTGAAATATGTTTCCAGCGTTATGTGTTGTGGAAATGGAAGAAAGTGTGTCCATAGGTACTTGCGGACACACACTTTCAAGACTTACTGAAAGTACAGAATGAAATGCTGGGGGCATTCAAATCAGTTGTAGCCAATTTGCTTAGAAATTATAAATCTTATGACTACTTTATTGTTCTAAAGAACTACATGAGTGCTTGCAGACAGTCGAGTGCCTAAATGTCCCTCAAAATTTATCTCCTATAATCGCCTCTTGACTTCTGCCCTGGACACCTATAGGATCAGTCAGTGATGAACATGGTGAACAGTTTTTCCAAGACATCTCGGTGATGTAGTCATGGTATCACGGTCTATGGAGCGCAGCAATGTAGGCTAGCAGCTGCTGGGCACCTTACCGTGACATGCAAACACTCGGCACCAACGCTGGTGCGCAAGTCAGCGTCCAATGAGTTTAAACATAACAAATTTCGATATTAAGCACGGATTTTCAGTACGTATTTACTTTATGCGTGCATAACAAGTGAACTAGATTATCATAATTTTTATGTACCACGTACTTTAATTTCACAATTTTCATGGCTATGCAATGTTCATTAGTACTCATGTAACAATAAATTGCCCTATTGTAATATAGTTGGTTGAAGGCGTATGTCTAAAACGGTGGGTGGTGAAGGCCAAAGGTTTTCATGTTCTGACTCAACTCGTTTCATTAGTTTTGGAAGAAGTGTTGGATACAGAGATATCGGCAACTTTTTGAAGTTTCTTTTTCAGGGTTGTTTTTATCTAAAATCTCCTCCCATAAAATTACTAACGTAAGTTTTTGAATATAAGTTAAAACTGCTGTAAATGCAGCTCAAAGAAGCAATAAATTTTAAGAACAAAATTAGGTCAAATAATTTCTCATTCAAGCTTCTGTTGAAATGAAAATCAGCGAGTTACTTCTAATCGTCCTGAGAAGCCGAAAGCTGCGACTATGGCAATCGGACATATTAAATCATTACGGAAATTTCAGCTGTGGTAAAACTGAGATCAGTTTAGCCATTTCACCTAATTTTTGGAACCAACATTAAGAAACAAAACACTTTCGGGCCCCTTGACCAGGTCACGGCAGAGCTCTGTCAGTCCGCAAGATGTACCCAGTCCAGCAGACCACTTCAGCGGCGAGTCAGAGGGCTGGTCCAGCATCAGCTTTTTTATTCTGAATCAGCAGCGCACTGGAATTGATCGAGCTCGTGAAAATGTTGGTAAGTTTGCGCTAAATAAGATGTTTAGTTAAGCCTCTCTATCTGCAACAAAGGAGGAACGCACTCTTTAGTATGGAGATAAGGGAACACGAAATAATTGCACAAGGTCTAAAGAAACAATAGGTTGAAAAAGAAGTTCATGTAACGAAATAATAGTTAAAGAATAAAGTAATAGCTGCTATAAAAAATGACAACAGACAACTGGAAAAACATGGCCCTTCTCATAACAAAAATATTTTAGTTAAAAAAGGCCTACCTAGCTCTCAGCTCGGGTCCTTGCATCACCTTGGTAGCCTAATTCGGATTACCTTGGCAGCGCTAATTCCCATAGATACAACAGTTGTATCCCCTCAGGGATAAATAAAATGACGTCTGTTTTGCAGAGAATTATTATGAGGAAAAAAGACATTGTGTCGTAAATTGTAATTCATTTATTGAACTGCTAAAGTTTCCCTATCAGAAAACACATTTTCAGCTGAATAAAAGATAGTATATACTTTTTCCTAAGCGTTTTTATCTTTGAACATTTGCAGTAGCATAGAGTTAAATATACTTCAAAGTTTGAAAAAGTGCGCAAAGTTTGCCACTCTCCTATTCAAAAATATTCATGTATAGAAGTATTTTAACTTTGTCATAATGAGTCTCAATTTAACGCAGAAAACGGTGGTTCGTTTCATTGAAACGCTTACCGAATTTGCGACTCCGTCCTGTTTCCATGAATCTTTCCGAAATGCGTTATATTTCATGCTCAGACAAACTCCGAAGCATTTCGAAAAACCTCCCAAATAATCTCGTTTTCTATGACTATCTCGTTTTATTTGAAACAAATCGCATCTTTCCATAGAAGGTAAATGATTCCGAAGTGCATTTCCTACCAGTTTATTAAATTTTATAGCTCTAGGTTCAATCACAAAAAAAAATTCCGGAAGAGGGACGCTGTCTTTAATGCTCTTTAGCCACCTCAATGCTATTTAGCCACCTTACTGTTATTTCGCCACGTTAATGCTATTAAGCCACATTAATGCTATTTAGCCACCTTAATGCTAGACTCTGATTGCTATTGTATATGGCTACTCTTCGATTGCTATTATCTATTGCTACTCTCAATTTAAACCATTTTAAACAATTTATTTACCACAGGTGATACAGAGGCAGAATTTTTCTTAAGTCTAGTACAATGGTCAAATTTGAGTATAGCTACCTGTGGGCCCGAATAAGTTCAGCGACTTCTAGGGCATCCTACCATCACGTTATTCTAGGGTGTACAAAAATGTTTAACCTAGTTCACTTAACCTAGTTTCGCATTAGACTGATCATTGAGATAATTAGCTCGATATTTTATGCTGTATTTTACAATATAGGTCAAATCGGCTATATTTAACAGTATGTTCGATAAAACGATTCAAGAGCAGAGAGAAGATTGGTTATGGTACACAGGCAAGTTACATTATGACATTATCATTAGTTACATGTAGGAGGCAAGGTTTCGACACGGTGATCTTACACGACTAGTATTCTGATAGGAAGTGAGACTCAAGATGTCTTTTGAATACTTTGTACGAATTACATTCACGGATCTCTGCAGGTATAGAGTTCCAAGTTTTGGTTCCAACGAAGAGAATACTGTGTTGCGACCTGGCCTTTGAATAATAAGGAAGCATTGCTCCGATTGCTAGTACCAATTGCTAATCTCCGATTGCTGTTTGGGAACGATCAACTCCACAAGATGTACCAGGGAAAGTTTACTATTTGCTCTTGGTGTTCCTCCGTAAAACTTTGTTTTACCGCCTTGAACAAACCAACCGTAGGATTTGTTCACAGCCCGTGATCTTCCTCCTTGTGGACGCCCATGGGCCAGTCGTTGAGCCGCGCTGCCGACGTCACTCTGTCGGTTACCCCTGCGATGCGGGGATATTTGCTGGGGCTCTGGATAAAATATTGCTCCTAAACTCTGTCAAAGTGTACTGACGACTTTCAGTATACGTCCAGAGTGTTTAGCACTTCTTTCCTTGCCTAATGGTTGTTTTTTCAAGAAGTAGCAATAATAAAAATGCTGCTTAAAACTAGGGACGAGTTCACGATCTCACCTCAGTTCGTGCTCCAAACCTCAAGTGTTATGAAACGAGGTTTAAACTGCTTTGTAAAGGAGGTGAGCGCACTGTACTTCTTATAAAATGCTGGCTGAGCATACAAGGAACTGGTATCATTGACATTTTGCAAATCGATTTCAAGTTGAGTGTCAACAGTGTCTCCGTGAAGTGAGGACGTACTTTATCTTTGCTCGAAATCAAAGTGCACAATTGGTTAATGAACATGCATTTCTAACCAAAAAGAGTGCTCACTCAGACCATGAGAATCTGAAAGTAAATTTCATCTAACCAAAATCCAAACAATCGAACAAAAAGTGTGATATTCCCTCAAAATAGCACTCAACCCTTGCTTCTTTTTCGCAAGTGTCTCCTTTCTCACAAGATGGCGGACAGGAAGGCAAACAAGAAGAACAATGAGGGTACGCTGGAGCTTGACTGTCCAGACATACAAAACCTGTCAAAACCAAATAAGCAAATGGCCTCCATCATAATTGATCACTTTAACTCAGTAATGGAGAAATTTCAAAGTGAAATTAGTGACTTGAAAACGATGATTGAAACACTAACGAAAAAAGAATCAAATCAAAAGGCAGTGATTGAAGAGCAAAATAAAAAGATAGACAGGCTAGTCTCCCGTCTAGAGCAATTCGAAAGGAAAGAAGAACGGGAAGAGTTGGAAAACAGAAAATGCACTCTGGGTATCACAGGGGAACTACCGCAATCACATTCTGATGAAGACTGTAGACAGACTGTGCGGGAGCTCCTGAAGGACCAAATCAACGTCAACCTTAGTAACTCTGACATCACTACAGCGACTAGACTGGGTAAAAAACCTGCTCCTGGAAACGTCGATAGGAGAAACATTACCTTTGAGCTACGACAATACGAAAAGAAACAAGAAGTTTTGTCAGCCTGCCGAGTGACCAAGCCGAAATTCTACGTAAACGAATACCTCATCCCTTCGCGAGCTAATATTATGTACACTCTGAGATTGGCCAAACGAAAATTTCCCGACAAAATAGGTCTCGCAAGAACTCTGGATGGTAATATCAACGTCTACTCTCCTCGGATACCTGGACAAGAAACTTCTAGACCTCACACCATTAACACACCTGAATCACTTGACCAGTACTTACTACAACGTGTCGGCAAGTCCTCAGAAGAAATTATTCGTAATTAGAGACTTATGTACTGAATTTAATAGCATTTTGATCTCTGTCCACATGATTTCTTTTGTTTTCTGATAGAATCGCCTTTGGCTCTTCAAAGCAACCACGCAGAATTTGCAACTTTGTTTTACTGCTCACTAAATTGTTTTTTTATCTACTTTTTCTCATTATTCATAGAAGGCTCATGCCGGATTTTCTACTCTGATTTAAATATTCTGTTACCACCTGTCTCAAAATCTGAAAATAATCTAGATACTCAAGATCTTTATATTAATTAAATAACTTCGCTGTCACTTCGATTCTAATCCACTTCGTTCTTTGCTATATCGTATTTGTTATATGCAGATACCACTGGTATGACAGCCTTGTAACTACACTATTCGCAATTTATGATCTCTAATGCTCCCACTCATGGACTGAGTTAGCCATCTCCTTATGAAATCATTCTAGATTTTAAATAATTTTAGACTAATAATCTCTGTGTGTTTTAGTTTCTCTCTATTTCTTAAATTTTACTATAAGTAGGAATGTCTTTACTTTTAACTTGACCTTGTAGTCTGTATCATCTTCTTTATTTTTTACGTCACATTTTACTTACTGTTTCTTAATCTTAATGACTGACCATGTTGATATTTTCGATGATATTGATCCAGATCTCAATCATTTGAATAGACTGCATCCAAACCTAAATGAAACTGGGAATTGTAAATACCTGAATATTAAAGAATTCAATGAATCGATGAGAAAAACCTGTAACGATCTCTCAGTATTATGTTGGAACTGTAGGTCCATTTATCCGAAAATAGATGAAATATCTTGTACTATCACTGAGCTAAACAGCAATTTTGATGTTCTCAGTTTCACCGAAAGTTGGCTAGATGACTCAACTAAAGACCTAATTCAAATTCAGAACTATAATAGCCATCATTCACTCCGTAGCAACAAACGTGGTGGTGGCATCAGTACGTACATATCTAAACACATATCATCGAAAAACATTATAAGTGCGACTATGAATCGTGAACATATTGAGACTCTATTTATAGAACTAACGAAAAATGGTAAACGGATTGTACTTGGGACTGTATATAGGCCCCCAACAGCTTGCAACATTTCTTTCCTGAACGAGCTTCAAAGCATAATATCTCAGTTTAACAAATCTCTATACAATGACATAATAATTTGCGGGGATTTCAACTACGATCTTCTTCAATATGAAAGCTGTGAACAAATCTCAAACTTCATAAATGTTTTTCAGTCTAACTCCTTCCTTCCAATCATCACGAAACCTACGCGTATTACATCCGAATCTGCCACGTTGCTCGATAATATTTTTATGTTAGATCCGACTGATTTTCTTACAGGAATAATAATTTCTGACTTATCTGAACATTTTCCGGTGTTTCTCATCAAGAAGAATGTCTATAGTCCCTGTAACAGCCCACATGCTGAGACTTTTTCATATCGTTGTATAAACGAATATAACTTGGGGACAATGCGAACTGTTCTAGAAGAATTAATGCCATCATTGGACATCTATGAACTAGACAATAATGCGATTAACATTGACCAAGCAATACTAAAACTAACTGAAACTATAACGACCGCATATAACCAATGTTGTCCAATAATCACCCGCACAATTACGCCGAAAAATAGACAAAAACCTTGGATTACTGAAGATATCGTGATCAATATAAAGAAACGTCAAGCATACTTAGCCTTACTATACGAAGGACGAATCTCTAGATTAACGTATAACAGATTCAGGAATCATGTGACAAATCAAATACGAACATCGAAACAAAACTACTTTACGCGCAAATTCACTGACTACAAAACTGATATTAAAAAAACTTGGCGCCTGCTTAATTCATGCTATAGACCGAATAATAACGCTAAAAAAACGATTGAATCCATCGTTCACGAAAATGTAAAATATCATGATAAACAAGATATTGCAACAGTGTTCAACAACTTTTTTATAAATATAGGAAAAAATATAGCCGATAGTGTCGTTAGTGAACCTACAGACCACTTGCAATACATGGACCATGTCCGTGAAACCAACTCTTTCTTTTTCCCGCCAACTAACCCCTCCGATGTAATTACATGCATAAACAACTTGAAAAATAAATCAAATGGATTAAATACATTTTCAGCTAAAGTTCTTAAGGCTATTGCTGATATAATAGCACCGTGCATATCTGATATTATCAACCATTCGCTTTCTCAAGGTATCTTCCCAACTCTCTCAAAACTGCCAGAGTCACCCCTATTTTTAAAAATGGTGATAAAAACTGCGTTAATAATTATAGACCTATCTCTGTTTTACCAATTATGAGCAAAATATTTGAAAAAATTGTGTATAAAAAAGTGTATTCGTATTTTGAACAAAAATCTTTTCTCTATGACGGACAATTCGGTTTTCGTTCTAAGAAATCAACGACACAAGCTGTATTAAATCATTTACAGTACCTTTACTCTAATATAGATGAAGGAAAGCTTGTTTTCTCCGTTTTTCTTGACTTTCGAAAAGCATTCGACTGTGTGGACCATAAGATATTACTCTCGAAACTACACTGTTATGGCATTCGAGGAATTGCCCATGATTGGTTCAAATCATACCTAACAAATCGGAAGCAATACGTTGTCGTTGACGACGCAAAATCGGACCCACAGACAATTAGCCATGGAGTTCCACAAGGGTCTGTCCTAGGGCCTCTCCTATTTCTGATATTTATAAATGATATTATCAAATCAACAACATTTTTCAAATTCATACTTTTTGCCGATGACAGCACGCTTTCTACGGTCCTTCCGAGCAAAAATCCCGCTATGATTGCGGAGAGCATAAATAATGAACTCCATAAGGTTTCATTATGGCTTAAAGCTAATAAAATAAGCCTCAACATCGAAAAAACAAAGTATATTACATTCTCATACAAGAAAAGCATATCTCTCCCACACATAAAAATTGGCGAAGGTGAAATCGAAGAAACCAACTCATGCAAGTTTCTGGGCATCATAATAGATAAACATCTGACCTTTAAAGAGCACATCGCTAATATTAGTTCTAAATTATCGAAATCCATCGGAATCCTGAATAAAGTTAAAAATTACCTGCCTGAAACAGCTTTGCGAATGCTCTACCGAACGCTCATTTCACCATACTTGCAGTACGGAATAGAAGCATGGCACGGAACTGATAAAAATAAAACCAATATAATTTTTACTCTGCAAAAAAGAGCAATCAGAGCGGTAAAGAATCTAGAATATAATGCTCACACAAACGATTCATTTAAAAATTTACAAATACCTAAACTTCCAGATCTCTATAAAATCTCCATTTGTAATTTCATTTACAAAACATTAAGAAATGATGGCGACAATAGCCTGAAACTATTATTAAGTGCGCAAACTGGTCATCACGACCACTTAACCCGAAATAGAAGTAAATTCATGCTTCCTTATTATTCAAAGGCCCGGTCGCAACACAGTATCCTCTTCGTTGGAACTAAAACTTGGAACTCAATACCTGCGGAGATCCGTGATAGTAATTCTTACAAGTTATTCAAAAGAAATCTCGAGACTCACTTCCTATCGGAATATTAGTCATGTAAGATCACCAAGTCAAATCTTGTCTCCAACATGACTGTTTCCAATAATGAAATTTGCCATGGGTAATATGTAATTCGCCTTCAGTCTGCTGTTAAATCTTTTATCGAATGTACTGTTAAATATAGTCCACATAACCTATATTGTAAAATGAAATATCTGATATCGATTGAATTATCTCACTGATCAGTCTAATGTGAAACTAGGTTAAGTGAATTAGGTTAAACATTAATGTACACCTTAGAATATTGTTGATGGTAGGATGCCCCAGAAGTCGCTGAACTTATTCGGGCCCACAGGTAGCTATATTCAAACTTGTCCATTGTACTAGACTTAAGAAACATTCTACCTCTGTATCTCCTGTGGTAAATAAATTGTTTAAATTGTTTAAAATTGTTTAAAGTAGTAAGAAAGATGACCTGAACCACCTTATAAATTAAATGCGTGATGGGAACGAGTCTCATAACAACGTAGCTCATTAAAGACAATCCTACACTTGACTTCAAGGTATGAATAGGACACACAACACGAACACAAGAAAGTGGTGATATTTTGCTCTCTCGTAGTTTTCTGTTTGATATAGTTTTGATGTCGAGCATCTAGACTAGTAAGTGAACTCAATTTTAAACAGATAAATTTTAGGGGAAAGTTACGCTGCCGATCATTTATTAACTATTTTTGGAAACATGAGGCAAAACTCTATACTGTATATCAACGCTAAATGGCGTTCAACATCAGTAATCTCACCTTCTGTGCCCTGGAGGTGAGCGGCGTGACGACGACACCGTCAGTGTCTGGTATGGAGCTGTAACGATGGAGTTACATCAGTAGGCCGGGGTCACCAGGCGATGGACTAGCCAGTATAAAAAATTCTGAGGGTCAAAATCAGTTTATATTCAATCAAGTGGAAACATAAATTGTATCATGTTGCATTTTAAATATTTCAACGTATAGATCCTTAGTTCATGAACTTAAATAGGTATCTTTAAATCTATGTCACAAGTTGAGCTAAAGATTGTTAGAAAATTTCGAAATATATTCCCTTGGTTGATTTATTTAATGTTTCAGAATACGCATGAATACTGTAAATACTGATGAAAAATGCATAGGACAGTCTCCTCTCAAATCCACACATGAGCTTGGGCTTCTGCGGTAGCAGTCGATATTGTGGGAAGTATATGGGGTGCAAGGTAATGATTCTGCTTACAAACCTGAAAAATCGGCCTGTCAGAAATTAGAAACGAGTTCTGCGTGTATGCGTACCTGCAAGTGCCTAGCAATTTGCTCACGAAACTTACTCAACGCTACCACACGGTTTTTAAATTTCTCATCAAATGATGCTGGACACGATAATGAAGGGTAACAAGAACATTCTGCAGAAAGAACAGCCATTATGGGAGATATCTAGTACTGGTGTTTTAAGAATATCCATCTATAGGTTTCAAGCAACTACCTCGAGCACACTTGCTCCACCACTCAATATTTGGTATTTAATTTCCTAGCAAAATAATGCTGGCACAAAATATTCCCTTGAGTCAGAAACTAGAAAGAGCTGTCACACAAGGCTAACAGAATATTTCGCTCTCCAAAGAACAGTAAGCAAAAAGGAATTATTTCCTGAAAGTATACAAGTAAAGTTAGCATGCATATAATGTATTTTGAAAACACGCTAATACAAAGTTAATTAAGTTTAATTCGTGGAAGTACAACAGGTATTTTACTTCCTATGGCTGGGGTTGAATCAACTTCGGATAATGTGATAAAAATGTTTGCTAGTTTTCGAAAAGAAGAAAAAATCTGAAATGCTCTACTGAACGCTAAAAATACCGCCCTCAATGATTTCAAGTAGTGCGTTAGGGGTGACACGATGATGGTATTGGGGTTACAGATCGTAATGATTAAATGAATCGTATAGAGTGATGAAGGCATGGCAGGTCACGATGTTCATGGCAGGTCACAATGTTCATGGTAGGTCACGATGTTCATGGCAGGTCACGATGTTCATGGCAGGTCACGATGTTCATGGCAGGTCACGATGTTCATGGCAGGTCACGATGTTCATGGCAGGTCACGATGTTCATGGCAGGTCACGATGTTCATGGTAGGTCACGATGTTCATGGCAGGTCACGATGTTCATGACAGGTCACGATGTTCATGGTAGGTCACGATGTTCATGGCAGGTCACGATGTTCATGGCAGGTCACGATGTTCATGGCAGGTCACGATGTTCATGGCAGGTCACGATGTTCATGGTAGGTCACGATGTTCATGGCAGGTCACGATGTTCATGGCAGGTCACGATGTTCATGGTAGGTCACGATGTTCATGGCAGGTCACGATGTTCATGGCAGGTCACGATGTTCATGGCAGGTCACGATGTTCATGACAGGTCACGATGTTCATGGCGGGTCACCATGTTCATGGTAGGTCACGATGTTCATGGCAGTTCACGATGTTCATGGTAGGTCACGATGTTCATGGCAGGTCACGATGTTCATGGCAGGTCACGATGTTCATGACAGGTCACGATGTTCATGGCGGGTCACCATGTTCATGGTAGGTCACGATGTTCATGGCAGTTCACGATGTTCATGGTAGGTCACGATGTTCATGGTAGTTCACGATGTTCATGGTAGGTCACGGTGTTCATGGCAGTTCACGATGTTCATGGTAGGTCACGATGTTCATGGCAGTTCACGATGTTCATGGCAGTTCACGATGTTCATGGTAGGTCACGATGTTCATGGCAGGTCACGATGTTCATGGCAGGTCACGATGTTCATGACAGGGCACGATGTTCATGGCAAGTCACGATGTTCATGGCAAGTCACGATGTTCATGGCAGGTCACGATGTTCATGGCAGGTCATGATGTTCATGGCAGGTCACGATGTTCATGGCAGGTCACGATGTTCATGACAGGTCACGATGTTCATGGCGGGTCACCATGTTCATGGTAGGTCACGATGTTCATGGCAGTTCACGATGTTCATGGTAGGTCACGATGTTCATGGTAGTTCACGATGTTCATGGTAGGTCACGATGTTCATGGCAGTTCACGATGTTCATGGTAGGTCACGATGTTCATGGCAGTTCACGATGTTCATGGCAGTTCACGATGTTCATGGTAGGTCACGATGTTCTTGACAGGTCACGATGTTCATGGCAGGTCACGATGTTCATGACAGGGCACGATGTTCATGGCAAGTCACGATGTTCATGGCAAGTCACGATGTTCATGGCAGGTCACGATGTTCATGGCAGGTCACGATGTTCATGGCAGGTCACGATGTTCATGGCAGGTCACGATGTTCATGGCAGGTCACGATGTCTCATGGAAAAATCTAGCATTTGTGCAATACTACGATCCTGCACACAATCTACCACGAATAAATCATACGAGAGACGTCGCACTTCACGCAGTTTCATATCTTGCCTTACCGCTCGCCGTCAGCACGCCTTCACTGAGGGATGTCCTCGTCAAGAGGTTACCAGCTACCCTTTCACTTCGAAGAATATATTTCCATGTCTACGTAACTTTAGGTACTTAATGATTAATCATCATTGTGGGTTTTACACCAATAACTTTTAACCATTGTCATTACGTGTTGGTTTGTAACGACGCCTCTCTGCAGGGTTAGGAAGGACCTTGCATGCAAATTACTCTGGGACAACAATGACGGAGGTTCACTCAGCGGTATCACAAGGACCGGTGCTATGAATATTGGGAGAAATTTGGATGAGGTTAACACAAAAAAGTTGGCATGTGCGTAAAACAAAATCATTTCCTAGCTTTATCAAAACTAGCTTTACTGCACGATTTCCTCAACGAATTACTCAAACATTTTTAGAATTATCTACCACACCATTAATACATTTCAGTCATTGAGGAAGTACTTTGTTCTTCATAGCGTCCAGTTCCTTGATAGTAATCACTGCACTCTATGGACATGCGTTGAGCTTGTACATGCATACAGTAGCAGGCTCGTATATATGTTAGCTTATTATTTGGAACAGGTCGAATGGCAAAACCAAAATTCTTATAGCAATCCAATGCAGAATTATTCTAATCTTTTGTGAACTAATGATTTATAGAAGTTAATTGTATTCAAAAGTTCAAAATAAGAGCAGAATTTTTAATCAAATTACGGTATCTGATGTAATTTACAGTATTACTAGGTGTAACCAATGCACACGAATATCTCAGCTTCTCAGAAATTATGGTACCAAAAAACTGCTTTGGGGCAATAATTGCAGCGGATTTTAAATTTTGCATCGAATTATTTATCATAGAATTCCATTAAATCCTAACGTTATTTTAGACGGCATCGAGAGAGCATTTTACCTTTGAAAATAGTACGTGGAATTTTTTACTCCGTTGAGGAAACCATGTTTATTTTATCCGCGTTAGGAAAATCATAGGCATCTCTCTTCAACATTTCGCCAACATACCCGGTATTTTAGGACTTTATAATGATGATATAACATATAATAATCTGTCGTATTCTCAATAGAAGTAAGAAATTCAGTTTAGAGTTTGAAATTTTCTTCAAGGAACAGAATATTCACTGGATAAATTCCAACAGAATATCCGTAGATGTTAGTTCTTGAAGAGAAAACCTGGCACGCGCTCCTACAGTGGAATAAAAGAGATTTAATAAACGTGTAATATATGATGACTCGTCTCAAGTTATCTTATCATCTGTGACGGGATCATGAATGCTCACTTAAATGAAGGTGGACTTCTTGAGTGCTAAAGAAAGATGAAGCGGCTGGGGATCTCTGGCCACTGCAGGTATGATGTGCGCAAAATTGTAAGACACTCTAACTATGAGTTGTGTAGCAAGTTTGAGTGAACGAATTTCTGGCCACTGCAGGTATGATATGCGCAAAATTTTATGAAACTCTAACTATGAGTTGTGTAGCAAGTTTGAGGGAACGAATTTCAGTCAATGAACTAACTCTTCACGCTGGAAGGACAAAACTGATATCCTTCAGGATTAGAAAACATCCATTTATTTGCACCCCCTCAAATTTACCTTTGTACCATTGAAATGAGCTTAATTTGTTAAATTGACAGAGTTAACCCTTGATGACACGCTAAAATGAAATTAAAACAATTACTCAGTTTGGTCACACATTGAGAAGTTGTGAGTTCTGTACAAGTTTTGCCAAATTCCTCAACAGATATATTCGATGGCTTTAACTCATCCTCTAGCGTGGCTCGTGTGACGCACGATGTTGCGTTGGGGTTGAGGGGAGGGGGGGGAGTGTGTATCACCTGCACCCATTACTTGAGACTGTGACAAGATGGGTTGCGTTGGGGTGGAGGGGAGGGGGGAGTGTTTATCACCTGCACCCATTACTCGAGACTGTGGCAAGATGGGTTGCGTTGGGGTTGAGGGGAGGGGGGGAGTGTCTATCACCTGCACCCATTACTTGAGACCGTGGCAAGATGGGTTGCGTTGGGGTGGAGGGGAGGGGGGGAGTGTCTATCACCTGCACCCATTACTCGAGACTGTGGCAAGATGGGTTGCGTTGGGGTTGAGGGGAGGGGGGGAGTGTCTATCACCTGCACCCATTACTTGAGACTGTGTCAAGATGGGTTGCGTTGGGATTGAGGGGAGGGGGGGAGTGTCTATCACCTGCACCCATTACTTGAGACTGTGGCAAGATGGGTTGCGTTGGGATTGAGGGGAGGGGGGAGTGTCTATCACCTGCACCCATTACTTGAGACTGTGACAAGATGGGTTGCGTTGGGGTTGAGGGGAGGGGGGGGAGTGTCTATCACCTGCACCCATTACTTGAGACTGTGGCAAGATGGGTTGCGTTGGGGTTGATGGGAGGGGGGGGGAGTGTCTATCACCTGCACCCATTACTTGAGACTGTGGCAAGATGGGTTGCGTTGGGGTTGAGGGGAGGGGGGGATTGTCTATCACCTGCACCCATTACTTGAGACTGTGGCAAGATGGGTTGCGTTGGGGTTGAGGGGAGGGGGGGATTGTCTATCACCTGCACCCATTACTTGAGACTGTGGCAAGATGGGTTGCGTTGGGGTTGAGGGGAGGGGGGGGAGTGTCTATCACCTGCACCCATTACTTGAGACTGTGGCAAGATGGGTTGCGTTGGGGTTGAGGGGATGGGGGGAGTGTCTATCACCTGCACCCATCACTTGAGACTGTGGCAAGATGGGTTGCGTTGGGGTTGAGGGGAGGGGGGGAGTGTCTATCACCTGCACCCATCACTTGAGACTGTGGCAAGATGGGTTGCATTGGGGTTGAGGGGAGGGGGGGGGGAGTCTGTATCACCTGCACCCATTACTTGAGACTGGGGCAAGATAGGTTGCGTTGTGGTTGAGGGGAGGAGGGGAGTGTCTATCACCTGCACCCATCACTTGAGACTGTGGCAAGATGGGTTGCGTTGGGGTTGAGGGGAGGGGGGGGGGGAGTCTGTATCACCTGCACCCATTACTTGAGACTGGGGCAAGATAGGTTGCGTTGGGGTTGAGGGGAGGGGGGAGTGTTTATCACATGCACCCATTACTTGAGACTGTGTCAAGAAGAGTCGCTCACATTTCCTGCCACGAAATCAGGCTTCTATTGCTATACACGAGCGCTCAGAAATCCCATAAATGGCATTGCCAGGAAACATTCATTTGAGCAACTTCTGTTGTTACACTGGGACCGCAGTGTGCTGGTTGGCAGCTGTTAGATTGTGTGCTTTGTAATTTGGTGGAAGTATTGCATGCAGCTAAGTAAATTTTATGATAAGGTGCGAATTATTGTAAAAATTAAATTCACATAAAATTTTTAAATGTTAAACATTCTTTAATCTGCTCATTTGCTAGAATCAAATTTCTTCACCCTTTTGGATGATGAAATGCTATTTAGGTTGAAAATTTCAACAAATTTGTTATGCTGCTTGATAAGAGATACGAATCATAAAATATTTCTTTCTTCGGTTCGATGTAGTTTACTTTTGTTATTTATATTGCCACATTTAGTTTCATCTTTACCCGACATAAAAGTCTGCTTGGTATGGATGGTTTGAAATAAATGACAGAACTTTGTTTAGTGTTCACTTTATAAAACCTGTGCCCGTGTCATGTCCCCTGCCGCACAACATCTAATGAGGGTTGCGTCGAATTGGGGGCTTATATCGACTGGTTCTTGTGACGCAAGAAACGATCATGCTTCCGAAGGGAGTACCCTAATGTTTGAGATGTGCTTTCCCAAATGTTTTCCGGCAAAATGCGTTTTTTTAATTCAGATCAATCGCTTTCCTGCTCCTGACGCGGTATTTTTCATTTTAACCTCGTGATAAAGATTTAATTTTAAAATTATTTTCAAACGACATTATAATAGAACTTGCGGAATAATAGGACTGCGAATTGAAATGGGGCTGAAAACGCTAAAGTTGTATATTCTTTCATATTCAATTGTATATTCTTTTATATTCAACTTACATTCTTATATATTTAATTGTATATTCAATAGAAGTTGTTAGAACATATGATACTCGGATCGGAAGATTAAAGAAAGGCAGCAGCTAAGGTCTCGTGAGGACTGCTTGGGTGACTCAATTTCTTTCTCCAGCACAAATGACAAAAGACTTAATGTTTCGACTACATAAAAATTACACACTGAACGTCCTATCAATGTCGAGTGCACTTCCACGGGTGATTTTATCAAGGTTGAAGCTAAAGTATTTGATTCACAGGACCTTAGGCCGCTCTCTTCTATCAGTTATCAGATAAGATAGGGCATGACTGAGTCTCGCTTCTTCAACTTGCGTTACTCGCTTCTGCAAAATGATATTCACAGCAAAAGCTTTCAGCACAATGAAATTGGAAGTTTAGTGACACAGATTTTGTTTCAGTTTCTGAAATCAATATTCCTAGTGTAACCTTCACTGCAAATTGTTCTCATCCCCTAAAACACGCGACAATTCCCACAGAGAAATTTTGGCCCGTCTTTGTGTCATACGATTATTTGGAGAAATTTTGGTACAGCATTTCATAACACCTGTGATAACATTTTGAAGTGACTAGGAAACCTAAAATAACATGTTAAGGTTGCAAACGATGAAGAATTTTTACGAGAAGGAGATATGCATTTACCTTGTGAATAAAATGCAAATAATGCTCCTTAAAACAAAACAAGTAATTTCTATATTTTCAACACGTGAAATATTAAATATTGACACTTGTTAGGCTGAGGAAGTGAACCATCTATACACATGGCGCTGACCAACACTGTGTGAGGAACGGTTGGCCCTCTCATGTGTGCTGTCTTAGATCAATGATACAGAAAAGAGCTTCATAAAACGTCAATTAAAGTTGCCCAATGATGACACACTTTCAATAGTTAGTTTTGTGACCAGCGAACTGGACAAAGTGTATCACTTTCGTAATAAATTTTTCTCCCCTGAAGTGGCGAATGGACTGCATAATTCTACTACCGCACTATAGGAGCGTACAGTCACTCTTGCGCAGCTTAAAATACTGATATAGGAAACAAATGCACGAAAAACTCCACTTTTGAAATCATTTTGCTTCTCAACGTGGAAGACAAGCGAAATTATTCAAACTTCACATTTCTGATCATCAAGCGTCAAAACGGAATTATCATCAACTGTTGCAGTTTTGTAAAGTTTTAGGTTGTTTGGTGTGCAATTGAATTTTGGGAGTAAGTTACTGGTATATACGTGTATACAGGGTCTTGTGAAATTCCATACACATATTTTAACCATGTACAGAAAGTGCTTAAATAATACGATTTTAAGAAGCGACAAAAACTCATTTTTCGATAAATTACAACATGAAATAATTTTAGATTCCCGTAGGAGTTGGCTTGTAATGAAGACAGCGAGTAAAATCTGACTTCTTGGGCAGGCTGTAGGCGCCTGCTTTAGCCTATTCCTACGGGAATCTAAATTTATTTCAGGTCGTCATTTCTCGATAAAAGAGGTTTCAGGCTTTTTTTCAGACGTAAAAATCGTTGCATGCAGCTTTCCCTGTATATGGTTAAATTATATGCTTCGAGTTACCCAAAACCTTGTATATATATATATATATATAGCGATTTTGTCTGCCTACAGTTGCCATATTGTTTTAATCTTTGCGCAAATTTAGTGCATATCTGTTTCGACCGCTTAACGGCTTAGAAAATTTTTCGAGAGCAGTTATGATGTAGAGTCCATGTTTTCAAACTTACCGCTAGACGAATAAATTGTTTTTCCTGAACGTATTTTTCAAGATAACCTCACCATTATGAACGTCAACATAGCTCAGTGCAGACTCATGCTGGACTTAGGCCTTTTTTGGGAGGAAGTTCAACGTGAAATGTGAAAGGAGAAAATGAAATGACGACATCGTTCGTTGAATTCAAGGGATAGACAATTTAACGACTTGAGGTTTCAATTTCCCTGGTTCAGTGAAAGGCTCGACACATCCTGAAATGAAAAGACGAGAAGAAACCAGTTACACATCAATTAGCCAACAATGAAGATCGGTATATTTCATTTACAGACAAGCTGCTTTGCTCAAGAACACGAGTCTCCCTCTGCTCACCCGAAAGATAAAGAAGGCTTATACATATAACACGTCGACACGTCGCCGCTAGCCCTCCATTGCACTCAAGGAAAATTTAGCAAGCGCCACCGAAGAAGCAGAGATGCGCCGCGTATTCTTCTCTGAACAATGTTCAGAATATAATATTACTCATTATCAGCACTCGTAAAGATTTAGTATTCGTTGAAATTCACCAAATATATGGCAATATGGTCATTATAATCTCATTACAGTAAGCTAATTCACGCACCTGTTTGTCGCCTCCAAAGGGACCATAAACAGGGGCCTCTGAGAAGCCTTTAGAAAGAGGAGAACAGGGCAAGAAGTAGCTCCACTCTATTATAGTATATATAATGTTAATTTGTTAGAAATCATGCAAAATAAGCATGACTTAATTACTACTGATTGAGGACTTCGCTGCAGGGCAAAGATGAATATTAAGTTAAATCTGTTTTCTAGCTGCCAGTTTATTATTAGCGGTTTAAGGAAACCATCCCACTTTTTCAACTTTTTCAGTCCGATTCGTTTGAAAGTTGGCCAGTATATGTATTATGTAAAAGTAAACCTTTTTTACTCCCGTCATTTTTTCGATTCAGGCCTAACTTTTTTTTTTGACGAAAAATGTGTTTTTGGTATATTTTTATTGTAATTTCAGATGTTACCTGCTCCCACAGCAGGTAACATCGACGACGGAAGACGTGGCGGCGAATGAAGGGAGCGACGTTATGCTGTATTTACCAGCGAGACGACAAATGGGACAGCAGCGCTTCAAAAAGATGACGACATCCCGCATAAGAGGAATACGTCCACCTTACATCTCAGGCCCCGCGGAGTTATTTAACTCGAAAATTTCTGCAAGAGGAATCAAGTAATGGAAGCCCCTTGGACCCTAGACGGCCAAGGTATTTAAGGGATTTTGATCCCTGAAGTTCTTTAGCTTCACGACTGTTGTATACGGCAGTCATGACGGCAAGAGGGGACGTCGACATCTGCTGCTAGGGGAATAGGTCCAGCCCATGGACTACTACACAGATGTTTTCACATGACTTCCCCGTATCAGAGCACTTAATTGGAGCAAATCTTGTCGTCAAGCTTCACATCTGTTTCCTCGGAACTAAGCGTTATTTCAACGCATAGTCGCACGCGTTGAGGTCGAGTGAAGGAGAAGAAAAAAGCAGGAGCTTTTAAACAAAAACGCGACGGAGGGATATATGTCATGATTCTGCTGTGACTATACTCTACGCTGTGTTTAAATAAGCGTTAAGAAGGAAGGTCTGCCTAGCTAGCGACTGAAATACCTTCGAAAAGACTGGCTTCCATAGAAATATCTTCTCGTCAGTAAAGGCTGCATATTCTTGTCTTCACGATCTTCGCCTAGACATCATCAACCGTCGTCATCAGCTCTACCAACAGCGACAACATCAACCTCACCGTTTGAAGGCGCCACCGCACCCTCTACGAGTGACACGTCACGGAACATCGACAGCTGGCCGGACTGCCTGATACTTCCATTTGCTTAACGTATATTCCTTTCCTTCCTTAGAGAGACTTAGGATCTTATTTACTCTGGGTAAATTAACTGTCATTCAATTGTGAACCTATTCTCTTCTAATTAGATGATGATACTTGCCATTTCCGATAGGAATAGCTAACGTAAAGTATTGTCTATAAGAGAACCTGTCTGTTCTCAAGAGGGACAGCGTCCTAGGCTCCTGCGCTTAGCAGCGTCGGCCTCGGCAGAAGCTACCCAGCGACAGTGAGCAATAGACGTATCTGCTTGTGCTCCCTACCTCGCTGCCTGGCAAGTTCAGCCAGGTAGTGAGGGTTACTCGTTGTTACTTTAATGAGTCGTGTTTGACTCATAAACGCCGTCAACGACCGAGCTAAGTATCCTAATTGCATTATGTGAGCCTCACCTTCATCCCCTTTCCTTCACGTAATAGGTCTAGACTTTGTACTCGAAAATGTATCGCGCTATGCACGTTTATTGATGAGTTAAATGTTCTGTATTTCGCAAGTTATATTCAAAGATGAGGCCTCACCTCCTAATGTCCCTTTTCATTCAATATTAAATTCATTGGATTACTTCTGATTATTTACCTCTATCCATAGGAACTGCAAGCTATAATTAGTAATGATATGTGGTGTCAGAAATAGAACCCACATCCTTGGAAATGACCTGACGCAGCAATGAAACTAAAGCTGGAATATTGTCTCAATGATTTATAAGAGGTGCGATGAAAATTAATAGAAAATAACGTCATCAAACTAATACAATATTATACCAACGAATAGGACGTCAGCGGCGATATTACACGAGAAGGAAGAACTTTACATATGTCGACAGCGATCTGCAATAGGAGATAGTGATCATTACATTTGATGTGACATCGATAAAAAAAAAAATCTAGGCCACCATAACAAATGGAGGCAGCGGAGTGAGATTTAAGTTTGTTTAAGGATAATTATAATTCATAATTCTGCTTAATCTTGCCGTGCTCACGCTCCGACAGAGACCGCTCAAATTTGTCACGCTTACCAATTCCCAATCAAAATTGTCACGCTTGCCAATTCCCAATAAAATTTGTCATGCTTACCAGCTATCAACTAAACTACCAGAAATTACTAAATTATACTACATTATGATCAAACTATTTTTTTGATAAAAATAGCCTTATGATCTGCCGAACCAAATTAATAGTGTATGATTAAGAAATTTATAGAATTCTAAAATTGTACTAATGCGTTTAATAATCCATACATTATAACAGTTTGCATTTAAATCATTCCTATTTTATTATCATGTTGTACCCATTCGAACTATTTTGCTATTATTGTGTCTATTGTAGAACCATCTATATTCTCTATTATGTTCATTTACTATGTAATTGTTTATATGTCTAATTGTGCATTGATTTCCATTGTGTCTTATTAATTTCTTTGAATAACCATGCTTTAGGTTAGTCGTTTGTAATTCTCTGATTGTGTTTTGCCCATTGTACTAATTATTCCCATTCTGAAACGTCATATTTCATTATTATATTGGGTGTATTAATTGCCGACGTATTTGGAACTACCAAATATGCAAAAGAATTAATTACAATCGATCTACAAAAATAAATTCAAGCCTCATTCAATTAATTATCGCACAAGTTACTGTATTCGAGCAATAAATTGGAATAGGGCTCTGTGAAAATTACACCTACGAGCCAAGCCATTAAACTATAGGCGCCATTTTGTAATCGGCGAGGGAGACATGAGAACAACACTATTCATGGCGCCGGCTTTGGATTCAAATCTTCAGACTGAGTTGAACGTTTAAAGCTATATCATCTTAGCTCGCCAAAGTTTAAACTATGTTTGTGAGGTTATCAACTCTAAAATATGATTCGTAAACCTCCATAAAAATCTCCTATGGATGATTAAATTTATACCTTATTAAAAATTAAATTTCATCCTCACATGCTAAAGGAGGCTCATATCAAAGTAAAATTTCATTCAAAATAACATTTTCCGCGCATCAAAAATTTTACACACACTATGTATACTTATAAATTTGATATTTACCAAATTTACCGATGCGAATTTATGTAATCTACCGGTAATTTCATTCCACGTCCATTTCAAATTTATCGCAATGTGTAACCATATGATTTCATGTTGAGAGGATGTTGTATGAACGAATGTTCACGTCTGGGATGTTGGTATTGAGATGCTGTGGGGAACGTAATGTGGAAGAGGCAGTGCGAGCTGTGGTGTGCTAGCGGTCTAGCTGAGCCTTTGTTTACATTCTGAGTCGGCCTCCGAACACCTGGCTCCCGACCTTCTGACCCTCTTTCCCTCTGCCCCTGTGCCCGAGTGCCGCCTGCTCCTCGACGTTTCTTTCTTTCATTCTCCATGCCTAACGATCGCTACCACGACCACTCGTGCTGCTCATAGTGAACTCTACCTTCATAGCACATGTCGAAGTGATGGTCTTATCTCAAACTCAACTGAAATGTTTAATACTTAAATTTTAACGTAATGTTAAACGTGCACTACTTAAACATGATGATGTAATCCTTTCATTTTATTATTCTATCGTTTGTCATTCTTGATTGCTTGCCTTTTCTTATAGTCAACGAATTAACTAGTTTCCACCGCAAATTGAATACTTGAATGTAATTCATGCGCATATCTGGATCATTGATTTTATGGAAAAAATTTTATTCCCTCAATGTTTATATGAATTATTGCATCGCAACAAAATGTAAATGTTATTAAATTCAAGTGAATCTGATTCTAATTCAAAGGTCATACCGCTCCGTCATTATCTAATTTCCAACGCTAGTATGTTATTAGAAATTTATGTAGTCTCTCTTTCTGCGATTCATGATTGTCACGTAATATCACGTCTAGTGTAAGGTTGGAATTAAAATTAGGTTTATGTCCTCTTTTGTGAACGTGAAGTAAAGGGGAATGAATGGGGTGAGCATGATATGGATACAAATGCGAATGCCTGCAACGAGGGAATGAAAATCTCGGACTAATAAGGTCATTAAATAACCAAAACTGAACTTTCAGTCATGGCGCCATGGACCAGTCTTGCGCGGGCGACAACCGACATCACAAGGACGCACTTGCCTTGTGTGGTGCCCAACCACGTCGCACAGAGCACAGGCTCAACCTCAACCTCAACCACAACCGCACCGCGCAACCCAGAGGGTAGACGGCAACGCCTGCGCGCACCGGGGACGTGAGCGAGTGGATGGACATACGCACGCACAGCGCGGCACCTGAGGCAGCGGCATGACGTCACAGCTCGGGCGTCGGCGCTCGAGGGATACGCTCCTACCCCAATACACCCCTACACGCACGCACGCACGTACGCTTCGCGTACGAGCCTCAGCTAGTCAGCACGCGACACGACGCAATCTCACAACTCCCACAGCAGGTAACATCGACGACGGAAGACGTGGCGGCGAATGAAGGGAGCGACGTTATGCTGTATTTACCAGCGAGACGACAAATGGGACAGCAGCGCTTCAAAAAGATGACGACATCCCGCATAAGAGGAATACGTCCACCTTACATCTCAGGCCCCGCGGAGTTATTTAACTCGAAAATTTCTGCAAGAGGAATCAAGTAATGGAAGCCCCTTGGACCCTAGACGGCCAAGGTATTTAAGGGATTTTGATCCCTGAAGTTCTTTAGCTTCACGACTGTTGTATACGGCAGTCATGACGGCAAGAGGGGACGTCGACATCTGCTGCTAGGGGAATAGGTCCAGCCCATGGACTACTACACAGATGTTTTCACATGACTTCCCCGTATCAGAGCACTTAATTGGAGCAAATCTTGTCGTCAAGCTTCACATCTGTTTCCTCGGAACTAAGCGTTATTTCAACGCATAGTCGCACGCGTTGAGGTCGAGTGAAGGAGAAGAAAAAAGCAGGAGCTTTTAAACAAAAACGCGACGGAGGGATATATGTCATGATTCTGCTGTGACTATACTCTACGCTGTGTTTAAATAAGCGTTAAGAAGGAAGGTCTGCCTAGCTAGCGACTGAAATACCTTCGAAAAGACTGGCTTCCATAGAAATATCTTCTCGTCAGTAAAGGCTGCATATTCTTGTCTTCACGATCTTCGCCTAGACATCATCAACCGTCGTCATCAGCTCTACCAACAGCGACAACATCAACCTCACCGTTTGAAGGCGCCACCGCACCCTCTACGAGTGACACGTCACGGAACATCGACAGCTGGCCGGACTGCCTGATACTTCCATTTGCTTAACGTATATTCCTTTCCTTCCTTAGAGAGACTTAGGATCTTATTTACTCTGGGTAAATTAACTGTCATTCAATTGTGAACCTATTCTCTTCTAATTAGATGATGATACTTGCCATTTCCGATAGGAATAGCTAACGTAAAGTATTGTCTATAAGAGAACCTGTCTGTTCTCAAGAGGGACAGCGTCCTAGGCTCCTGCGCTTAGCAGCGTCGGCCTCGGCAGAAGCTACCCAGCGACAGTGAGCAATAGACGTATCTGCTTGTGCTCCCTACCTCGCTGCCTGGCAAGTTCAGCCAGGTAGTGAGGGTTACTCGTTGTTACTTTAATGAGTCGTGTTTGACTCATAAACGCCGTCAACGACCGAGCTAAGTATCCTAATTGCATTATGTGAGCCTCACCTTCATCCCCTTTCCTTCACGTAATAGGTCTAGACTTTGTACTCGAAAATGTATCGCGCTATGCACGTTTATTGATGAGTTAAATGTTCTGTATTTCGCAAGTTATATTCAAAGATGAGGCCTCACCTCCTAATGTCCCTTTTCATTCAATATTAAATTCATTGGATTACTTCTGATTATTTACCTCTATCCATAGGAACTGCAAGCTATAATTAGTAATGATATGTGGTGTCAGAAATAGAACCCACATCCTTGGAAATGACCTGACGCAGCAATGAAACTAAAGCTGGAATATTGTCTCAATGATTTATAAGAGGTGCGATGAAAATTAATAGAAAATAACGTCATCAAACTAATACAATATTATACCAACGAATAGGACGTCAGCGGCGATATTACACGAGAAGGAAGAACTTTACATATGTCGACAGCGATCTGCAATAGGAGATAGTGATCATTACATTTGATGTGACATCGATAAAAAAAAAATCTAGGCCACCATAACAATTTTTATTCAACAAAATGATTTTTTTTATTTTCAGTCTGATTCTTATAAAATTTGACTATGATATTTAACCTTTGAAAATAAACACAATTGATTCCATTCATTTTTTTGATTCAGGCCTTAGATTTTGCAAAACTTTGACATATTGGTTTTTAGGTATTGATATTTCACTAATATTGATATTTCAAAATGGGACTCCTCCTTCAGTTTTGATGCTAGAACAAAAGCAAAGACAGTTTTAGAATCCTTGAAACATTTCTAACAAACTTACATTGAGCTTTTTTTCATTTCCTATTTGTTCTCTTTTTATATGGGGTCAAAATCTTGAAAAAATTTAAAATTTTGGGTGCTTTTCAATTAAATTGATATTTCAAAATGTAACTCCTCCTTCAGTTTTGATGCTAGAACAAAAGCAAAGACAGTTTTAGAATCCTTGGAACACTTCTAACAAACTCACATTGAGCTTTTTTTCATTTCCTATTTGTTCTCTTTTTATGTGGGGTCAAAATCGGAAAAATTGAAAAAGTTTGGTCGCCTTACCCCCCCCCGGGGGGGGGGGGGAATTATTTTCCGTAGCGCCATAAAATTTTAGAAACGAATAGTCTACCACCTAAGGGTCCTTTTACAACAAAAATATGCAAAATGACCATGGAATCGAGAGCATCTGGCAAGGGCCTGGGATGGTGGCCTTAATTAAATCTATAATTCTGCGGACAGCAGCCGAAAGGTTATCTGCCTCATAAGCAGTCAAAAGAGCGCAGTCAAACTGTATAATTCTTTTAAATATATCCACAAAGATCGTAATTCTAACAGGTAAAACGGTAATGAGCCAAACTCATAAACATATCAAAAGTGGAACTAAAGAAGCGCAAACATGCAAGATTAAAACTCTACACAACGAAATCACATTCACACGAAATAAAGTTGAAGCAGAAAAAAAGAAAACAAATGAACAGGAACTCAAATGCAGTTAAAATGGCCCTTCACACCAATCTACCGCAGGCTGCGCAAGAACCTACTATGACATCTCCGAACGCATGTGCAAACAAATGACAACATCAAAGCGCACGCTATATTTTGCGTCTTATGGTTAAAAAGCGTGAGCTATAATTTACAGCGCATAGTGCACAAACACGGGCTTTGGTGCACGATTTATTTCTTGAAACAAGATTAAATGAATCTAGCAATAGAGATAACATGGACCTGTCCATAAAAATAACACGGATTTAGCTGTGAATATAACAGGGATTTAGCAATAGAAGGAACTTGATTCAGCTCTAACAAATGTGAAATGAAATGTGTACTTCACATGTAAACACATAATGCTTCCTATTGAATTAGGACATAGTAAGAAATTCTTGCCAGAGTCTTATGTTCAACAAATGCACGTGAATGTCGCAATCAAAAGAACATTCCTCATTGTGACCATATTTTTTAAAATAAACACCAATTAATTCACTTTAGCCGTTGAAAACATTTTCTTTGTTATATTAAGAGGGCAGGAATAAAGGATGAAACACATTTAGGTGAGAACTTACTATTCTATTGCCAACACAATAACCATTAAATTTGTATGGCATACGAATCCAATTCCATTTCAGTCTATATAGCATATGTTAGTGTACGACGTGTTTATTTGTTGATGAATATGAAGTGATGTAGGCCTCACAGTAAGCCGGTGACTCTAGTGCATCGGTAACTGATGTCCTCCTCCCATGTTCAATACGTACACCTGTAACCTGGACCTGCGGCGTGTTACATGATGCCGCTATTAGAGCTCGGTCAGAATGGCAATAACGGTAGCTAAACTGTTCCGCAATTTTGAAAGTTTCAAAGAAAGATGACCTCCATTGTAAAGAGCGGGTAACAGTTGAGTTCCAAATACTGTTGTTCATGATCCCTAGTTTGCTTCATGTTTGCGCACCGTCTCAATGAGCCACTTTCGAATAAGAGCTGGTGCTCTATTTTACAATCGCTTTCTGAGTTTATTGACCACAAATAATGAAGAATTATAAAATATCTCTAATGGAAATTGATGAAATATTTATATTCTACCTCTGCGGTATAAACAGTGAGTTAAACTTGAGTGAAAAATATATTGTTTTTTGTTCCTGAAAGTGAAAATCTAAATATTATTCTCTATTCCAAAAATATAAAATCGCGTGGTAGGTTCGTCTTGAATTTCCTCGGTTTGAGATGCTTTTAAAAACAGGGGAGCGTATTCTACAATAGAGCTCCTGAAACTGCGAGCTTTTTGTCCCACGTCAGACGGACGGTAACTTACTGAAATATTATTCCTGGGATTTGGTTTTTGTTCCGAATATTGGGTGGAGGAAATTTTGCTCGTGGGAGGTAGAGAGGCGAGAATGCATGTCGGCTTTCCTGAATGTGGTATCTTTCTGGTATGGGGGTCCCGTATGCTTCATCCGGTACGGGGGTCCCGTATGCTTTATCCGGTACGGGGGTCCCGTATGCTTTATCCGGTACGGGGGTCCCGTATGCTTTATCCGGTAATGGGGTCCTGTATGCTTTATCCGGTATGGGGGTCCCGTATGCTTTATCCGGTACGGGGGTCCCGTATGCTTCATCCGGTACGGGGGTCCCGTATGCTTTATCCGGTACGGGGGTCCCGTATGCTTTATCTGGTAATGGGGTCCTGTATGCTTTATCCGGTATGGGGGTCCCGTATGCTTTATCCGGTACGGGGGTCCCGTATGCTTTATCCGGTACGGGGTATCCCGTATGCTTTATCCCGTGCGGGGTGTCCCGTATGCTTTATCCGGTACGGGGGTCCCGTATGCTTTATCCGGTACGGGGGTCCCGTATGCTTTATCCGGTAATGGGGTCCTGTATGCTTTATCCGGTATGGGAGTCCCGTATGCTTTATCCGGTAGAGGGGTCCCGTATGCTTTATCCGGTACGGGGTATCCCGTATGCTTTATCCCGTGCGGGGTGTCCCGTATGCTTTATCCGGTACGGGGTGTCCCGTATGCTGTATCCGGTACGGGGGTCCCGTATGCTTTATCTGGTACGGGGTGTCCCGAATGCTTTATCTGGTATGGGGTGTCCCGTATGCTTTATCTGGTATGGGGTGTCCCGTATGCTTTATCCGGTATGGAGTGTCCCGTATGCTCTATCCGGTACGGGGGTCCCGTATGCTTTATCCGGTACGGGGGTCCCGTATGCTTTTCCATGAGGGAATGCATGATCACGTACCCTATAATTCTTAAATTCCTCCCCGCATAAGCGAATTTAATATATATTTTTGCACGTATTTCTGAAGATAATGCGGTACGTCTCCCTAGACCAGATTGCAATAGTCCACACTAGAATAGCTATTCCTAACCATTAAAAATAAAAACAAAATTTCTCTTAAACATTCGGAGCCAGACGTACACATGCACCTAAATTCTAGCAATCAAACCAACACACAATAACATCTACACAAAGTAACAGAACCACGCACACATATACACACACACACACACAACACACACACACACACACTTGATTTGTATATGTGTGTGTATGTGCAGTTCTGTTACTTTGTGTAGATGTTATTGTGTGTTGGTTTGACTGCTAGAATTTAGGCGTATGTGTACGTCTGGCTCCAAATGTTTGAGAGAAATTTCGTATCTATTTTTACGGGCTAGGCATAGCTATTTTTCGATGTAGGTATAGCGGTATTCATTTCTTATAACTTTTTCGCAATTTGTTCATTATCGTTTTTTATTCCTTGTTTTACAGCACTGATGATGGAATCAGAGATTCCGAAACGTTTGCTATTAAAAAAATGTTCCCTTTTATATTGGTTCTTCTTCGCATCTACGGACTAGATTCCCCACAAATCGCCCTGTTAATTCTATTATAACTAATAAATTTAACACATTTACAATATGCTTTCTTAGGTTTCACTTTGCTTGGCAAAATTCGGAAAATTTTCCGCATATTTTGGCCACCATTACGCAAAATTGTAGTGGAGGATGAAATCAAAAAGGACCCAAAATTGCAGTAATGCTTACTGGAATCTCCCTTGCTTGATGGCGGGACATTGATGTTGCCCTCGTACAACCTGTGTTTGCAAGGCCTCTGCTCATTGAAAAAATGTGAATACCTCCAAAGAGTGGAAAAATAATTGAAATAAGCCATTTGGCGTTGCATGGTATAGCACAATTACAGGCGCCGCTAACACAACATACTGCGCTAGATGTTACCCAGAATCCCACTTACCCATCTTGTGATTTTCCATGTAACTTATCTACCGTTGCTGCTGGAACTCCCTGCGACAAAGTGGCAAAATGATGAAGTAGCGACGCAATGATGGAATGCAGTTCAATTAATTACGATGGTAAGTTGGCGACCAGCAGGTCAGATTTTCAAGAAAATGCATCCTAAAAAAGGTCACCTCTATAAATTTCATGGCATTAAAAAATAGAGGCATTGTAATATACTAAAAAATACAGAAAAGATTGAGTACTTATCATGCATAAGTTTAGTAAAAATACCTATATGCAAGATGGCTTCAGAGGAAAAACAGATGATTATAAGAAAAATAAAACCTGAATCTAAGTGCAGCATAAAAGAGCCAACTGTTAGGGTCTATTGGGCGCAAATGAAATACCTATAAATCAAGAAGCTTCGTAAACTAAATCGATCTTGTTTTAAATATGCACCATGTTCTTAAATGAAAATTTTAAATGTAATGTTGTGAAACATTTTCACTTCGCGCTTTTCTGAAAATTGTGCATTTTTTGTATATTTTTTTGCAAGTTAAAATCATACACTTCGTATTTGCAGCTCTAGCTTTTGCCGCTGTAAGTTTCATGAATGATTTTTTTATTCATTTCTATATTGTGGTTATGCGGGCATAGTCTAAAACCCTGAAGAACCAATTTGTATAAGCTCATGTAGAGATGTTGGTGGTGGACTGCGTCTATGTGTTGGATATTAGTGCATGTATTCATGGACGAGGTTATTTAAAGTATAAATATTGTGCATTAATAAAAGTTTGTAACATTCTTCCACGACTGAAAATTTTTTTTTGGCTATGTATAGTTGGGAGCAACAAATATTTGTGCACAAATAAATTTATTTTTTTAACCCACTTCTCACAAACTGACGCACTACCAATTGACGGAGTATATATTTTGTCTAAATTTCCATAAACACCCAATACGCTGAAAATAAATAAAATTTAAACATAAATATGTATGTATATATGAGGTTGAAGAAAGAAATCTTACTAAGTAAATTTTTGCTTATAAAAAGTTAAAACTGCACTTTATCGACTGCGTTTGGTATAGAACTTTCTTTATTGTTCCTGTTATGCATCTCGTAGCTGATTAGCCCTGCATCTAAATACCTTCGTCTAGCATTTCGTCATCAGCGGCATCACTGCGTGTGGTACAGTAAAGGTAAAAGCGAAGACTTTTCAATCCCAGTAAAAAAATCACAATTGGAAAAAAAGCTCGTGAAATTCCCAAGAAAATATTGTAGAAGTTAAAAATATCATTGTCAACCATAGTTTTGGTTGTTTCAACCTGGAGAAAATCAAGGAACTGAGAAAGACCGTAAAAGAACTGATACGTCGTTGAAGACGTCTTTACGATCATTCGGGAAAATAGAAAGAAAATAGTTCAATAATCCAGCACATTGAGTTGTTAAAACCTATCAGCAACATACATAAATGTTTCACCACACTGTCTGGACAATGAACTTCATGCACAGAGATCAATTGAATTAGTGCTCTTCGAGGAAAACTACATTATTTTTTAAACGATATAAAGATACCCGGTGTAGACGTACTTGGGAATTTAAGACTAAATTCGAAAAATTAAGGTCAAGTTATATATGGATAGATGATCAAAACTGAATTATTAATTGCACTCACATAACATGTTTGGAGAAAGAGACGGCACTGCTCTCGCCTCGATGACCAAACTTCCAAAGCCAAGTTTGGCGGAGGTAATAGCGTCATAGTCTGATGAGGTTCTGAACAAAAACATATTATTTTGAGCATTAACTTGCAAATATCAGAGGGAAAAAAATTACAGCTTCGAGTAGATTCGATCTTCTATCGTAGTAACGATCCTGCGCATGCAACGAAATGAATGGAAAATAACTTCGTCATCACGATGGACAACAATATTTCGAACGGCCAAGCCAGTCTCAAGACTTAACCCCTTAAATACTTTTGGCATTATTTGACATTCATAATTTGATCGAGATATGGAATTTGAATTCAGGAACTGAAGAAAATAGGTATAGAAGGATGGGACAGCCTTCAAAACAGCGTGTACATCATTAATTAAAGCTTATTGATGTTCAGTGCAGTAAAAGTAGATGAAATATGCTACAAAGTATTAAATTATGATTTTTGTTTCAGCTTTTAATCATGTGAATACTGTTCTTGCCGTCAGATAATATAAATGTGCGAGGGGTTCCAAAAATGTTTCATTAAACACCGAACTAAGCGCATGCGTGTGAGTTAATGTTGATTCTAACCAAGCCCACATGAACCAATGTTGTATTTGCATGCTACCGCCATCTGCACAGTGGCTTCAATTCGTTGTTAGTCGTTGTTTTGTCCTGCGTAGTTGTGAGTGTGTAGTGTCTGAGTTGTTACGTGTCCTGCGTAGTTGTGAGTGTGTAGTGTCTGAGTTGTTATATGTCCTGCGTAGTTGTGAGTGTGTAGTGTCTGAGTTGTTACGTGTCCTGCGTAGCTGTGAGTGTGTAGTGTCTGAGTTGTTACGTGTCCTGCGTAGTTGTGAGTGTGTAGTGTCTGAGTTGATACGTGTCCTGCGTAGTTGTGATTGTGTAGTGTCTGAGTTGTTATATGTCCTGCGTAGTTGTGAGTGTGTAGTGTCTGAGTTGTTACGTGTCCTGCGTAGTTGTGAGTGTGTAGTGTCTGAGTTGATACGTGTCCTGCGTAGTTGTGAGTGTGTAGTGTCTGAGTTGTTACGTGTCCTGCGTAGTTGTGAGTGTGTAGTGTCTGAGTTGTTATATGTCCTGCGTAGTTGTGAGTGTGTAGTGTCTGAGTTGTTACGTGTCCTGCGTAGCTGTGAGTGTGTAGTGTCTGAGTTGTTACGTGTCCTGCGTAGTTGTGAGTGTGTAGTGTCTGAGTTGATACGTGTCCTGCGTAGTTGTGAGTGTGTAGTGTCTGAGTTGTTACGTGTCCTGCGTAGTTGTGAGTGTGTAGTGTCTGAGTTGTTACGTGTCCTGCGTAGTTGTGAGTGTGTAGTGTCTGAGTTGTTACGTGTCCTGCGTAGTTGTGAGTGTGTAGTGTCTGAGTTGTTACGTGTCCTGCGTAGTTGTGAGTGTGTAGTGTCTGAGTTGTTACGTGTCCTGCGTAGTTGTGAGTGTGTAGTGTCTGAGTTGTTACGTGTCCTGCGTAGTTGTGAGTGTGTAGTGTCTGAGTTGTTACGTGTCCTGCGTAGTTGTGAGTGTGTAGTGTCTGAGTTGTTACGTGTCCTGCGTAGTTGTGAGTGTGTAGTGTCTGAGTTGTTACGTGTCCTGCGTAGTTGTGAGTGTGTAGTGTCTGAGAATTGGGATCTCGAGAGTGGAAAGGTTGTCGGTGCCCGAATAAAGATAGGTAAAGTGTTTGAAGTTCTAAGGGACACAGTAAGAAAGATTTATTCCGCGCATATGAAAAGCATCCGTTAAGTTAGTGATAAGAACGCCTGAGGAAAATGTGGTGCTAAAGCTATAAACACTTGACTGTAAAGTCATAAATCGTGGACTGTAAAGCCTAAAACCATAAGCCGTGGTCGGCTGAGTTTGGTTTCTCGCTGTGTAAGACTCTGCGGACTTCCGTCTAGCGAACGCCGTCCTAATTCCATGATGTGCTTTACTTGCTTCTTATTATAAAACATAGCTGGAGTTCGGTCATCATTTGGGCAACCCTATCGTGTTTTCTATTTCCATGGTACCAATTGAAGGGTGGAAAGGTTTAGTGGTCTATTTGCATTTTTTCCCTCGAAAAATATGATCTAGACTAGTGGACTGAAGTCGAGTACGATAGTGTCACAGCGAAAGTCATTGGTGGATGCATTAGTAGGCTACTCTAGTCTGGGCGATTTCATCGGTTCTAAGCGAGTTGCATTCAACGTCATTTTTACTCGACTAAACACCAGTGAAGCTCTCCCTAAAACTTTTTGAAAGCTGCTATGCTATTGGTTGTTCAAGTACTCTAAGCTCCTCCCATTTTCCATCGCGTCATCTTCGGTTGTTGTTCTAAATTTATTATTTCACCAGAATTTCTCATTTTCAGCTATAATAATTTTCTTTGCCTTTGCAAAAAACGCTTGTTAGAGTTACTAAAATTATTCGCATGGGATGGAGAATTGTAATTCAAACAAACATTTATTCGTGTTTAATGGCTAACGATATTCTTCAAGCTGTGTAATTCAGTGCTTCTAATTTTCCATTTCAACGCTCATTTCTAGATCCGATACTATTGGTTGAGGTAAATTTGGTGGGTATATATTCTCTCCAGAGGCTCGTTGTAATAATATTTCATTTTATTAACCAATTCTTCATCACACTATCAAATGATTTATACCAGCTCATGCTGCAGTGTGTGTTGCATTTAGAAATCAGAAACGATATTTTTACAAAAAATAATTGTGCTTGCTCTGATATTATACTCAATAAAGGTAATTGTGCCGATTGCGTTCATGTTATCTGTAAATTAATAACTCTGCGGACTGTTAGGATTGTGAATCAAAAATCAATTTACTAATTGAACACTAAACGAGTTATTTTTCGTACCATTTTACGTAGCATAACACTAACTTATCCGTAGTTCACTACTCGTACTGCTCTTTCAGTATAATTCGTAACATTTGACATATGTTCGGGAACACAGATCTTTGTTCAAATTGCTGTGTGAAGAACTGGGGTTTAAAATAAGTACACGAGTAAAAGTTTCAGTTCAATGACTCCATTTAATAGTTACATTTATCATGCTCGCGAGAGTTTCTCTTGCCTTGTCCTACGATGTCACAGAACTTTAAATTGTTTCAAGTCCTAGCTCATGCCAGTTAAAAACTAGTAGCGGAATCATTTCTCGTAACTTCCATTGCGCTGAAATACCAAGCCGAATTTCCAGGTTTGTATTTCATTTTCTTATGATTTCCGCTTAAACCGAACGCCCTAATGCGTATATATTTCTAATCTAGTATTTGAGTCACGTAAATTTTACCAAAGTTGAATTTTGTTTCAGTGCAGTGTCCTTTCCTTGTTGTGTCTATATTAAACTACGGTAATGATGAGGGTGACAGCATGATAAACATGCTGTCCGCTATCCCTGTGATAATAAGTGTCGAAAAGTTTATCCTAGAGGAATTTTGACATCTGGCATTTAGCCTCGATATTCATCTACAATATCTTCTTCGTTTGTAAGTGGAATTATTCGTGGCCTTTAGAATCATTTGTGGCCTATAGCACATCCCAGCACGCACTAGTAATATAAAGCGTAGGAGTAATATACGAAGTCATCTAATCTAATTGTCGTGCATAGGCGAATAAAACACAGACTCCGAAATGTTTTAATCAACGTGAGTCTGTTCAAGGACTCCATTACTGACTTACGATACACAAACACCAAAATTTAAGAAGAAATAACATCTACCATTAGGATTGAAAAATCACACATCCGTAAGTTTGGTCATAACACATTAGAAAAATAGTAGTCGTGTAATATGTCATAGAACTATTTTGTCTTCCTTGAATGTTACAATAGTAACAGCTTAAGAAATATCAATGATCAAAGTTTAATCGAGACAAAATGAATACACCACAGTCACAAGAAAAATATGACGTAAATATGACATCAACTCTGACGTAAAATTATCAATGAAGAGTTAATGTATATTACATTTGGTCTTGTTCGTCAAACAGAACCACTACGCAACAATAGTCAAAGCATGTTCATCCCGTAATTACATTAATTCCGAGTCACAGAAACCGACTTTTCAGCTAGGTGTCTAACACTTTATCTACGGAATTTTGGGATCACAAGCAGGATTTAATTGCTGTGTATACAGATAGCATCAAAAATGCCTTCTACCACAAGTGAGCCCAAACATAACATATCATCGTATAGAGAAATCTCATTACCACTCGCTGCCATGCAGTTTGAGTGGGTGCTGCCAACAAATAGACACTACACACATGCTAAATACAACTACTACGTGCTTAAAGTTATAAATGAACATCATCTTGCAGAGAAGCGTCACAAAAATGCCTACATTACTTCACTATCAATCAATGTACTAGGGCATACACAAGACCTCTGAAGCCTATTGGAATAAAAATTGTGCTCACGAAAAATATTTGTTCGACCGACAACCATAAAGAAGAAACTTTACATACAAATTTCAGCATTCTAGGTCTGTGTAGAACTTGTGATATACTTCGGGGACGAACTGTAACAATGAAATCAAGTCATTATATTTCTCCTTACTTATTTTAACTGAGCGAGGCGCGGGATTCAGGTCGGTATTAATGGCATCGACAAGAGATGGGAATTCGATACACTGAATGCTACCATTTCCATCGGTTTGTCTGAAATGAACAATGTTTTCTTTGGAAACTTTGTACCAGTTCAGCTTGAGGAAATTGAAAGATTCCCCAGAAGCATTCATTTTCACAAATTTTCTCTGTTGTGCCAAGCAGTTCACTTGCTTAAATTTACCAGACATTTCTATAACATTAAATTGAGAGTTAGGCTGTGCCTCCTTTATTAGATCCTTATAAGTGTTTTTGCAGTATATTGGTCCATATTTCTTCTTTCTTTTTTCAATTTTGCCAAAATCTGTATCATTGGGTAGATACGAATGACCCGATTCCATAAATCGATGTTCCCAACTTTTGAAGTTGAACTTCTGGCAAGCCCATATCATGAAGGAGATCATAGTTTTGTTCCTATTCTGACCCCCACAACAATCGCTGAATGTTTTCACAGTTTCGACGCCTGATAAATTTTGAGAGTGTAGGAACGCCAGAATGCTCGAGCAAATTTCGTTTGCACCTCGTTTGCCTTCATTCTCTAACCATACGCACATGTGGCCCTTGTTATCATGTCGGGTATTTATCCCCAAGTTATAAAGCCAGAGCTGACGCTTGTAAAATGCTACTGAGGTTGTTAG
This sequence comes from Morinoia aosen, assembly GCA_030386875.1. Lineage (NCBI taxonomy): Eukaryota > Metazoa > Arthropoda > Malacostraca > Amphipoda > Talitridae > Morinoia > Morinoia aosen. The sequence goes on along the minus strand of CM059576.1, from coordinate 51,222,758 downwards.
ATGCGGAAGAGGTTGGGTCTTTTGCAAGTCGAATGTGAAAACTAGAACATCCTTTTTGTTTTTTGAAGTGTTGGTCGCGTGAGTGAGAGCAGCTCTTGCCTGTTCGGCCCGCTCATGATGAGCTGTCCTCTGAGCTTCTAGTAGTAATCGCTCACTGTGGTCTTCTGCAGCCCTTATCTTGATATTCAACGAGTCACATGTTTTACATGTGTCAGCTTTAGGCAAATAAATTGACACGTTATACTTTTTGAATGCTCGCAGGAATATTTTTTTGCTGACATACATGCTAAGTGTCACCCTTTCACAGTACATTTCGTACAATTTTGTGGAAGTTAAATCAGGGTGGAAGTACTTTCTGTCACTTTGCGAGTAGTGTGACTGAAATTTAGGAAGAGAGTCGAGGAACTTCTTCACTTCTTCAACCTTGTACCCAGGTGTTTTGTTGGGAGCACTCTGACGCCCTCTTTTATCTGGTGAGGTACAGCCGTTTTTGCTTTTTGTGTTAAGGCAGTAATTAACTCTTCCACTTGAGATGCCTAATGTTTTCAGGTACACCAACTTGCACACTTTCTTGTCACCCAGGAAGTAACTTCTGCAGTGCTTTACTCGGGATTCTTTCACTGAAGTTCGTTTTGGTTGTGATGTTCTAACAGTTTGACAGATGAAAGTGCTCTGTACCTGCCAGTTACAACTGGCCCAGAATTTTTCATGGATAGTTTTTCTTTCATCTTCAGATACGGCATTACAATTTTTATACCTACAGACACACATGTGATGCACGAATTTTTTTTCTGTTACATACTTTCCTTTCACTGTGAAATATGGTTTGCCATGCTGTCGTGCAGCTTTCCTGGCACCTTGAGTAAACATTTTGGCAGGGATAGAACAAGTGGGCCTGGGGTTTTCTTCGGCGAGTCCCAATCCTCCAATGGACGAGAACGGTAGGACTGGTAAAGACTTGGTATTTTCAGGACAAATGTCGGCACCTGTAAAACGTTAGGATATATAAGTCCTGTCTATAAATATCGTTCTATACACGGTAACACTAGATAATTAACAAACTCAAACATATGTGTTGATTGGAAAGTGGTGAAGAGGAAAAATTTCAACTGCTCACCATTTGCAGCCAAGCCAAGACAAGTACTAATCATTCCCAAACATATGTGTGGTCACTGCTCACATTCAGGTCTGTAAATGTTTATGTCAAATGAGCTGAAAGACTACGAAAAGACTATGTTAACGGTAAAATTTATTTAGCTGGTCGTATATTCTATTCCCTTTTTCTCCTGATTATTAGCATCATGTTTGCACATTCACAATGTGCACTGATGAGATTTCCACCGTAGTGAAATATCTGATATGAATGCATGGTCCATGCACACAGCAAAAAATGGTAGACCCTCGGTATTGCTCTCCTAAAAATGTCTCCATTTTTAGATCAAAACCATTACCAGAAGCCAGACTACCTCTTGTTCATACATCAAACCAGTGTCAATAGTGCCATAAAAGGAGATCAAAACTTTTTCGCACTATTCAAATGAAAACAATGTGCAATTTTTCAAGCTCAGGTGATATATTTTTGCATTTTAACTACAACTACCTAGTTAACTACATGTTGGAAAGGATTTATAGAAGAACCACAAACGATAGACACCTAAACGAGGAATCTATACACAATCGTGTTCCGATACATGAGCAGGAAGTCCGGGAAAAGATCATGAAAAGAAAAAACGTAAGTAGTAGGTGCTGAAAAAATGGAAAACAGTGAACAAAGATGATTGCCTCATGAAACTAAAAATGTCAAATTAACAAATTGAACGTCCACCTAATGTTCAGCTCGGGGCCTCACATTATCTCCTTGGAGCAATACGTATTATACAAGCACAAGTTGTATCCTCTTGTCAAGTTTGAAACACCGTTTCTCGAATCTCATGTAAAATAGGTTGGTTGGGAGGAGTCACCCTTGGAATCACGAAGAGTGGATCTCGATTCCGAAAGTTATTAGCAAGTTGGCTAGGCAATCGTTTTTTCTAAACGCATGAAAGAATTCCGCCCAATTGCAGGTGTACTGTGAATTTATTATTATATTTTCAGAACTGTCCTATTTATTTTAAGTAACGTTTATTATTCCTAATTCATTTATTCCTGTATTAAAAAGAGCTTCACAATTTGCAAGTAGCATTTGAATAATAGTTGATTAATAATAGTGATTTACCGATGTTTCGGTACCGGTAGTATCGGTCATTTTTACTGGTATCGGTATCGGCAAAATCCAGCTGAAACTTTACCGATACTTTCAAATAATACGTATTTTATCATATAAATGAAGGTCATAAACCATTAAAGTAAAAGTATAATCAGACAAAGAGCCTATTCATACCTGGTAAATTAGTTGGCTAACTGTTGAATAACAGCGTTTATTAAGGCCCGCTTACTGTATTTACTACTTTGAATTCTCGAAGAGTCACGTGCGGTCAGTAAGTGAAAGCTATGTAGCATGAATAGTTGATCACAGTAGCGACATAAAATTATTATTCTTTTACATCTAAAACCTATATAGTTTGACCCAAATTCCATTTCTTTAAGAATGTGACAGGCTAACAAAAATTTAACAAATTAAATAAAGTTGAAGGTGCAGATTAAAGTTATGGTAAATTTAATATAGAAGTAGCTGATAATTCTATTTTAATCTTGCTTGTAAATCGTCAAATACTGCGAAGCTAATAATTTTATTATGATTCAGCATGTAAATTATAATAAATTACGAATCTTGCATTTTTCTTGTTCACGAACAACCTTATAGTTGGTTGCGTGTTAGGGATCTTTTCGGTTTCGGGGTCTATCGAATTTTAACGTTTTATTTTCGCCAAAGTATGTATTTTGATGTGAAAAACACAAAAATGATAACCATTTATGGGTAAATTATTGTTTTGGTCCACTTTTGGAACCAGTTGCTATTATAGCTAGTCTACATTGCGTTGCAATAATATTAGAAACACTTATCTATCGAATGGATTGGCTTTTTTTTCACAACAATCTAGTCAACATAGCAAAAGCAGTTTTATTATTCCTAATCGAAATTTTTTTTTATATTGCAATATTATTAAACGTATTAGTAAATAATTTCATCGTTACACCCATGTAGGGCTCATAATGGTTTAGTTTTAATATAATAGTAAAAGTATCGATAACGGTAGAGCCAAAAATGAGTATCGGTGCGGCAAAAAAAAATGTGTATGGGTACATAATTAGTTAACAATCCTCACTAATTACGTTTTTCTACTATAAGCATGATAACATGTACAGAACTATGCGTTCTCTTGAACGAAATTAACTTCGCCTTTTCGCGTTCATTCATGCTGCGACAGAACAGTAAATAATTATGTCAACCTTCTAAAAGTTTTATCATCTAGGATTAATTTTTGAATGAGAAATTACATTCGTTAGCCCACCTTGCACTGTATCGGTAATATTTCCAGAGTCGCAAGTTGGTGCGTTATCACTGAAGAAGCCGATGGTAGGGGAATGCGCGAGTATCTCCACCCCAGTTTCGCGAGATTCAGGTCCATCTGTAAGATAACGTAAATGAGTATACAAATATTTAAATCGAATATTAAGCCTTCTCAATCATAACCACGGTATTCCCATGAGAGGAATAACAAGAAACCATCAACAATGGACATGTACAAGGAGATTTAACGCACATGTGTATTCCCACAGACGACAACTTGCGAATGGAAATTCCTTGTAAGAAAAGAAGTTCACCGAGCAAGATTAGAATTCAGGAAGAAACCAGTAGGTGCTGAAGGAAAGGACAGTTGTGAACCGAGAAAATTTAGTCGTTAGCCAACACGTATTATTCAGCAAATTGAACGCCTACCTACCTCTACCTCGAGCAATTATATTCTGCCTTTGGGAGTGCCACTTGGTTCAATAATAATGTCCGCCTGAGGTGTGACAAGGTACCGATCGATGTTTGAGACCGCAATATGGAACGACGAGATAAGTTAAATAAGCCCTTAATCAAGTGTGAAGGGTCCTGATACTGCAATATTATAACGTAAATATTATCGCGAGTTGTGAAATTACGTTTAGTGAATCATTCCCTGCACAACAATGCAGGCGATGTTGGTAGAGCACTTTTTTGACACTTTGTACCATGTATTAAGTTTCGTATCTACTTAATGGCATGTCATATTTCACCTAGCCCAGCTTCACACAGTGTGCATGCTTTATGATGAGAATTTGTTATCATATGCTTATTGCGAGCTGTGGGACGCGAACCAGGTGACATATACATATTATTACGGGCTTCATATTCCTGTGAGTAATCAAAACGTGTCCTATCACAAGATTTTTTATTTCAATAGTGTTTAGATACTTTCTGGAGCGCCTAAACACCTCCAATTTTTTAATTCACGATCAAAATAATCAATATGAGCGAAAAGAGTACTAGCAATTTTTGCGTCCAACTATACCACTGTGGGCTAAATAAGATGATTAATGATCCATAATACTTTTTCTGTGCTTCTATTATTTTCACACAGGTAAAACCTCGACTTGAACTAGAGGTCACTAACACTCTAATGTAAAAAAATATACCGTGGTAAGGGACCACTATATCGCGTCCTTTACATTGTTAGTGACATCATTTTTATACTCAAAGAGCAACCTACATAACGATCGAAATGTGACACTTTGCCGACCAGAAGTTTTCTTTTGGCTCCGCATATATTTTCCTCTTGACAACAGTTTCGGCTTTCAATGGTTAAAGATTTTTATATCAAGAATTTGACCTGAATTAACTCAATCAACCGTTTTAGGCCATTATTTGAGCGAATGTCATCGCTTTGTCACTCCTTAGATAATGGCGAGATTATTCACGATCACGTACACATTTCTTCCACCTTCAAACCGGTCCCATTTTCTTTGATCGCTGTGAGACGTGTTTACAAAAGCGCCTTCAATACCCAAACAAATTCTTAGCCCAATTTCCTATAAAAAATCGAAACAAAATGAACTTGAAAACTAATTCGCTCGGACCCCACTAGCGTCCCATGCGCTCAAAAATGTTTCAAACTGATTTTCTGCAAGAAGTATATTACAAAAACTTCAGCTAGGGGCACTATCGCTGCAACTCTGGTAGCTGAGGACCGTCAATCAAAAACCTCTTTAATCATCATTAGAGATAAGAAAGAATACCTATCCTAAATTGAAGAGTTGAGCTGGCTTCACATGCCCTTGCTCCACTCTCGTGTCATTAAATAACTTTAACCATCTCAAGTGATTCCTCCTAGTCTAAAGCAATTATGTTGTGCATTTTTAAAGATGTCATTGAAAATGGAAAAAAATTCACTTGACGAATCATTTCTTGAATTAATCAGTCAAAACTAAGATCTGGAAGATCTCTGAACACGAACTACAGCATTAGGTCCACCGAGAATCAATCAACTATCGGCTTTGGAGAAATATACACTCGCATTTTTAGATAAACCTAAGTACGTTATCAACCATTACAATTCGTACAAATTTTACTCGTAAACTCGAGCTTAACCCTTTAGGTACTGACGGGTACTCCAGTGCCAAGATGGCTAGTGCTTCCTGTTCAGGGCATCTAACCTAATTTTAAACTAATTTAACTAGTGAGGGAATATTTTTGGAGTGAATAATAAAATTAGGGAAATTACAAGCATTCATGAAACTAGTTTTTAGACATTCCAGAAGCCTGCATGCGTAAATTACCAGTGGTTACCGCTAAGTTCATGCTATATGGTCCGTGCAACATATTCAATTACCTTTCTATTTAACTTCAACAAGTTTTTTCAGAAATTCGTTTATTTTTAACAAATTTGGGCAAAATATCTTCGAAAATTCAAAAACTTTGTTATTAACGTCGAAAATTTCTGCCGCCAAGTATAAAGCTTTTAAGATTCATTTTTTTAAATTAAAATGAAGAAGTAGGCACTTGCTTAAGTTAAAATCACCCACATTAGGACAATTTCACGGACAATTCAGGGTAATGACAAATTTTTCACCTGGAAAATTTTTTCTAAATCATTTGAATTGTGGTACCCAAAGGGTCCACTCATTCTATATTTTGAAATGCATATGTTCCCGTTTATTTTGTCTATATTTTTTCCAGTGTCTGGCAGAAAGGCCTAATTTTCCTCGCCATTGTTATCACATTCGTCGAATGATTTTCTGAAACGTTTCTGAGCCCACAGTGTTCCCTCCAACAATATTTAACAATACTCTTACGCACCCAAGTGCCCAAGACGAAACATGTAAAAACAGTACTGGAGAGTGCGAACCTCAAATTTTAAGAAAATTTTCATTATTATAGCATGAACATATTTACTCTATGACTAGCTTGAATGCATAGGCCGAATAACCTCGCCACTAGCGACAAAAATTACCGAAAGGAATGTGTACCGAGCTATGATTTGAAGAGAAAAGCTTATTAATTTGAAAAATAAAGTCTTGGGAAATTGAATAAAAAACTTTTGCACATTTACCATGAGAGGAATACTGATTGGACGAGCAGCTGCTTATGCTCGGATCGTAGTCAACCAACTTGACTCTCGAACATTGTGGACCAGGTTGGAAAACAGGGCTAGATGAGTCTCCTAAAGCAGGGAAAACAACAAGACATTTTAATCAATCAATAAGAACATCAATCTACTCAATTTCATGAACCATCAAATAAAATTTCATTCGCAATAACTATAATGAAGATGTATCACTCCATAAAATTCATTGCTAGAAATCAATTTTAAGACATTCATTTCGGCAACAACATTAGAGTGTATGCCGAAATTCGGGATGCAATTTCTTTTAACGTAATAATAAAAAGGTTTCCATTCTACTATCATAAAGCATTTTTGGCGGCTTCACTAACTGAATTTTATCGACCTATAATTAGTAGCATATGCATGAAAAGTATGTTAGCAGAATGTACTCTCAATTGACAATGTCAGCATTCATTTAAATTTAACTGACCTGGTGTTTTAGACTTATTGCGAGAGTCGCTGCTTTTCTTCCTTTTCCTCGCCTCCGCTGGGACTGGAACCGTCTCCAGAATAGCGTCTTTGCCGGACAACACGGAAGTCTCAACTCTGCACGCCTGAATTTGAAACGAACAACCAAACATGACTAAAGTGAAATAAGTGTAGTCCATCATTGTGTGACATGGTACGACGCCTCTCGTACGATGTGAGCGTACGATGCCTCGCAGCGAATGTTGTACTATAGGAAGATAAATTAGGTTTTCACAACGAATGAAAGTATGGATCTAAGGTTACCATTTGGAATATTCAACAACATTACTGTACGAATCCACGCCCCGTCGCCACGTCCTGGACTCTCAGAAGGTCGGCAAAGCTAGTACATGTGGCACATCAGCACACCTAGGGTTGCCATATATGGATTCAAGCGTCTCGTTGAGCGCTATTCATTGGTGGTAGGTAAACGAAGGTGAAGGGGACAGGGGAGGAGAGGTAACATGTTCAAATCGGTATGAATTCTTCCGCTCAATCTGGAGTATGGCTACAGGCACTGCACTGCCTCTTTTAAGGCCAGCAGTGTAGCTGAGGCATGCCAGCACACACTCTGCCTCTTACAAGGTCGCCATCATTTTCATTTTTTGTTCCAAAAATGAGAGGCCAAAATAAGCAGATTTACTCTTAGGCAATAAATAATAACACCATTGTATGGAAGCAAAAGCTCTACGCATATAAAACTCTTTACAAGCAATGAAACTGCTTAATAAACAGCCTATACACAAAATGAACTAAAAAAGATTAACTGTGAAAACTGATTGTTTTACATAAAATGCTCATAACTCCAGAACTATTAGACCTGAAAAAATTCAAATACCACAAGATTTAGCAAGTCAAAATCTATGAAAATGCATCATAAAAAACATGAAAGTGCAATAGGTAAATAACAGCCATTGATTTTCCAATTTCTGTTTGTTAGAATTTTACCGAAATAAAAACTCAAATTCAGTAGATGTTTGTTGGGGTAGCTAGCAGCATTTTTTTCCCCTGACAGAAAGGGCAACTCTTTTCCTTCACAATGAACTCCCAATGATCCATCTAACTTGAATAATGAATGTACAGTAAGTTGTAAAGTTTCTTCAAACCTCCCGGTAGGTAGGCCGTGTGGAGACGGGGTAATTACTAGATTCAAATGCCTGGTTTACGTACATACAGGAACACAAACAGTCACTCTATCATTACGATAAGTAATAGAATCTACGACTTGGGAGGAAGTAAGCAGACCATTATAAATACTGACAGTGACAGTAATTGCTTAGATTTGTTAGTTGATGGAAAAGAAGAAAGTAACTTAGCGTCAGCATTAGCCAGATGATGAAGCGCGGAAAGAAAGAGAAAGCATTAATGCGTACACATAACTGGCGGATATTCCAGTCTCAGTCTCACAAGGGCTCCGTAGGCAAAGAAATTACTAGTAATCATTAAATAAAAATATTTACTATTTCAATAAACTACAAACCAACACCGAAAAATTAGGATAAGTACATCAACAACAACTCTATCCGATGATAGAAAATGATATAGCGCTTGTCATTAGTACGGGGTAAGAGGACACAAAAAACGAAATAAATAATTAAAAGTAATAATGTGTAGCTACTAAGAGCAGCGTATGAACCTAACAGTGTCAGCGTTCATGATTCATAGGATTCATGACGAATGCAAGTCCTGCTCTAACGTCGGAAATGACATATCTTAGGAATTTGGCAGAGCAAATTCGATCTTAACGTAGAACACCCGGTCAAGTAGTCCAGTTTCCTCGCAAGCTGCTGAATAAAAGCTTTGGTTTTTTTCTTGAAGCGCGGCCAAGTAAAGACAATTTTCAAAGGGAAAACTTAGACTTTTCAATTTGTCCAGTTACTGTACCTCTGTGTAGGGATTAGCATTTGTTGTCACATCAGTGTCCGAGTTCCCGCAAGTGCTGGAGTCGCACTTTGATAAATTCACTTTCTTGCCATAAATTGAAGTTGACGCAGCGAATTGGCAGTGCAGAACTCTCGATGGCATCCCTTCATCTGCAACGTCTCTTGCTAAAGCTGCAAATAATTAAAAGATTCAGTGCCACTGGATTTTACACGTACACCAATTATTAATTACACATTGTCATTATCAATTTTGATTGTGAATGTTTTGCTCATACATTCAGCCATAACACGATGTCATTACTATTACTGTATTAGTAGTATAGATACTTTAATGGGGAATCTACACACGCGGTGCGTACCCACCGAGGACATAATGGGTACTCATACAGCAAGGCATAGGGGCTTCTTTGGCAGTGAAGAGATTTCCCTCCCCCGTCTCCGGAATACTGCACTTATAGCCCACGTGCCAGGTTGTGTTAAGTCGCTAATTGCGGTGGGGAATGTTATAAATGTTTCTAAAAACAGCCTTCTGATGAAAAAGTGAAAAGAAAAATTTATGCCAAATATTCAACAAAATTTCATAATGTAGACAACTTCTAACCCTCTACAAACACGAGCATTTCCCCGCATGCTCCCTGCACATAGAACCAGCCAGGAATTAATTTTCTGAAAAAATATATTACCTTTAAGAAAAACAGTCAGTGCTTAGAAAAGAGGAACAGTGAACTGAACAACATGACCTTCAACGAAACAAAATCTCACTATTTCAACGAGATGAAGGCCCACCGAAACCTTTAGCCCTGACCCTCACATGCTCCCTCCCTCCTTCTAGAGTAAGATACAACTAAGATGGGTACGTGTCCAAGTTTCATCAAGAATAAAACCGCAAACACGGAATAAAATTCATTTTTCTAGAATTGTTTAGATTAGTCGTTAGTTTTAGCCTCCCTACCCAGCAACAAATGCGATCCAAATAGAGGAAGGAGGAAGGCACCATTTAGTATGGAGTTAAGGGAACGCGGAATCTACGCAGAAAGGCATAGAAACAGTAAGTTGTGAAAGAAGATTATGAAACAAAATCAAAGTTGAAGAAGAAAGTAGTAGGAGCTGAAGAACAGGACAGCAGTGAACCGAAAAAAGATGGTCCTTAACATAACAAAAACATTTTATTTCAACAAAAAAGAAGGCCTACCTAACTCTCAGCTCGGGCCCTGACATTGTCCCCCTGGGACCGCTAGTTCCCATAGATACAATAATTGTATCCCCCTGAGGGGATTCATCTTTCTAAAAAGGGGCATTCAGACTAGCGCTAGTTTCGATACTTCATTATCAATGAATGCTCTTTAATTTGCAATTGGCATGCACTTTGATCACAGTTAAGAACGGGTTTCTGTTTAAAAATGTACATCGATGCTAAAATCCGGAGATCGCTATTACACGTAGAATCTAAAATTGAAAAATCATCCACCGAGAAAATATGGTTGGTGTTTTCACAGTGAAGTCTAGGCGAAGACTTATATGGAGTTACTAGCCGGCCTATTAGTTCTAAACGATTGCCTAGATGTTGGTAAAATCTAATCTTTGACTGTTTCAGAGTGCTCCCTATGTAGGAACTCTGGCAAGTTCCACAAGTTTTAAGATACTATTATCGCAGTGTGTCACCTACAGGGAAGGTTTAATAAAAATCTCATCGAATAATAAGATAAATTGTTTTTTTTTTGTATTGTAGAGGCAAATTTTGATATTCAATATGTTACCGTTGCTAAGCGATTGCAAAAGATAAATAAGACCTAATTTTTTACAGTTCAGACCAGTACATAGGTTATGTGCACATAATGTACTAGCTATTATACTTTTAGTGTACTCTTTAGTGTACAGGAGTATGCAAGAAAGATTAGTTGCTAATTTCTCTTTATTGATAAATTACATGAGGTCGTCTGCCTCTGGAATAAATGTTTTCTCATGGAGACGACTGATTCGGTGCTTCACTTTCTCTCAAGCCGGTGTTCGTGGATTGCTCTTTCTAATGGAAATTACTTCAAAAATAACTAAAACCTGTTGTTGTATATCATCGGAATGAAATGGCGGTTCCGCTGAGGATCTGACGTAAATAATTCAATTTTTACCTTTATTTCATCATAAACGAAATTTGCAACGACCGAAAGATTAGGTAGGCCGCTGTTTACGGTCTTCCTGCGGCCAATATATTTACTTTAATTTCCACGTACCCGTCAAAAGCTTAGCGAACACTACAACGGAATTTGAATGGGACACGCTCGCGAATAAAGTTACACGAGACCAAAAACTAAACGCGAGTAAAAAAAAGTGAGCTCGTAATACAGACGCCAGGCGCACAAAAAGCGCCACAAAACGTTTAAATACATAAATGCCTTTAGCCTCAGGTTAGTTTGGTTCCTCCGTGTTGTCGTGAGCGTATACAAAATAATGTCAGCGATTCAAAAGACGGATGGTAGCCCGTTTTCTTGGTTAGTATATATGCCAGTTCATAAATATTTACATGATATGGCTCACACTCGGTAGCAGAACTCGTAATTTGGTTACTGTAATGTTTTTCACTTGCTTACGAACGGATCTATTGCTTGATCTCGCTCAGTCGTACAAACAATAATTGTTCTAGGTATGGGCATACTTATTACTCTCACCGTCATTTGCTACGCTGGTCTCTTTAAGATGAGGTCGGCCATCAATCCTCAGCTCACCGTCTTCTGGAAATCAGGCAACGATGAGGAGTGCAGTCCATTAATTTCACTAAAACGAAGAAATAATGGGTTGAACACAAAATGCGCGAAACCCTCTTACCGTATCTAACACTCACATCTTACTATTAGGAGGTGTGAAAAAATTATAGGTTATACCAGGAGAACAAATTGTAAAAAGTACACCGTCAAAGAAACTGAAGTGAGATCTTCAATAAAACATACCTACAGAGCTTCAAAAGGTATTGAAAAAAATGTGAGGGTAAAAACGACGAAGGCATAAAGAATAAGATATGAAGCCTAGGAGAAGACTTACGGGCCCATCAGATTAAAATCCTCAGAGTATAGAACAGCGGAGATGACTTGACAATCTCCAAATGTGGACGCCACTCCGCTTAAATTAATGATTAGAAGCTTAACTCACACAAGCCTATTATTTGATGTTCAATAGGCGTGTGCCCGACCTTCGAAAGTCAGATCTTCTTCTAAATATCATCACAGCTAAAATATAGCAAGGAATGACCGTGTGTTCAAGACGTGAGACCAGATGAAGCATTCTTTTGATGCAGTAGCATGCATTCGATAGACAATATATCAATCTATTCCAGTTCAACACGTGTTAAAATACGAGGATAATCACTCGTCATCGTACTAAAAGAACACTCAATTGCTAAATTCTAAATCTGTCAGTCTCTACAGGCAACGTTTCGATGTTACTTACATCATCTTCAGGCTGTAAATACAAAAGAAACAATAGTCATATTGGTAAAAACTATTACAATGCAAAACTTAAACTACAACAGATTGGATAAAAAAATGTAGGTATCACATTGCATGAAAACTAGATAGGACAAATTTTGTACAAGATTAAAACTACAGCTGACTAGTTGCTATTGCACATCAGATTTTCACATGCTAACGGCACCAGAGCTGGCGGCAAAATGGACGAACGGAGGTTACAATCGTCTACACCAGAGCCCTACTGAAGAACTTTAAAGTAAAAAATCCTCATATTTTCGTTGAGGCTAGGTTAAAGCTCATGAATGTGCAGTGTTTCTATGATTTGAATATGCTATTTTTCACAACAGGATTCAAAATTATTGTATTTGAATAATGATACAGGTCTTCATCAAGGCTTACAACTATGATCGATACGGAAACGATTAAAAATGGAACCTTGATATTTGTGAGCAGTTAATCTCCGTTTCAGCGTCATCTTAATCATGACAATGTAACACTTATTGAGAGACTAACATTCTCTCCTCTTACATTCGAACTGATATATCACATTGACTCTGTCTAAGTTGCTGACTCGTGATCTGGAAATATTGTTTCTTACTAGGAGACCACGGATTTTGCGATTTTTATAATACACGCGAACTTTAATCGCCGTTTTTTGGATCTGTGGGTTTCACGAAAGTTTTGACAATATTTTTAAAAACACGTTCGTCAATTTTGTATTTGTTATGCATTTGATTTTCATAAAATATATTTACATTCCGCTGGTTAGGTCTCGGATTATGGTCACTATTCTAAATTCGGTTGACAAACTCGCCTATAGTTTTATCAATTGGAGTATCGTGGAAATTGTTGTAAACCAGCAACCGTTTGACTTATAGCATTTCTGAATGAAAACTAACCCAGTTTCTGCACACTTTATAAGCTCTATC